>JAYEVH010000040.1:0-274460 GCA_036346255.1 Ampelocalamus luodianensis | reverse complement strand
TTACTTCTATTATTTCTTGTTCTGCCAAGTAGAAGTCCAGCTTGTAATAAGATTGTAATGTTTACTTTATCTATGTATCGTAGTCCTTCATAAATAGATCAACTGTCGTGGTATCCCCGCATTACATGACGATGCTTTTGCGACATTGTTGTACTTTGGCGATACTACGTTAACAAAATATTATTCGAATCTAATGATAGTTTTCCGTATAATGCCAAAGTATAGCATATTTGAATATCCCACAACCTCCTCTAGACCGCAAATATACCTTGCTATCAAGACCGCAAACCCTACTCTTTTTTCATTTCGCAAACCCTAATCGAAATGATCAAGAAAATTGTGCAAAGGTATATAGAGTATGGAACCATAACATTTCTCGCCCCCAACATTTCAATGTACCGCTTTAGGCCATCTTCATAATCACAACGAGCTGCTCTCACTTCCTTTAATTGTATTTTTGTACAAGCTCCATAAAGTAATATGCTTTAACTCGTCATTTTAACAAGCATAAAGTAATATCACTTACCTTCCTCCTTACGACTCATTACTATCTTATCATTCTCGTAAAATTTCTCGTAAATTTTACGCACTACAACAATATACGACTTATCACAAAATGTTATCATGTAGTCCGACAAATTTTGTACCCTTCATATTCTACAAAAATAACAAACAGACCAACCAACGTTGTCGCCACACTTTTATTTTCAAAAAAATAATAACATATACAATACATATTTAATTTTTTAATTTTTTACTAATATTTAATTTTTTTAAAAAAAACTAATTTTTTCCAAATTTTATTTAAATTTTAAATTTTATTTTGAATTTTTTAAGATGTTCTTCTTTTTTTAAAAAAATCTGAAACGGGGCAAAGCAGTGTGGTCACGCCTCAGACTAGCAGACGTGCACTATTACAGAGTTATTTTTAAAATTTTCGTTCGAAAAAAGCTATTTTTAAAATTTAAAATTACTACAGGACCAAATATGCAAAAATTTCGCGCCTCGGCACCCAAATCACTATTACCCGCGGTACGTGCGCTCATGTTACGTTGGTGAGAAATTTTCTCGGCAGCCGCGCACCGTTTTCTCGGCTGGTCCGTCTCGGGGCCGCCGCGCGCCAGAGACCGTGCCAGCATCTGATCGTGGGCCGCGTGCTCCAGCTCTACAGCCTGTGGGCCGCATTCTCCACCTCTACGTGCAACGCTGGATCCCGAGCCCAACTTGGAAGGGAGTGATGCTAGAAAGCTGCTGGTTTCTATCCTGTTCATTTTCGTCGACACAAAACACGCTCAAAATCTAACTTGCCGATCGTATTCGTTTAAAAAAAAACGTGATTCCCCGGCTGTTTTTGTATACTCCACCTCGAGAGCCAAGTGATTCTAGCTTTACAATCCTCTACCTCACACAAGTCAAAGTAAACAAACTGTACGTCGACTTTGATATCACCCCCCCTCCCTCTGGACAAGTCAAAGAAAACAAAGGCACCTTTTCCATACGAGGCCGAAACTCCTTTTAAAAGATACAGATAGGCGCGTGCTTTAGAACACGTCAGCCACCGCGAGAGCCACAGCCACCTCGACGCAGCCAGTGAGTGCCACGCCAAGCAAACGAGGCGCCGTCCGGCCACGTGCAGGTCCGAAGAAAATTTAGGAGACATCGTCACTTGTATATTCATATATTAGACTTTCAACCTCACTAAACATAGCAAAATAAATTAAGGATCTATCTAAAAACGTGAAATTGTAGTTTATTTATAATTTTATTATACATAAATTACAGTAAATTACTTATGTATTTTTTTATTTTTTATTACTGTAATTATTTTTGAAAGTCTTAATAACTCATATTTCCATGACATGATTCAAAATCTAACATATACTTTGAAAGATTGAGCAAAAACAAAGATAAAATAAAATTCTATACCAACAAAATACGTCAATGTGACGAACCCATTATGTTCTGAAGAAAAAAATTATAATAAATTCAGACCTAATTCATCAGATGAGGAGAAGTGCAAAACTCAAAGCATATCGAACGGATGCAAATTCGACTACTTTGGGAAAAAAACAGTCGAATGTTGTTTAGCAAAACCCATAAATTAATCATCTTTTTATATCCATTTAAAAAGTTCAAACAAAATATAAATTTTAAGAGATCTTATATGATTTATTTCCCACCTGTCATCCCCCATCCGCGCCAGCACTAGAAAGGTCGGCAACAAACAAATAACTCGGTAGGAAAACGCCCGTGAACACGTGTAATGTACTCCAATAATTAAAATAAGAAGTGTGTTTCAATTGTAACCTAACACTGGGTTCATGTTTCAAATGTATCAAAATGTGTTCATTTTGAAACTTTTCACACAGCTTCACCTCCTAGAACTATTCTTATATTTCTTGTAAAGAAAATTCATAAATTGAACATTCAAAATTCATAGTTTAACTCGAGTCAAAAACATTTTGAGTATTGTCTCTGGTCCAAAACCTTTCAAACTTTTATCATAAATTCTTGGGGTGAAATTGTGCACCCCTGAGTTTTTCCCAGATTTTTAGAGTTTGTTTGAGCCATTTTTGGCTCAGGTCAAACCCATTTTTAAATTGGTCAAACCCCAGTTTATCACTTCTGGAATTTCTAACATAAAATATGATGCACAAAAACTTGAAAAATTTTAGGGAGTTCAATCATCTAACCAGTTAGCTTCAGTTAAAATTTCATCAAATTTGGAGTTCGCTTGATACTCCAATTAAATCCTCCAAAATCCAGCCTAAAATCAAAAACCTAAACCGAGTTCATCGTTCCTCTGCTAGAACCCGACTGCTCGAGCCGCTTGGCTCGATCGAGTCACTTAACCGCATCGCTCGGTGATGGACTCGCCGACGTGGCTCGTTGTTAGCCGTTAGATCTCCATCGTGGCGGTCTCGCTTTAGCCAACGCGGCGAGGCGTGGCCGTGCGTGAGCCGTCCGATGAAAATCGGCGGCGCTCCGCCGTCTCCTTCCTTCGGCCTCCCGCCTCGCGAGCGTGGCGGAGCCGGAGCATGGAGGCGGGTCCTCCGCGCGTCACCCTCGCGGCGCCTCGCCAACGGCCGCGAGCATTTAATGCTTGCCGCGAGCCGCCAAGTCGCTGCGTGCCCGACTTTTCACCGCTCCCTGCCGCCGCAGCGACCTCTCGCAAGGCAAGCAGCACCGAGGCAGCCACCGTTGATCCTGGTCCTCCCGCCTTCTTAAGCCCTCGCCCCTTTCGCTGACCCCTTTCGCCTCTTCCGCACTCGCTGCACCGGCCGAGCACCGAGAGCCTCAGCGCCCAATCGCGCCGGCGCCATTGCCAAGCTTGAGCTCCGAGTGAAGCTTGTGCTCCAGCCGATCTCGTGCCCCTCTCGTTGTCCTGCTGCCGCTTCTCACCCTTGGTGAAGCTTACGCCTCATCCAATTTCAGTGACAGAGGAAGGGACCTCGTGGATTTGAGTTTTTCCTCGCCGCCGGTGCCCCTTTCGCTCTCAAGTCCTAAGGGCTTCCTCCTCCCGATCTTTTGCTCGAGAGCATCCCGTGCCTCCTCTATCTAGTGCCACCACTCATTGGGGCTCAATGTCTCCCAGTGTTGTCGGCACCGCCGACCTCCTAGCATCGCCGCGGTTCGCCGCCGGTCGCCTCGAGCCTCCTCCCGGCTTCGCCGACGGCATCATCTTCCCGAGGCCCCGGTGAGCTTGAGCTCTTCTCCGCTTGGCTTTTGCCGCACCGTGGCCGTGTTTCTTTGTTTGCCGGCGCGCCGCCGTTAGCCTCGGCTCGCCGGCCAGCTACCATATGGGCTCCGGCCGGTCACTTTAAGTCCTTAGGACTCGTTATAGTTTGTGCACTCGCCCATTTGCGCGTAGCATGGCCGCTTGTTTTCGCTGTCAGAGCACACCCTCCGCCTCGCGCGCCCGCCACCATTGGCCTCGTCGCCGGTGCTATCCGGCCGCACAGCGTAGGTTTCGCTTTAACTCCTTCCCGCCGCTTGCGCCTCGCCGGCCACGCCCGCGAGCTCGAGTTCGCGCGCCCCTGTTGTCGGACGAACTCCATCGCGTCGGGCGGCGTGGCTCTCTCGGCCATCCATCTCGAGATGAGCGTCGGCCTCGCCTCCGCAGCGCGCAGTGTTTGAACCCCGACGCTCGAGCCGTCCGATTCGAATCAACGACTCATATGCGACCACGCCGTTATGAGTTAGAAAACTTTCGGTTTGGCCAAGTCTCAAAACAGAAAATGTTAGTGCCTTCTCATTTTCATATCTTTGTCGTCTTAGCTCCAACTTAGGTGATTCCAATTTTGTTAGCTTCCATATAACTTGAACTTAAGTAGAAAATAATTTTATACCATGATCAAACCTGGAAAACCATTTTCAAAAATAGTAAACAAGTGAACTTAATACTGTTTTCAGAACTTTTAGCAGCTTGTAAAATGCATATCTTTTATCTATTGCTCATTTTTGTATGAATCCAATTGGAGTAGTTTGCTCTGGTAGTCTAATTGCTAGGAAAATTAGTTTTATAAATTCTACTGTTGTTAAAATCATAAGGACAAAAATTTAGTTTTAATACCCTGTTAAACCATAAAAATCATAACTTTTGCAATATAACTCCAAATGACCTGAAATTTTATATGGGTTACCTCTATACCAGTATATAGCTACCATAAAAATTTCAGCTTCAAAATCTTTCTAGAAAATATTTTTTGCTACAGTACCTAATTCTGGCCGAAAATCACTATTTAGTTAATATCTTTTGCACCACTAACCCAAATTGAGTTTTTCCAGATTCTATGTCTAGATAGGTGCTGGTTTTACCTTGTGTATAAATTTTGTGTCTTTTGGATGCTTTTTGCTCAAATTTTGTGATTAGGTTTATTGCCTTATTGCTCTTTTGCCTTGTATTTAATTGCGTGGATAGGTGACTAAGAGTTCGTTGAGCCGATAGCACATCAGAGCAACCTCTTGAGCAACAGCAGCCGTGCAAAGCGCTTTGATCATATCCCTTAATCCTATTATTTTCAAAGCTTAATACTTTGCTTCAACTCGTATGTATGCATTGCTAATTTGTGTTAAAATGTGGTTAGAAATCCTTTAGTTGCATCCCCGTAGCTAAATGTTTATTCCTCTACTACCATGAGCCTAGGTTATTTGTCGTGGTTAGGTTCATGGTGGATCCCCATCACTTAGTAGTCACGTGTTAATTTACTTAGCCATGCTTAGTGTCGGTAGTATTGGGCGATCATCGACTCGCTTCTGGTCCGATCACACAACTACTATTACTATTATTGTCCAACACTTGGTGTTTGGTGCCTTGATTAATTTTGCCACTTAAAAACTAAAAATGAAAAAAGCTGGTTTCGACGCGCACAATGGTATGTTGGTGTGATTCTTTCTTGGGTGTGATCGATTGGTGCCCGGTCAATTAAGGACCGAGCATCTTGTGAGTCCTCGTTACTCGTGCATTTATTTGCGCACTAACCACACTAAGGGCATATGGAACCCTCTTGATCTGAGTACTTTGGCGTGTGCTAGGGCGGGTGGCGTGTGGTTTTGTGTTTGGGAGCGTTGCGATTGTCCGAAAAGGCCGGGCCTTTGTGGCGCTTGTCTTTTTCGGCAGGGCAACGTAGCGTATGGATTTCGGTCCATACGAGCGGGTCGTGCCTAGTACACAATATTGGAAAAGTCTCGAGGACTTAGTGCGGCTTTACCACCTACGGTGAGTGGGTGAATCATGTGGCTTAAAGGCGATGCAAGTGTGGGTAAAGTGGTACACCTGCAGGGATAAATCTATTCGAATAACCTCGCCCTAGGTTATGGACGCGCTGGGTAAGCTTTTCAAGAGCTAGTGTTATAACCTGTTTAAAAACTTAAAACTTGACGGGTGGTATGAACGGGAGTTCATGCTATTGTTGTGGTGACTTGGGCGAGTCACTTCTGGTGTTGGTGCTCTTTACTTATTGTATACTTGGTCGCTATATTATTTGAACCTTTAAAAATGAATTGTAAACTTGCTTTTAAATGTATTACATTATTGCAAATAAATGTTGCTTTATGCTTAAATAAACCATATGGCCTCCAATTAAACACCGCATATAGCTACATTATAGTTCTGTTATCTCACACGCCGCCTTGCAGTACAAGTTGATGTACTCACATGCTTTGCATGCTAATCTTTTGTTGCAGAGGAGGTTGCTCATAAGCCAAGGTACTGCGAGATGTGCTTGGGTTGGGAGAACGAGTAGCCATGCCCTGGCCGGTTGCCTTGTGGGTAAAGGCACACCGGTTGGCTCTTTGGTTCACCATCTTATGGCGCTTTTGTTTCACGCTTATTTACTTTTGTGCTTATTGTCATTTGGCCAAAGCCCCTTTGTAATGACTCGCTTAATTAATGTATGTCTTTTCTTCGCCTGTATCGCTTTGGTTCTATGTGATGAATGGAATTGATGCTTATGTTTGTATCGGCACGATATCGCACTTCCGAAGTATACATGTCTCGGGCGGGTTTTAGTTAATTGGTAATGCTTGCTAAAGCATTACGAGTTAAATAAATCCGGTCCCCACAAGCTTGGTATCGAGCCATCGACCGTAGTAACCTGAGCTAGTCGCCTCTTAGGATACTTTGGAAAACCTAATTTGAAGTACCAAAGGGTTTTGTGAAAACCTAAGTTGATTCTCAGTTTATTCCTTACCTATCTTAGCTTTCTTCTCTCCCCTTACTCTAATTTGAGTTTTTTTTTAAAAAAAAAAATGTTTTCCCCTCTCTTCTTTTCAAAGGTAATGTTAACGGTTAACTGGGTTTTGGGGACCACGAGTTTGGCAAATTGAATTGTGAGTCCGCCTGCTCAAGGTTTTGAAGCTTCGGAATGGTTTGGTTACGACTAGGAGCTTGGATGCAAAATCGGACAATGAGCGCAATTTTCTGACAGCAGACTTGAGGTTCTAATTAGGATAGATAATGAGAGGATAAATCAACTAAAACTTGAAGGGAATAAAGGGTAAGAAGTGATAATAGTTGGCTAAGTATCTAACACTATCTCGGCTGATTTATTTCGCTAATGGTAGTGTTTGCTCTAGGTCTTCCTGTTGGAATTTTGTTTTCTGATCGACACTCGCTCATTCAATACGAGTGGGTCGACGAAGTTGGCTTTTAACCTTGGTCTTTCTCGTCGTTGTAGAGTTGTTTTAAAGGATGCCTCCCCGTCGCGTTACTAGAGCCCAGTCCGTGGACCCGGATGAGGAGCTTCCTCCTCCTCCGTCCATGGCCGAGGTGTTGCTTCAGATCGAGCGCAACCGCATGGATCGACGCGATCTCGAGGCGACAGCGCGAACACCGCCTCGCTGCGGCGCTTCAGATCGGAGGTGGGGTGGCCACCAGCCGCGTGGAGGACTATCAGAGTTCCTCCGCACTCGCCCCCACCTTCTCCAGTGCGAGGACCCGCCGACGCCGACGACCGCGTCGCCAGTTGAGCGGAAGCTCAAAGATCGCGCAGCGCCGGGCCGGAAAAGGCACTGTCGCCTCCCCCCGATTGGAGGGCGCTCTCTCTTGGTGGGAGAGTTTTCGCTATGCAGCCACCGCCATGTAGTCTCACGGGAGGAGTTCCGCTCCGCTTCCGACGCCTCACATCCCCACGGTGTGATGACGCCAAGAAGAGAGAGTTTTTGGCCTCAAGCGGGGTCGCGACAGCTTGAGTATTTATACGAGTTCAACCATTTGGCTCGTTATGCTCCGAGGAGGTGGCCACCGATGCGCCCAAGCAGAGAAGTTCGGTTGGCTTGTCCGTGGAGCTTGAGACAAGCTCTCCATCGCCGACTTCCGGACTTCCAGCCTTGGTGGACAAGGCCATCGTGGGTGAGCACTCTAGTAGGGAGTCGAGCGAGTCCCGCAGCGCAAGTGGGAGGCTCAAAGACTCGGCCGGTGCCACCGCGCCCTACCGCTCGGTGTCCGACCTCAGCGCCACTTGTGAGGTCGGTGGCATCTCCAGACGCTCGCCGCAGTCGTGGATCGCCCACGCCCTCGCGGCTCCCAGTGGTGGCTTCCAACCCACCGCGAGGTCACCGCGCTGTGGCCTTAAGGGGCATTACGCGAACAACTGTCCCAAGAGGACAGGAGCAGGAGCAGCCCCTCGTCCTAATGGAGGACGCGGGCATGGAGTCGGTTCATCCCAGACCGTAAGGTTGCCCCATCGCGTGGAGTGGGTAGTGGCCGGTCAACTCGCACCGGCGAGGAGGCCCGTGAGGCGCCAGACGTGGTGTTGGGTACCCTTCCGCCAACTCCTACCTGCCATCGTTTTATTCGATTCTGGAGCATCGCATTCTTTTATATCTGCATCTTTTGCTGCATTGTGTGGTCTTTTGTTTACTCCATTGTCTATCCCGCTTCTGATTCGCTCTCCTGGTTCGGAAATGAGAGCTGAATTAGAGTGTAGGGATGTCCCCATCGAGATTGAGGGAGTGAGATTCTTGGCGAATCTTATCCTCCTCAACTCGGCTAGCTTAGATGTTATCCTTGGTATGGATTGGTTAGCCCGGCATCTAGGCCAGATAGACTGCGCTGGGAAGGTGGTCTTTCTCACTAGTCCGTCCGGCGAGCAGGTTGGATTCTCACCGAAGCTACAAGGACCTCGTCTCTTCGCTACCAAAGCGAAGCCATATCCGAGATTCGTGAAGTCCCCGTTGTTTGCGACTTTGTGGATGTCTTCCCGACGAAGTTGCCGGAATGCCACCTGCTCGAGCCCTCGAGTTCGCTCATCGAGTTGGTGCCCGCACCGCCCGATTGCGAAGTCCTCACCGAATGAACACGGATGAACTAGTGGAGTCAAGAAGCAACTTGAAGACCGCAAGCGAAGGGTTTCATTCGCCCTAGTTCGCCTCCGTGGGGTTGCCCACCATCTTCGTAAAGAAGAAGGATAATACCCTACGGATGTGTGTTGATTATCGCCCACTTAATGAAGTGACGATAAAGAACAGTATCCCTTGCCTCGGATCGACGATCTTTTGATCAATTGGCGTGAGCACGTGTCTTCTCAAGATTGATCTAAGAGTTGGTTATCACCAGTTCAGATCCGACCGAGGATATTCCAAGACGGCGTTCTCTACCGTTACGCCTGCATGCGAGGATACCGTCATGTCTTTCGCTTAACCAATGCTCCACCTTTGTTCATGAACCTTATGAACTCGGTCTTTATGGAGTATTTGGATAAGTTCGTGGTGGTCTTCATCGATGATATCCTTATCTACTCTAAGGATGATGAAGAACACGCCGAGCATCCGAAGCTTGTGTTAGGCAAGCCGTGAGCACCACCGTACGCCGGTTCGAAGTGCGAGTTCGCTGAAGAAAGTGGCATTCCTTGGCCACGTTCTTTCAAAGAGGGCGAGCCGCTTGACCCTAGCAAAGTCGCCGATGTACTTTCCTGGAGTCAGCCCCGTTCGGTGACCGAGGTACGGAGTTTTCTGGGTTTAGCGGGATATTATCGCCGCTTTATCGAGAACTTCTCCAAAATCGCGAAGCCAATGACGGAACTGCTCAAGAAGGACAAGAAGTTCCCGTGGTCCGATACTTGTGAGGAAAGTTTTCGAGTACTCAAGCAGCGCTTGACCACGCCGCCGTTCGTTCTTCCCGATATCCATCACGCTTCGATATCTCTCGCGATGCTTCTTCGGGTCTCGGTTGTGTCCTTATGCAAGAAGGCAAGGTAGTGGCCTATGCATCGAGGCAACTAAGAACCCATGAACTTAACTACCCTACCCATGACTTAGAGCTTGCGGCTGTGGTTCATGCGCTTAAGATCTGGCGACATTACCTTACTTCCAGAATCGCTATGCGAGGTCTATTCTGATCACCGGAGCCTCAAGTACTTGTTCACCCAACCGGATCTGAACCTCAGGCAGAGGAGGTGGTTGGAACTGATCAAGGACTATGACATGGGTATTCACTACCATCCGGGCAAGGCAAATGTCGTTGCCGATTGCGCTTAGTCGTAAAGCATATTGCAATGCATTGTTGCTCCAAAGAACATCACCACCCTTTTGAGGCGTTTGGCGCCTCAACCTAGGTTTGGTCGAGCAGGTTCTCTTGTCGCTTTAGTTGTGCAATTAACCCCGGTAGATCAAATCAAGGCCGCCAATGAGCAGATGCCGGGTGGGCCATATTAAGGAGAATGTCCGGAGCGGAACAACCACGGCATTCTCGGTAGATGACCTTGGTATTGTGAGGTTCGGACAGCGCCTTGTAGTCCCTAGGGTCAGGGAATTACGGGATGCGATTCTCCACGAAGCCCATGACTCTCGCCTTTCTATTCACCCCGGGGCCACCAAGATGTATCAAGATCTCCGGCAGAGGTTTTGGTGGACCCGAATGAAGAGAGAGATTGCGCGATTCGTCGCCGAGTGCGACGTATGCTGTCGCGTGAAAGCAGAACATCAGCGTCCTGCGGGACTGCTTCAGCCTTTGCCGATACCGGAATGGAAGTGGGATTCGATCGGGATGGACTTCATTACCGGTCTACCCCTGTCTCCCAGGAAGAATGATGCTATCTGGGTCGTCATTGATCGGTTGACCAAGGTAGCTCATTTTCTGCCAGTACGAACCACCCTTAGTGTGAACCTTCTAGCAGACCTCTACCTCTCCCGTATCGTGTGCCTGCATGGTGTACCAAAGACGATTGTTTCCGACCGTGGTGCGCTGTTCACCGCACGATTTTGGAAGAGTCTGCAGAGGCTATGGAACTCACTTTCGCTCAAGATCACAGATCATCCCCAAACCGATGGTCGCACCGAGAGGGTCAACCAGGTTTTGGAAGATATGCTTCGTGCTTGTGTTCTCGACATGGGAAGCATTGGGAAAAGTGCTTGTCATTCGCCGAAGTTTTCTTACAACAACACTTTCAAGCCGCCTCGACATGGCACCTTTCGAGGCCTTGTACGGAGAAAGTGCGTAACCCGTTGTATTGGTCCGAGACCGGTGAGAGACCGTTCTTTGGTCCGACTCGATCAATGAGGCCGAGAGTCGAGTCCACTTATCCGTGATCGCTACGCATGCGGCTCAATCCCAAAGAGCTATGCGATCGCAGCGCCGACCCTTGAGCTTTGAGCCCGATGACTATGTTTACCTCAAGGTCTCTCCTTTGAGGGGTCATCGCCGTTTGGTGTCAAGGGCAGTTAGCTCCTCGATATGTGGGTCCTACCGCATTATCGAGAAATAGGAGCCGTCGCCACAGTCGGATTTACTGCGGGTCTCGAGGGGTACATGATGTATTTCATGTATCCCACCAAGAGATGCCTCCGTGTTCGACCGAGGAAACTCCGTTGGAAGCCCTCGACGCCCAAGAAGATTTGACCTATCGCGAGCATCCTGTTCGCATCCTCGAGGAGGCGAGCGAAGAACTAGGAATCGCTCCATTAAGTTCTTGAAAGTTCGGTGGTCGAACCATTCTCAAGATGAGGCTACTTGGGAACGAGAAGATCGTCTCACGTGCGGACTACCCTTCTTTCTTTTCCGAGTGAGCCAAATCTCGGGACGAGATTTACTGTTAGGGAGGTTTTGTAATGTACCTCCAATAATTAAAATAAGAAGTGTGTTTCAATTATAACCTAACACTGGGTTCATGTTTCAAATGTATCAAAATGTGTTCATTTTGAAACTTTTCACACACTTCACCTCCTAGAACTATTCTTATATTTCTTGTAAAGAAAATTCATAAATTGAACATTCAAAATTCATAGTTTAACTCGAGTCAAAACATTTTGAGTATTGTCTCTGGTCCAAAACCTTTCAAACTTTTATCATAAATTCTTGGGGTGAAATTGTGCACCCCCGAGTTTTTCCTGCATTTTTAGAGTTTGTTTGAGCCATTTTTGGCTCGAGTCAAACCCATTTTTAAATTGGTCAAACCCAGCTTTATCACTTCTGGAATTTCTAACATAAAATATGATGCACAAAAACTTCTGAAAATTTTAGGAGTTCAATCATCTAACCAGTTAGCTTCAGTTAAAATTTCATCAAATTTGGAGTTCGTTTGATACTCCAATTAAATCCTCCAAAATCCAGCCTAAAATCAAAAACCTAAACCGAGTTCACTGTTCTCTGCTAGAACCGACTTCGGGCTCGAGCCGTTGGCTCGATCGAGTCACTTAACCGCATCGCTCGGTGATGGACTCGCCGACGTGGCTCGGTGTTAGCCGTTAGATCTCCATCGTGCGGTCTCTGTTTAGCCAACGCGCGAGGCGTGGTGTGGCGTGAGCCGTCCGATGAAAATCGGCGGCGCCCGTCGTCTCCTTCCTTCGGCCTCCCCGCCTCGCGAGCGTGGCGAGCCGGAGCATGGAGGCGGGTCCTCCGCGCGCCACCTCGTGCGCGCCTCGCCAACGGCCGCCGAGCATTTAATGCTTGCCGTGAGCGCGCTCGAAGTCGCTCGTTGCGCCTTTTCACCGCTCTCCGCCGCCGCGGCGACCTCGCGGCGCGCAGCAGCACCGAGGCGAAAGCCACCGTTGATCCTTGGTCCTCCCGCCTTCTTAAGCCCTCGCCTTTCGCTTGACCCCCCTTTCGCCTTCCGCACTCCTCGCTTGCACCCGCCGAGCACCGAGAGCCTCAGCGCCCCAATTGCGGTCGCGCCATTGCCAAGCTTGGAGCTCCGAGTGAAGCTTGTGCTCCAGTGGATCTCGTGCCCCCTCTCGTTGTCCCGCTTCCTTCACCCCCTTGGTGAAGCTTACGCCTCATCCAATTTCAGTGACAGAGGAAGGGACCTCGTGGATTTGAGTTTTTCCCTCGGCGCCGCGGTGCCTTTCGCTCTCAAGTCCTGTAAGGGCTTCCTCCTCCCGATCTTTTGCTCGAGAGCATCCTCGGTGCCTCCTCTATCTAGTGCCACCACTCATTGGGGCTCAATGTCTCCCAGTGTTGTCGGCACCGTCGACCTCCTAGCATCGCCACCGGTCTCGCCGCGGCCGCTCGGGCCTCCTCCGGCCGTCGACAGCGTCATCATCTTCCCGAGGCCCCCGTGAGCTTGAGCTCTTCTCCGCTTGGCTTTTTTGCCGCACCGTGGCGTGTTTCTTTGTTTCGGTCGCGCCGCTGCCGCGTTAACCTCGGCTCGCCGCGGCCACCATATGGGCTCGGCTGGTCACTTTAAGTCCTTAGGACTCGTTATAGTTTGTGCACTCGTCCATTTGCGCGTAGCATGGCCAGTTCTTTGTTTTCGTTTTCGGCCGTAGCACACCCCTCCGCCTCTCGCCGCCGCGTCCGGCCACCATTGGCCTCGTCGCCGGTGCCATCCGGTTCGCAATAGCAGTAGGTTTCAGTTTTAACTCCTTCCCGGCCTCGCCTTGCGCTCCCTCGCCGGCGGCACGCCCGGCGAGCTCGAGTTCGCGCGGCCCTGTTGTCGGACGAACTCCATCAGCGTCGGGGCGACGTGGCTCTCTGCGGGCCATCCATCTCGAGATGAGCGGTCACTGGCCTCGCCTCCAGCAGCGCAGTGTTTGAACCCTGACACTCGAGCCGTCCGATTCGAATCAACGACTCATATGCGACCACGTCGTTATGAGTTAGAAAACTTTCGGTTTTGGCCAAGTCTCAAAACAGAAAAATGTTAGTGCCTTCTCATTTTCATATCTTTGTCGTCTTAGCTCCAACTTAGGTGATTCCAATTTTGTTAGCTTCCATATAACTTGAACTTAAATAGAAAAATAATTTTAGACCATGATCAAACCTGGAAAACCATTTTCAAAAATAGTAAACAAGTGAACTTAATACTGTTTTTCAGAACTTTTAGCAGGCTTGTAAAATGCATATCTTTTTATCTATAGCTCATTTTTGTATGAATCCAATTGGAGTAGTTTCCTCTGGTAGTCTAATTGCTAGGAAAATTAGTTTTATAAATTCTACTGTTGTTAAAATCATAAGGACAAAAATTTAGTTTTAATACCCTGTTAAACCATAAAAATCATAACTTTTGCAATATAACTCCAAATGACCTGAAATTTTATATGGGTTACCTCTATACCAGTATATAGCTACCATAAAAATTTCAACTTCAAAATCTTTCTAGAAAATATTTTTTGCTACAGTACCTAATTCTGGCCGAAAATCACTATTTAGTTAATATCTTTTGCACCACTAACCCAAATTGAGTTTTTCCAGATTCTATGTCTAGATAGGTGCTGGTTTTACCTTGTGTATAAATTTTGTGTCTTTTGGATGCTTTTTGCTCAAATTTTGTGATTAGGGTTTATTGCCTTATTGCTCTTTTGCCTTGTATTTAATTGCGTGGATAGGTGACGAAGAGTTCGTTGAGCCCGATAGCACATCAGAGCAACCTCTTGAGCAACAGCAGCCAGGCAAGCAGTTTGATCATATCCCCTTAATCCTATTATTTTCAAAGCTTAATACTTTGCTTCAACTGTATGTATGCATTGCTAATTTGTGTTAAAATGTAGTTAGAAATCCTTTAGTTGCATCCCCTGTAGCTAAATGTTTATTCCTCTACTACCATGAGCCTAGGTTATTTGCTGTGGTTAGGTTAATGGTGGATCCCCATCACTTAGTAGTCACGTGTTAATTTGCTTAGCCATGCTTAGTGTCGGTAGTATTGGGCGATCATCGACTCGCTTCATGGTCCGGATCACACAACTACTATTACTATTATTGTCCAACACTTGGTGTTTGGTGCCTTGATTAATTTTGCCACTTAAAACTAAAAATGAAAAAAAACTGGTTTCGACGCGGCACAATGGTATGTTGGTGTGATTCTTTCTTGGGTGTGACCGGATTGGTGCCCGGTCAATTAAGGACCGAGCATCTTGTGAGTCCCGTTACTCGTGCATTTATTTGCGTACTAACCACACTAGGGGCATATGGAACCCTCTTGACCGAGTACTTTGGCGTGTGCTAGGGGCGGTGGCGTGGTTTTTGTGTTTGGGAGCGTTGCGATTGTCCAAAAGGCCGGGCCTTTGTGCGCTTGTCTTTTCTTTGGCAACGAGCGTATGGATTTCGGTCCATACGAGCGGTCGTGCCTAGTACACAATATTGGAAAAGTCTCGTAGGACTTAGTGTGCAGGCCTACCTACCACAGAGTGGGTCAATCATGTGGCTTAAAGCGGTCCGAAGTGTGGGTAAAGTGGTACACCCTGCAGGGATAAATCTATTCGAATAGCCTCGTCCTAGGTTATGGACGCGCTTGGGTAAGCTTTTCAAGAGCTAGTGTTATAACCTGTTTAAAAACTTAAAACTTGACGGGTGGTATGAACGGGGAGTTCATGCTATTGTTGTGGTGACTTGGGCGAGTCACTTCCAGGTGTTGGTGCTCTTTTACTTATTGTATACTTGGTCGCTTATGATTATTTGAACCTTTAAAATGAATTGTAAACTTGCTTTTAAATGTATTACATTATTGCAAATAAATGTTGCTTTATGCTTAAATAAACCATATGGCCTCCAATTAAACACTGCATATAGCTACATTATAGTTCTCGTTATCTCACACGCGCCTTGCAGTACAAGTTGATGTACTCACATGCTTTGCATGCTAATCTTTTGTTGCAGAGGAGGTTGCTCATAAGCCAAGGTACTTCGCGAGATGTGCTTGGGTTGGGAGAGCGAGTAGCCCATGGCCCTGGTCGGTTGCCTTGTGGGTAAAGGCACACCGGTTGGCTCTTTAGTTCACCATCTTATGGCGCTTTTGTTTCATTGCTTATTTACTTCTGTGTTTATTGTCATTTGGCTGAAAGGCCCCCCTTTTGTAATGACTCTGTTTAATTAATGTATGTCTTTTCTTCGTCTGTATCGTTTTGGTTCTATGTGATGAATGGAATTGATGCTTATGTTTGTATCGGGGTATGTATACTGCACTTCTGGGAAGTATACATGTCTCGGGGCGGGTTTTAGTTAATTGGTAATGCTTGCTAAAGCATTACGAGTTAAATAAATCCCGGGGTCCCCACAACACGGTCCGCCGTATATGGGGACCCTACCGCGGCGAATCCGACCCTTAGGTGGGCCCCGGATACCGTATGGTCCAGTGGACCAATTCCTTCCTCACGCGACCCGGATCCAATCAGGGCGCTATTAATAGGTCGCCAAGTCCGGCCTTTCCTTCCCATTTAGGAGTCTCATCTCATCGTTGTTTGGGACTTTGATTCCTTCCCCATCTCGTCGAGAAAATTGCAATTATAGGACAGCAAACAATGCGCTTTGCAATTATAGGATTTCAAACATTAACTTCGTTAAAATGACCCTTGAAACGTTGACTTCTTGTTTTTCATGACATTTAGTGTATTAAGTCTCTTTTCTCATCTAAATACATGTATTTATTACCCAAAGTGACCCTTTTGCCCTTGTGAGATTAAAAGGATATGGTTGGCCGTTGGCCGCTCGCGCTTTCTGGCCGGTCGCTGGCCGCCGCTTGGGCGTGGTGGCGCGTGCGCTGGTGGCTGGCCGCCGCTGGCATGGTGGCCACCGCCGGGAACGTCGGGCGATGAATCGATGGATCAACGATACGTAATGGTGAAGGGCAAAGGGTCACTTTGGGTAACAAATACATGTATTTAGATGAGGAAAGAGACTTAATACACCAAATATCATGAAAAACAAGAAGCCAACGTGTCAAGGGTCATTTTAACGAAATCGATGTTTAGAGTCCTATAATTGCGAAGCGCATTGTTTGCTGTCCTATAATTGCAATTTTCTCCATCTCGTCGGTGAGAGGAACCAAGAAGCCCTGCTTTTTCGGAGGGAGTAGAGAGATTTTTCCTCGTTGCTGCTCGGTTCGAGATCTCTGAGGAGCAGATTCGTCGCCCAGAGTTTGCGTAGATCATAGCTTCGTGGAATTGTAAGATCTCTCTCTGCCGATCGGTTCTGGATGTCCTGTTTAATATTTGTTTGATCTTATCTTCGATGATGAGTGTTTTTTATACCTACTGGAGAAATTGATGATGGGAATCACAGTTTTTGTTCGTGGTGATAACGTAGTGGGGGGGGGGGGTTAAAATTTACCAATAATTAATGAAAAAGATCATGTAGAATATCTGTAATTTTGTAATGTGTCCGACCTTCTGAATTATGCAAGGCAGCAAGGGGGTTCTAAATTCCTAATTTATTTGTTACTGTATGATTCTCTGCATAAATTTGTGGTAGATTTTGGCTCGATAGGCCCCCTTCATATTGATATCTTTGAATATTTTTTTGTGTATCCGTGTAACATATAATTTCATCTCTTTTGTTATGCCAATTGGGATAGTCTTCAACTAAGCCTATAATACTAGAGCAAGTAATCACATAGAATTAGTGAAGTATTCCTCCAGTTTATATGGGTGATGAAACATGAATGAATCTTCAAAAGATGAAGATTTGATCCAACAATCTGTTACATAGCTCGTCGGTTTCTCATCAGTGCTTTAATTGTTCTCTGCAGTGCAGAATTTGATGTACTAATGGAGTCCAAGGGTGGCAAAAGAAGTCCAGCAGTAGTCGTTCATCCCTGATGTACGAAGCTCCCTCGGCTACAGCATCGAGGACCTCCGACCCGCCGGCGGCATCAAGAAGTTCTCCGCTGCTTACTCCAACGTATGTGTCGAATCAATTGAGCTTCCTTTTGTCTTTGCAATTCTTGTTGATGATTGGATGCTCACAATGTCAATTGCTTCGTCTCTTGCAGTGCGCGAGGAAGCCATCCTGACAGCTTTGAATTCTCTTCGCATTTCCATTTTGAGCTTTTCCAAAATCTCCCTGGCTAGCTGCTTTACGGTGACCGGCGAGATCACAAGTCTTTGCTTCCTGTCTTCCTCCCTCCACCACCATCTCTGGCACCGCGTTCCGAAACAATGGCCGTCCTGTCAGTTGCTGACTCTCCCCCGGTCTCTGCGATCGGGTTTGAGGGGTACGAGAAGCGCCTCGAGATCACCTTCTCGGAGGCGCCTGTTTTTGCTGACCCCAGCGGCAGGGGCTTGCGCGCGCTCTCGCGTGCCCAGATTGACTCTGTTCTTGATCTTGCGAGGTGCACCATTGTGGCTGAGCTCTCCAATGAGCACTTCGACTCGTACGTCCTGTCTGAGTCGAGCCTGTTTGTGTACCCGTACAAGATTGTGATCAAGACTTGTGGGACTACCAAGCTCCTGCTCGCAATTCCAAGGATTCTTGAGCTTGCCGAGGAGCTGTCGCTGCCGCTTGCTGCTGTGAAGTACTCCCGTGGGACATTCATATTCCCTGAAGCACAGCCCTCTCCGCACAAGAACTTCTCTGAGGAAGTTGCCTTCCTGAACCGCTACTTCGGCGGCCTCAAGTCCGGTGGCAATGCCTATGTGATTGGTGATCCTGCAAAGCCCGGACAGAAGTGGCACGTCTACTATTCCACCCAGCACCCTGAGCAGCCTGTGGTCACTCTTGAGATGTGCATGACTGGGCTGGACAAGAAGAAAGCTTCTGTCTTCTTCAAGACCTCTGCCGATGGCCACACATCGTGCGCTAAGGAGATGACCAAGCTCTCCGGTATCTCTGACATAATCCCGGAGGTGGACATATGCGACTTTGATTTCGAGCCCTGCAGCTACTCGCCTACTCCATGAATGCCATCCATGGCCCTGCCTTTTCGACCATTCATGTGACCCCCGAGGACGGCTTCAGCTATGCCAGCTATGAGGTCATGGGCTTCAACCCTGCCTCCATTGCCTACGGTGACCTTGTTGAGAGGGTGCTGAGATGCTTAGGCCCGGCCGAGTTCTCTGTTGCTGTGACTATCTCTGGTGGGCGCGGCCATGCTGGGACCTGGGGCGAGAAACTGGATGTTGGGGCCTATGCTTGCAGCAACATGGCTGAGCAGGAGCTGCCTTCCGGGTGCTTGCTCATTTACCAGAGCTTCACTCCTACCGGCGAAGCCGCTGCTTGGTCGCCACGATCTGTCCTGCATTGCTTTGTTGGTGACAATGTGGAGAATGAGTGGAAGGACGGTAAAACGGATGGGAAGATGCTGTGGAGATGGATGGGAGGGAGGGTAAGAAGCTGATGTGCTACTGATGATGATGTGCTTACTGAAGATAGAAGAGAAGAAGAAGCTGGAGGCTCTATTCTTCAAACTTTTGGTTTACCTTGTGAAGCAGCCAGCCAGGTTATTCATATGTTGTAGCATGTGTTCTTATGTTCATGGCTCATGCATGTTCTGAATAAATTGCTCTAGGTGGTCAGTGTGACAATGAGCAAATGTGTGGATACTCGATGTCAAGAACGTATGATTTATGAATAAAAACAAGCCTTGTTAAGTATTCTTGGCCCTCTCCGTTGTTAACTTGCCAATTTGTTGGGGTTGAGTGCTAGTGGGAGCTGGGAGGTACATCACTTGGCTCTTCATGTTGTCGAGTATTTCATCATACTTGTTTTACCGGGCCTATTGTTCTGGGTGATTTTGACTGCTTGTTATGGGCTTGTTCCCAAATCTCAATACGAAGAGAAACACATGGATGGATGGCTTTGTCAAAGTACTTTATCATGTACCTGACGCCTTGGAATTGGAAACTCAACCATGGCTGCCTGCTGGTGCCTGGCGGTGGTTGGGAGTAAGCCCGAACACATCGTCACTTGGTGGCCACTCGTTCGAATTCCATGGGAATCTGATTCGATTGAGATAGGCACACTGCATGGTTGTTGGTTGCTGGTGGAGGCGATTGTCCTGGCACTTCTTCTCTGCGCGTTGATTTGGATTCTGTGGATATCATGAGGATATATGCACGATATTAAGATGATGTTACAATTGGCAATGACATTTTTGATTTGTTATTTCTCGTGTTTTCAGCAAATGTTCAAAGGCTGTCAGATTCAGGCGGTCTGACCGGCGCTGGGAGCGTCAGACCGGCCATTGAATGACGGTCTGACCGGTTTTGTGTTGTTCATTGATTTAAATGGGAAAGTGATTTTGTGATTGGTCATATCCATGTTTATCTTTGCATATGTGTTGCATATTGCATGTTTTCATTTACGTGGGTCAAGTTGTGAAGAACTTGTTCCCGGAGACGATTTCTCTGTCTATTGCTGTGCAGGTGTCTTGAAGGTCAATGACGGTCAACGGCGAGAGGATCGGGACTAAGCTTGGAGAGCTGAGATCCAGAACGATCGTGGATGCCGGATGAGGTCAAGTGACTCAAGTGTGGCGCAAAATGGACGAGGATGACCAAACGGGCAGTTCGGTGCGACGGGTTGATCAAGCGGCGCGGGGGTCGGTGCAAGTGCCTTGGTGGTTCCGGTGGGATTCGGACGGGAGAGACTTGCCGACATTATGAGAGCCGTTGATCAACCTACACGTGGTGGAGCAAGCGATTGCTTCAACTGGATTGGACTCGGTCTTCGGAGAAGGATCGAGAAGGGGTATTTTGGTAATTTCACCAAATACCGGCTTTGTGACGATTGGCTAAACCACGGCGCGGGACGGCGCAAGATGAAGTGGTTTAGGTTAAGAGATGATGGTTTCGGCGCTTTAAAATACGTGCGTAAGTGTCCCGTTCATGTTGGGCCTTAACGGGAGCCCATTAGAGAAACTCTTCTAGAAGCTATGCCTCTCTATAAATAGGGGGTGTGCTGGACAAGCCACCCAAAGCACTTCATTTGTAAACCCTAGTTTGGTTTTAGGGACTTGGAGAGAAAGAGAGAGGCTTAGGGTTCTATGGAGATGAGTTGATTGTGTGCTCATGGATTGAGCTCTTGTCCTCCTTGAGGAGTGGTCAGAACCAAAGAACATCATGAATCAATCTATGGATGATTTCCCAAACATGTGTCTCTTTGTGTTCTTCCTTCTCTCTATTTGATGATTTTGAGTCTTTCTTTGATCTGTGAGTTTTTGGTTGATCTCTTTCCCTCTTCTACCTTGCTGTGATGTGTGGGAATACATCTAGAATCTTCAAAATCATCAATCTCCCACGAGCAAGTTTTAGATCGTGTTTTTTGTTTTTGCTCGGTTTTGAACCTACCTTCGGTAAAACTGAAAAAAAATCAAAACTTTGATATAGATCTTCTCAATAGTTTCTTGGAATAGGTTCCTAATATCCTTAGGAAGGTATGTTTCAAGTTTCATGAAGTTTGGAGTTGTAGATCAAAAGTTGGATCAATTTTCGATTTTGAAATCGTGCTAAAATCTTGCTTCGTGTTGATTTTATCGTTCACCGGTCGACCGCTCCTCGTAGCGGTCGACCGCCTGCATCTAACCGCTCCTGTGCTGATCGACCGACCGCTTCATCATCAAGACTGCTTCATCAAGCTGAAAAATTGTGTTTCTGATTGTTTCTTCTAGAGGTTTGAAGGAAATTCAACATAAGTCTTCTATTGTGTTTTTCTATTGATCTTCATAGCTCTCATAGTTATAGAAGTAAAATTTGAGTTGAATCTAATACTTAAAAGAAAATTTTGGTTAAGCTCCTATTCACCCCCCTCTAGTCGCCTTTCCGGTCCTACAATTGATATCAGAGCCCGGTTAGCTCTTCTCATATATTTTAACCGGTTTTTGGAGCCATGGCGACTGACAAGTATTCAATCAAACCTCATATCTTTGATGGATCTGATTTTTCTTACTGGAAGGTTCGTATGCAAGCCTACATCGAGGCTCAAGGGCGTGCTATTTGGCTTAAGGTCAAAAATCCATATGTTGCGCCAGCCGATGACGATGTGATCACTCCAGATGTTGAGGCTAATAGCAAGGCTCGAAACTTTCTGATTCAAGGGCTTAGTCGATCTGAGTTTGAGCGTGTGGCTCATTTGAGGTCTGCTCACGAGATCTGGAAGACTCTTTGTGACTATCACGAGGGTTCTACTGCGATCAAGGAAGTGAGACAGAACCAACTCAAGAAAGAATACTCAAAGATCGAGCAAAGGCCTGGTGAATCTTTAGATGAGCTGTGGGGGAGGTTCTCCAAGATTATTTCTGATCTTCGCGATGTGGATCTTGTTTTTACTGAGTCTGAGAATGCTCGTCAGATCTTAGGTGCTCTTGATGTGAGAGTCTGGGGGATGAAGATCACTTCCATCAATGACAACACTGTCATGAGTGAGCTTACCATGGATAAGCTCTACTCAAGGTTGAAGACGCATGAGATTGACTTTATCTCACGTCTCCCCAAGACAGAGTTGATGGCTTTAGTGGTCGACCCATCTAAGGGTAGTTCTTCTGATTCCTTGGATTCTGGCTTTTCTCTGTCTGCTTGGCATTCTATGAGCGATGAGCAACTTGAGAGGATACCTGAGGATGATTTAGCCCTCCTATCCACCAGATTCTCGAGAGCATACAACAAAGTAAGAAATAGGAGGAGAGGTGGGCCTATCACTTGTTTTGAGTGTGGTGAGCCAAATCATATTCGCTCCAAGTGCCCCAAGCTGAAGGGCAAAGAGGAGAAGGACTTTCGGAGACATCCACAAGCTAAGGATGCAAAAGCTAAGAAGCTCAACTATCGCAAGTTCGTCAGCCGGGTCCTTGCCGCTCTCGAGAGTGTTGATATGAGCGATGTGGACTTGGGGACGGAGGACGACGACGATGACTCCCATGGCAAGAAGAAGACTCATGATTTCACCGGCATGTGCTTCATGGCCCGGGATAGCCACGACGTCGACTACTCCAACGACGACGAGCTCTTCAGCGATCCCGACGAGGTATGTCCATCACCAAATGAAATGAAACGTGCTTTGGTTGTTGCTGAACAAAAACTGAAGAAGCAAGTAAAGAAACAGGATACCATAATTGAAGACTTGAACCTAGAAATTGTTAGGCTCAAATCTATTAATCCTACCAATGATTGTGATTCTTGTATTAGCTTGATGTTTGATTTGACCAATCTACAAACTGCTCATTCCTCTGTTGCAAATCAATT
The DNA here is from genome assembly GCA_036346255.1 of Ampelocalamus luodianensis. Classification (NCBI taxonomy): domain Eukaryota; kingdom Viridiplantae; phylum Streptophyta; class Magnoliopsida; order Poales; family Poaceae; genus Ampelocalamus; species Ampelocalamus luodianensis. Next base: position 251,639 of record JAYEVH010000040.1, on the reverse strand, counting down.
AAAAGATGCTCTAGATGAACTAGAAACTCTCAAGTCAAGTCCTGCTTGTATGAATGTTATTGCTCTAGATGTGACTACTGTAGATGCTATTCCTTTACCATGCTCGAATTGTGCTTTGCTTGAATTAAAATTGAATAGCGCTACAAAAGAATTGCAGAAATTTGATCCTAGTCATACTTGCTCTCATTGTGAGGATAATAAGGTCAAAATGAAAGAAATGACTGAAATGGTTCTTTATTCTAGATCTGCATCATGTGAAAATTGTCTTAAACTCACAATAGAGAATGATGCTCTAAACAAGACTTTAGAGGAGAAAGCTAAAATTGAAAAATCCATGTTCATGACTGCTTCCAAGAAAGCTATTGACTCTTCTTGTTGTATCTTGTGTACTGAAGTTGGAATAAATGTAGATAAGATACAAGAGGCATTTAGAGATAAATTTAAGGAGCAGTTGAATAGGATTAAGAATTCATATTGTGTGTCTTGTGAGGCTTTGAAAGTTGAGATAGCTATTCTCAAGGATGAGTATGATGAGACAATCAAGTCTAGTAATTGTGCTTCATGTAAGGACATAGCCAAAGAAAATGATTACCTTAAAGATACTCTTGAGAGATTCACTGGTGGGAAGAAGAACCTCAACATGATTCTTGATAAATCTAAGGTGAGTGTGAAGAATAGTGGCTTAGGTTTTAATTCAATAGAGCATTCCAAGGACCATCCACTTAAGATCACGAGAGCTGTTGAGAGTGGCTTGTTTGAGGTAGAACCCCCTGAACCATCTAAGATTGTTTTTAGATCTGCAGGTTATGCCCAAACTTCTTCTAGCAAGACAGGTGCTTCTACTTCAACAGGTCAGACCCCTCAAAAGGTCAAGTACCATTGCACCTTCTGCAAGAAGGATGGCCACATTGTTGAGTTCTGCTTCCGTAGAGCTAAGATTGAGAGGAAAGGAAGGATGAGTGCTTTGAGGTTCATTAGAGGAGTTCCTTCACCTACTATAGTCTCTAGAGCCAGGCAGCTTGTCTTTTCTGCTAGACATAGGCCTAGGTTTGTAGATGACTTCTTTGACTCCTTTGGAGGTTCTAGGCAGCGTTCTGGTTTAGGATATCATGAGGAGAGACCACGGGTAGCATCTAGACAGGGGGAGTACCGACCTTTTGGTAGGTCGATTCGGAGAGATCTAGGTGTTTCTCATGTGCATTCTGATGATTTTTCTCCTAACCATTTTATTGATGCTTCTGTTGGTGTTCCCAAGCCGTGTGACTCAAGATCTTGGATTCCCAAGTCTTTTATTACTAACCCCAGATCGAGGTACAAATGTTTCTGCTATGCCCCGTAGGTCCGTCGTGCGAGGAAGGAGGACATATGGCTTGTTGACTCTGGATATTCTCGACACATGACTGGAGATTCTAGATGGTTCTCCTCCCTCACACGTGCATCCGGCAATGAGTTGATCACATTTGGGGATGCTTCTACCGACCGTGATGACCAAGGGCACAAGGCGCGCCAACAACAAGTTCATGCTTAAGGACGTCGCTTTGGTAAGTAAGCTAAGGTATAATCGCTATCTGCTTTCACCGCTTGATGAGGGTCCGAGGTAAGATTTAAGAATGGTGAGTGTAGAGTTCGGACTCTTGGTGAGCATGTCTTTGGGATCACTAGGTTTGACAGATCTTTAGTGCGGATTTCAGTGTCTCTTCTGCTTCCAGTTCTAGATGTCTTGTAGCTTCTGATTCTCATGATCTAGTCTTATGGCATCGTAGACTTGGACACATAGGTTTTGACCACTTGACTAGAGTCAGTAGCAAGGATTTGATTAGAGGGTTGCCTAAGCTGAAGGCTGTTAGAGACCTAGTGTGCGCTCCCTGTAGACATGGCAAGATGGTTTCTGCTTCTCATCCACCTCTAACTTTAGTGATGACTGATGGTCCAGGTCAGCTTTTGCACTTAGACACTGTTGGCCCTTCTAGAGTTCAGTCTGCAGGTGGAAAATGGTATGTGCTTGTGATTGTGGATGACTTCTCCAGGTATTCATGGGTTTATTTTCTGGTTTCTAAGGATGAGGCTTTTGGATTTTTTAGAGAATTGGTCCTTAGACTAGGTGTTGATATTCCTGGAGCTTTGAGAGTCATTAGGAGTGACAATGGGACAGAATTCAAGAACTCTTCTTTTGCCACTTTCTGCACTGATAGGGGAATTGAGCATCAGTTCTCTTCTCCTAGAGTTCTCCAGCAGAATGGAGTTGTAGAAAGGAAGAACAGAACCCTGGTAGAGATGGCTAGAACCTTGTTAGATGAACATTCCACATCTAGGAGGTTTTGGGCTGAGGCGATCTCTACTGTTTGTTATGTGTCTAATAGGGTTTTCTTGAGATCTATGATTGGCAATACTTCTTATGAGCTTAGATTTGGTCATAGGCCTAAAGTCTCTTATTTCAAGTTTTTTGGTTGCAAGTGTTTCATTCTTAAACATAGCAATTTGGATAAATTTGAATCTAGATGTTCTGATGGCATATTTCTTGGATATCCTGCTCATTCTCGTGGCTATCGTGTATTTAATTTGGATACTAACAAAATTGTTGAGACTTGCGGTCACTTTTGATGAGGCTAGTCCCGTACTAGACCCGATCTTCGCAGTACACGGTTTCGATATTCGAAAGCATCTTCGTCGACGATGACTCGAGGATGAGGACCCAATCCATCCTCAAGTCCCTTCGAGATGGTTGGAGAGCACGCTTCCACTACTCCAGCTTGGTGGCGAGCCTCCTCCTATCTTCACCGACGATCCGAGTGGCTCTGCTCCTACCTCCGCAGACTCATGAGGTAGAGGCCATACGCACTGTGAGCTCCTCTTCATATTCGCGACGACATCCGCTGAGCGGATGATTGGGGATCTCAATGAGCGAGTCACTCGCTCGTGTTTATTTCTCCCGATTCTCATGCGCATTCTGCTTTTGTTGCGTCTTTCAACCCCGAGATGTCACCCATGCTTTATCTAATTCCTCTTGGGTCAATGCCATGCATAAAGAACTTGAAAATTTTGAAAGAAATAAAGTCTGGACCTTAGTTGAACCTCCACCTAATATTCATGTAATTGGAAAAAAACGAATTTTCAAAAATAAGCAAAGTGAGGATGGGTTGGTAGTTCGCAACAAGGCTAGGCTTGTAGCTCAAGGTTATTCCCAGGTAGAGGGCTTAGACTTTGAAGAGACCTTTGCTCTTGTCGCTAGATTAGAAGCCATTCGCATTCTGCTAGCTTTGCTTCTTCTAAGGGCTTTAAGTTTTTCAAATGGATGTCAAAAGTGCATTTCTTAATGGTTTCATAGAAGAAGAGGTCTATATCAAGCAACCATTTGGCTTTGAAAATCACAAGTTCCCAAACCGTATTTTTAAACTCTCCAAAGCCTTGTATGGATTGAAGCAAGCCCCTAGAGCTTGGTATGATAGGCTTAAGAGTTTCTTGCTTAATAATGAGTTCAAAATGGGAATGGTTGATAAAACCTTGTTCACTCTCGTGCATGGCGTTGACTTTTTATTGGTTGATTTATGTGGATGATATCATATTCGGTGGTTCTTCTCATGCTTTGGTGTCCAGTTTTGATTCTATGAGCGGGAGTTCGAGATGAGCATGATGGGAGAATTGACCTTCTTCCTTGGTCTTCAAGTCAAGCAACGAAAGAAGGCATCTTCATTCATCGAGTAAGTATACAAAGGACCTTCTTGGCGCTCGACATGGGAAGCGATGAGACCAATGTCTACCCCCATTGCCACAACCACCGTGCTGGACCCTGATGAGGATGGAGAGCCCGTGGATCAGAAGGAGTACCGCAGCATGATCGGCTCCCTCCTCTACCTCACAGCGTCGAGGCTGGACATACAATTCGATGTGTGTCTGTGCGCTCGATTTCAGGCTTCCCCTCATGCTTCTCATCGTCAAGCAGTGCGGCGCATATTCAGGTACCTCCAAGACACTCTTGATTTAGGACTCTGGTTTTCTTCTGATTCTGCTCTCTCGATTCGAGCTTTTTCTGATGCTGATTTTGCGGGGTGTGGAGTGGATAGGAAGAGTACTTCTGGCACTTGTCATTTCTTGGGCACATCTCTTATTTCTTGGTCTTCTCGAAAACAGTCTTCTGTTGCATAGTCCACTGCCGAGGCCGAGTATGTAGCTGCAGCAAGCAGTTGCTCTCAGGTTCTCTGGATCTTGTCTACTTTGCGGGACTATGGGTTGTTTTTGGATAGTGTTCCTCTTTTCTGTGACAACACTAGTGCCATCAACATTGCCAAAAACCCAGTGCAACACTCTAGAACCAAGCACATTGATATTTGATTTCATTTTCTGAGAGACCATGTTGAGAAAGGTGATGTTGTGCTTCATTTTGTTGAGTCTGAGCAACATGTTGTCGATATTTTCACTAAGGCTCTTGATTCTTCTCGTTTGCTACTTTATGGGAGAGTTAGGGTTATTAGTCCTCTTGGCCTATTTTGAGGGAGTTTTGCTCTGTTGCATTCATTGTATCATAATGCATTTTCGTTTTTTCAACTTGCATTGTAATATAATTTCATGGAGCTTTGATTATTATTCTTGTATGACTTGATTTCATACTTTATACCTTGCCATGTCTTGTGTTAGTGTGCTAAGACTTCTGTTATGGCCTTTCATATGTAGCTTCGTTTTTGCCATGATAGTTTTATTATCTGTGAGCAATTTGAATCAAAACATAACTTCTTGAATCTTGTGACTAGTTTTGCTATAGTGATCCTCTCATGATTCACGCCATGTCATATATGCTTAATTGAGTCTTGAATCTGATATGAGTTTTGAAATGAGCTGAGTTAAGCAAATGAAAAATTATAAGCTTTTCTGTGCGAAAAAACTGATCTCACCAATTCTTTCTCATGAGACGGCTTGCCATTGTACTAGGCTTGAACTCAGGGGGAGTTTTGGATGACCTAGATCGCTCTCTTAAGCTTTCTTGCTTGGGATGGTCGCGGCAAGGCTTGAGATCTAGCACATTGCTAAGAAAACAAAATCATCTTTTGTTGAAGCTTAGGAGGCGATTGTGGATGGATCCTAGTCCAGACTTGCTTTACTAAGATAAAACCTGAAGTCTTTCAGCAAAGTGCTAAAATGTGCTAAAATTCCACTTGCTTGAACAAATTGATTCATAATTGCACTCAAAATGCTCAAAATTGACTCTTTGTCTAATTTCTAGGTTCCATTTTGCTTATAGACATGGCTTGACTCCTTTTTGGATACCTTTAGTTTAACTATGATTTTATCACATTTGTTCACCGGCCCGACCGCTCCTGTGAGTTTGTCGACCGCTCTCCTGCTCATCAAAGACTGCTCATCAAGCTGAAAAATTGTGTTTCTGATTGTTTCTTCTGGAGGTTTGAAGGAAATTCAACATAAGTCTTCCATTGTGTTTTTCTATTGATCTTCATAGCTCACATAGCTATAGAAATGAAATTTGAGTTGAATCTAATACTTAAAAGAAAATTTTGGTTAAGCTCCTATTCACCCCCCCTCTAGTCGCCTTTCCGGTCCTACAGATTCTGTACACAAGACAGATGCGAGTGCTCTTCTAAGCTGGTCTTTTCTTTGTTCTCCCATCGGTGAAGTCTACCATGCTACTGGTTGGTACCGAGATAACGATGTGTTTACAGTTACTTTTTTAGCGATATACTGTCTAAGGATTTGGATGTTAGGATCATGAATGGTAGCTACGTATCATCATACAGATCAAACTTTGGACGTTAGGATCATGAATAGCAGCTACATATCATCATACAGATCAAACCTCGACCTCCGGTTGCTACCACCATAGAAATCCTCGATCGGTTTGCGTTGGTTCTATTGTTAATTTGGTAGGGAACTAGGGATAGCATGCACATCAAGTTTAAGAAGTGAACGATACATCCAATTTAATGGGACTTAGGACACGTACACGGTACAACCATTGCGCTGGACATTTCCCTGGTGCAGGCAATACCACGCGTAGCGCGTAGTCTAATCCATCTCTACAGCCGCCGCGTGGTCATCTGTCCGGCTTTCCACCCCGCGGTCGTGAGAAAAAAATCCTATAGGATCTGGTCCACAACTCCATCAATGTAGACCAACTCCACAGCGTGACACGTGTCTTTTCACGAATTTCAAAGTGCACAGCCTCATAAATTACTGATGTGAATTTTCATGAATTAAATACTGAAGGCTAACATGTCACGCTTTGAGATTCGTGAAAAGACACGTGTCACGCGGTGAAGTTGGTCTACATTGATGGAGTTGTGGACCAGGTCCTATAGGATTTTTTTTCGCGGTCGCGCGCTCCGGTTGGCCACAAGTCACACCTCTTCGTGTTGTTTACTGTCTGACATCAGCGAAAAGGGGTAATTGAGAATATATCGCTGCATAGAACCGGCTTTTACGTTTTGCTGTTATGAAAAATGCAACTGACAATTTGCCATTTTGTAGAAAAGATAATCATTGTTTTGCCATTTCTTCCTGTTTTCCCCTTTTTTTGGACACGCGAAATGACAACACTACCCCCTCTTCTTTTTGTTCATTCTGAAGTTGGATTGCACACACAACACACAAGCTACAAGAGCAAGAAATAGATGAACACCTCCAGCATCAGCACGGCAAGTGCAACTACACCTACAGAGATTTGGGTTAGAAATGCTTTAGTCCTATTGGTCGGTACTTCACAGAAGCCGCCATCATCTTCTCCTAGACTGGCGGCTCCGTCACCTACCACATCTTCATCAGCCAGAACATCTGCTCTGTCTTCCCCAATGATGACCGTATCTCGCCAGTCACCGTCGTCCTCATGTTCATTCTGCTAGCCGAGGCCGCATTGTCCTTCACCCACTCGCGCCGTTCAGCATCCTCGCCACCGCTGCATCCACACCCACCAGCCACCTCCGTCGCAAAACCGTGGTCCGCATGGTGGTGGCGCTCCTCTAGTGGCTCCAACACCACCCCAGAACCTCCTCCTCCGGTGGCAGCACTCTTATTCCTCCAGAACCTCCTCATCCACGCTCCTCTCCCTCCCCGCCGTCGCACGGCGCAGCCTAGTCCTCGTCGACCGCCACCTCAGGGAAGGTGCGGCGGTGTAGTAGCAGGGGAGGGTGCGGCGATGGAGGAGCAAGGGAGGGTGAGGAGAGGCGGCGACGCGACGACAGCTCGGTGGGGCCGGCTCGACCGGAGGGAGGAGGTTCTAGAGGAAGAAAGAAAAGAGGAAGAGAGGAAGAGAGAAGAAGGGTATTATGGTCTTTCGTGTGGCCGAAAATGGGAACAACGGGGAGAAATGATGATAATGGCAAAACAATGATTGTCTTTTCTACAAAATGACAAATCATTAATTGCATTTTTCATAATGGCAAAACGTAGAAGCCGATTCTATGGAGTGACATATTCTTAATTGTCCCTAGCGAAAATGGGGACACTGACAATATAGCTCCCATAAGAATTCTACGAAATTATGTTGTTCCAAACAGGTCTAAAAATCGAAACAATCCGAAGAAAAGATGTCCGAGGCAATAACCCCACGTCCTAGGGCGTTGCGAACTTGCGATCGTTGGACCAAGGCGATTGAGAGGTGACACACAGATCTAGGGTTTCGCTGTCGCTGTTGGCTGCCACTTCGGCGTCGGCGTCCACTCTCGCCGCTGCCGCCTCGCCTCGGCTCGCCCCGCCCTCCACTCCTCGCCTCTCCTTGTCATCAGCCGTCACTCCGGCGCCGATGTGTACCCTCACTGCTGCAACTCTCAAGCTCCCACAACCCCGCCATCCTCTCGTGCCGGCATCCCCTCGCATTCCCGTCGTCGCTTTCACTTGGGGCTGCCCACTCGACGTTCGACGCCTAACACCACCCGACAACCCGACGTCGAGCCCGCCGGTGAGCCACGCCACCAACATCATGTTCACCTCTCCGCGGCCACCCAGAGCTCCTTGCGATGCCTCGTCCTCTGTCTCCATCATTGCCCTTGTCAAGTTTCAGCATGAGAAACTTGTGAGGAGCGATGCCTAAGTGCGAAGATGGTGGTTGGATTCAAGTTTGTAGGCAAGGGCGTCAGAGCGCTTCACCAGCCTCTCTTCTGCAGCCTTCGCCAGTGCTCAACATGGCTTTCAAGGTTCCACATCCACCTTCCCGACTTCTTGGCAGGTGCTTCAATGGCCTCTCTACAGAGCAGAGGGCGGCATATTGCGGGAATCCTCAACGTTGTCTTCGCTGCTAGGGTTTTGGTCACTTTGCCCGTTGGTGCCCTCGGAGTGGTTGCCCCTGCTCTCCTCCACGGTCGCATCCCGCCGCTCCTTTGCCAATGCCATGTGCTCCACCACCACCTCTTTCGTGTGAAGCTTCTTTTCCTCCTTTGAAGAAGAGTGTAGTGTTCCTTCCAGGTGGTGTTTCAAACCTATGGGGTGGTTCCCCTTCGGGGAAGAAGGAAGCCTCCCACTCGAGACGGTGCTTGGTGCTTGTTGCTCATAGAGTCTGCGACAATCTCTGCATGTATGAGCACTACTACCGTGCTCGCAAGTTACATCCAATATTGAATTGTGATGCATGCATAAGGTAAACAAATGAGACTGGCAGGGTTTATTTTGCATAAAGCAACAGTTTTAGTTTAAATACTCATATTAATTTCCAAGGCCATTTTGTATTATATAAAAAAAATCAGTTTTGAAATGACAATTTTATAGTGTGGATAACCTCCATGATTGAATGGTGAAGGATACCCTCCTATCACATGGCTAACCACCCAAATTTTATCACAAGGATTAACCATCCTCAAATCATTTGTTAAAACATTTTAAAACCAAAAAAAGTCTAACTTTGAGTGGCTTTGCTAGCATGTCCATGACCGCGGACGCGGCTATTCGAATAGTTTGACACTCTGCAAAGGTTGTACAACTTTACCCACAAGATATGAATTATCTAGTTTGTTTGGCATCCGTCGATACCACCGCTCACTATCTTAGGTAAGCAGTCTAGAGCACGTGTCAAGGCCTTTACAATGCGCCATTCCACTGTAGTCTCTCCTCACTAAGGTTTCGCTTCTTTTGGATTGACCATCCGCCGGAAGCCCCCTCTTGCGCCAGGTGGGAATGCTGTCTGACCGACACCCACACAACCGGATGGAACGATCACGGTGAAACTTTGCAAATTAGTCAGCTAGGTCCTTCCCACTCAAGACAAGTGGTAGTACGATGTGGCTTAGCAAGACGCGGCTCGAAGACCGATCCTTAACTGACTTGGGCAACCTTCTAGAATAAACCCTAGGTCTTAATCTTAACCAGATTAAACCTGTGCATAAACCTACACCCACCATTCATCCATTTCGCCCAAGTCCAAACCCATTTTTGATTTTATCTCATTTTTCAAAGCATTTATAAAACTCTCATGACATACCAATGCCAAGGGTATAATTTAAACAACATTTGATTCTTGGCTGAAATTCCCCAAATCAAATATTTTTGGTCTAGGCATGGCTAAACATAATTTTTCTTAAAAAGATCCTAGTTCATACTATCGTATCAACTAGGTTTTATCTAGGGTGACAAGGTATAAGGAATTCAATGTTTAAGAATTGTCAAGTACGAGAGACCAGTAAGTAAACCATTTGTACTGTGATCATCATTCAATAATCCAAACTCCAGCAATTATGTAATCATATACTCCAATATCGATTAGTTCAGTATCCACCATATCAGTCTATTTCTATGATATGACTTCCATCGATCCAATATTCAGCAATGCTCTAATCCATTATTCCTTAATAAATAGTTCAGTACCCATCAATCCGACGATTATGCAATCCTATAATCTGATTTTCGATAATTCGATATCCAACGATTATCTATTCCTATAATCTAATCTTCAATAATCCAATATCAACAATTCACTATGTCTGCAATTCAATATCCGTCAGTCCATTATTCCTAAATAAACTATTTCTACTAATTCAACATCAATCCAATGACTATGTAATACTATAATCAAATTTTCAGATATTCTGATATCTAATAACAATCTATTTATAGAATCCAACATCAACAATTCAGTATTTGACTACGGTATCTATCTATCATCCAATCTTTATTGATCCAACGTCATCAATTATCTACTTCTAAAATCCACTATCCAATAATTAGTTATTTCTATAATCCAACCATACTAATCATGTAATCCTAGAATACAATCTCTAATAATTATATAACCACGTAATTCAACATCCAAAGAATTACTTCTACAATCCAATACCCAACACTTATTCAACCCTAATAATCCAACAATCAACAATCGTAACATTCTATATCCAAGATTCATGTATTCATATAATCTAATAATAATTATGTTGTTCTATACTCCATGTAATATACATCTTTATAATTTAATTTATGATAATTCCATCTTTGCAATATTTACCAACAAAGCTATTCTGTAATTCAATATTCAACGATCGTATAATCTCATATTCCAATATTTTCACTTTCTACCTCCATTATATATATCACATTCTAATGGTTCTCCATATGGTCTATATTGACAATAAATGGCTATACAATGGAACAGGAATAATTATAAAGTTTTAAAACATATATTTAAATTACTTGTATTTAAATAGGCATGCGATAATAATTTGAAACAAATTTAAATAATTTAAAATACTAGGCTCAATATGATCAATGGTATAACTTGCCTTGCTTCATTAGTTGCTCTTGAACAATCGAAATCGACTCTCAAGTCGTTAAATCTATCTGTGAAAATAAACAAAATTCAAACAAAATTCAAATGAACTCCAAATTAAATATTTTTGGTTTATATAGCTAGATCTTGATTTTAAACAAATTTAGGAATTTGAATGGACTCAATCGGAGTTAGGATACAAAAGATATGGGTTGTGGAAGATTGAAATCCATGAAATAACCCTAAAAAGGAATTATTGGATTTTCTGGATTTATTTTCCTAAAGGAAAAGGGGTTTTATGACGCAGTGCTGACGTGAGCGAAGGATTTATGGGGATAAAAGAAATAAAAGAAAACCCTGACACGTGGGGCCCATGTGTCATAGACACGGCTTTTGGTGGACCGGGTCCATGGGAGATGGATCTGGTGTTTGGGGTGGACTAACACGTGCGCGCTGACTCAGCGTGACACGTGGGTGACACGAGGGCAAAGGAGTCGATGTGGCGCTGAGGTGGCGAGCTGACCGTGACGCCACATCACCTCGACAACAAGGAGGGCTCTGGACCGGCCGACAACGACGAGCGGCGGCGCGGGACCGGCGGCGAGTGTTACTGGTGCGATGAGAAGGCTATTGCGCATCTAAAGAGATAAGGAGGTACTGGGTCGAGGTTGATTGAGGTGGCCGGAATTGTTGCCGGAGCGGAGGAAGATGATCGACTTTTGTCGGGGTTGGGCTCCGGTGGTGTACAAGCGACGAGGGTGGGTGCTCCAGGTAGATCCCGCGACGGCGAGGCAGCGAAGACGGCGGCGCAAATCGAGGTTTAGCCGGCGGCAACCAAAACCCTAATTTCACAATTGCGCCGGTGCTAGAGCTCTTGGGAGGCAGCGGGTGGTGGATATGGGATGCGGGGGCTATTGCGAACCCAGGGGTTCCTTTTATAGGGGCCGAGGGGCATCCAGGGAGGAGATCATGTGCACGAGAATGGCGGCAGCGGTTGTGATCGTTGCCGTACCGGGCGTGGAGAAGATGGGGTAAGGTGGGGGTTATGGCGAAGGTAGGTGCGGAGATTGTGCTCACGTACTTGCGAGAAATGGGGAAAGGAAGGCACAGCCAAGTCAAAACTTCGAGAAAGAGTCATGGCGGTTGCGGCTCGGGTGCGTGTGTTGGAGACGAAGGCGAGGAGGGAGAAAGGCCTCACAAGGCAGGCCCCCAAGTCAGCGACATAAAAGAAAAGGAAAAGAAAACAACAAGCGAAGTCCTGGCCGTTAGATTTTGATCGGGCGGTCCAAATTAAAATGAACGTTCGGACCGCTTCGAATAGAAGCCTTGATCGGCCCGTTCAAAAGAAATCGGACGGTCCACAATGGTTAGGACGTTTGGAAGGTCCGAACGTGCCATCAAGATCTGGCCGTTCGATTTGGATGCAATGGCTGGGAAGGTTTGGAGGTTTAAGGGCGCGCAGGCGCGCGTGAGGAATGGGCCAAATGGATCGTGCACGTGCGGGAAAGAGAGTGGGCTGAGGAGGTTTAAGCCCAAGAGGGTTTTGGGATTTTTAAATGTTTTGGTAATTAAAATAATCCAGTTAAATCAAAATAGCTTTAGAAAATAGTAAATAAAATCCAAAAATTCTAGAAAAATTCACAGAAATTCCTAGAGGTATTTGGGACTTAAATAAAATAATACCAACTCATAATTGGTAATTAATTTTGCATATAATTTTCTTTTGGCTTGAAATACTTAAGGAAAAAGCTTTTAAAATCCAGAAAAATTCCAGAAATTACTTAAATTTTCCTTTTCAACTTTAAAATCAAAGAAGAGCCATAAAACTCAATAAATTTTATTTTTGACTTTTGAAATTTAGGAAATTCAAGAAAAACAATTAAACTCTTTTAAATTCCAGAAATTCCAACAAAATAATAACTTTATTATCTTTATTTTTGGTAACAGAACTTTGAGATGTTACACCGACCCAGGCATAACACTTCAGCCTCTCGGGCCGTATCTGGCCGGCACAGGCACGATAAGCCCGATCGAGCCGAGATAAGAACAGAGGAGTCAAGCGCCCGACGGCCCAAGCCAGATGCAGAGTTGAGGTGCCCATTTCTTCCTCTGTTCTTCCTGTCCTCCCCAACCCACCGCCTTTGCGCTCGGCCGCTGACACCTCCTCCTCCGCACATGGCCGCGCCATCTCCACCTCAGTCGTGCCAGCCAGGTCATGCTGGGCTTGGGCCGGTCCATGCACAGCACAATACTGTGTGTGTCGTGCTCGGTCCGGACCAACAGTTCCGTGCTTCGGGTCGGCACGGCCATTTGGACAACTCTAGCAGCAGCAAGTAGATTTGGCTTTGCCTTCGGTCATTCCTTGCAAGCGAGCACATTCTCAAGATGAGGCTTTCCTTAGGGATTCAAACGTAGGCGACCCAAAGCTTCAGGAGGATGCTTCCACGTTGGAGCTTATAGTACCCATTGAGGATGCTAAATCTGAGGTTGCCTTAATTGCCGGTGAACGTTTTGGAGGGTGCCATTGTAGTGGATTGTTCTATTCAGCCTCCCCGTTCCCAAGCAAGCAGGAGTCGCCTAGCGATTGTGATCTTCAGCACAAGGAGCAAACATATGAGCAACCGGCAGATTCTAACCCAACGCTGGATCCCCATCCCAAGTTTGAAGGGTTCACGGGTTAAGTCATCTCAGGAGCTCGCCACTCGTACGATGCTCCCACGCCCGGCTTCCAAAGCCAGAGTGAGAAAGACCAATGTAAAACTGTCGAAGAACTTGGGTATTATTGGGAAAGATGGCAAGATTGACGAAGATGTGATAGATGGCTATGCGAAGCACTTAAAGGGGATGTTTTGCAGAGCTCTTTACAATTGCTTGCTCGGTTAGATGGTTCCTTGTGAGACCTTGTTGTTGGTTTTCCAAGGTGGTAACTTAGGCCTTGTCTTCCTCCTAAGGTAGTCTTCTTTGTGTAGTTTGGTGTGGTCTTCGGCCTCTTGGTGTGTAGGAGGTAGTGTAGATGGTGTTGTTTGGTGTGTTCCCTTCTGGGTGAGTCCTTCGAGACAAGTGTTGTAAGGCTTAACTCTATTCCTCTCTTTAATGAATTGGTAGAACCCTGCCGTACATTTCAAAAATACCCGTAGCTCAAGATTGATGACATGAGAAAAATAAGAGCACTAATCAAACTCCAACCATAAATTGACTGAATTGCCTATGTGATGAAATAAACAATGTTACAACTTACAACAGCGAAAAAGCTGGGGTGGATGAACAATGTGAAAGAATCGTTTCAAATCAACTAATGTAGTAATGTATCATGATATATTGTACAGAATACGCCGACGACTTTGGCTGTCACCATTTCAGCCAAAAGCTCTATGGAAAGTGTGCAGCAGCTTCAGTTACCGACGTCTGCATGCTTGTTGAAGATGCTGCAAGGGATGTTCTCTTCCGTTTGCGTCCCCAAAATAACCGGTTTATTTTCCTTTTGCTTCTCAAGTTAAAAGGAACCTCTATACAGTTGGTCCAGGGTAACAAATGATTCATTGGTTTGAATCTTGGGGCAGAGCTGCCCTGTTGTGTGGGCAAAGATGTATGCAACTGGCCCTCTGGTGCTGCAGTTGCAAGAACATTTTGCGTTGGATTCTTTATTTGGCTGCCCAGGTATCCTTGGCAGTTGTTTGCCCCGCAATAGCACTTGACCTTCTCCCCAAAATGCACAAACCTGTAAGAACCAAGCAGATTACTGTAACTCATAGCAAATATGACTAATTACTCACAAGTCAGTCTTGGAAAATATCCTGCTAATATTTATTAGCAAGGAATATTAGGATAATTAGAACTCAAACATCAAGCATTAAATCAGGTTTAGATGGTGTAGTTCAAGGTTCAAAGAAGATTACTCAGTTCATTGGAAGGTAGAAAGGCATGGATGTAAATGAAATAATTCTCACTTGGTACGCTCCCCTGATTAGCATATTTTAGATCCAATTAAAGTACTGTATCCTCTCTGAATAACATCCTAGTCTATCAAAACCAGCAAAAAAATGTGCTGCAATCAGGATAGTTGAGACCAGGAAACACTAGGAAGTAGGTGTTGGAATGAGGCTTGTGTTCATTTCATGGGCCAAGAGACCAATATATAACATGTTCAGGATTTACAATTATGCAAAGAACACCCTACATTATCTACATATCTAACACACTCTCAAACTCATAGTAGATCAACAACATTAAGTTTGGAAAGATAGAATCTATGCAGAACTCTAGTCTGTGCCTTGATGAAGAAATCTACCAACTGAAACTCCGAACATGTTATATATTGGTTGAAGATCAATAACTTGATCTTGCACCTGCGATCGTATATACAAGGCATCCACTCCAATATACTTGATGAGCTCATGCTTCACAGGATCTCGAGCAATATTGATCGCACTAGTACTATCTGATAAGAGAGGAGTCAGTGCAGAAGTGGAAACACCGAAATCCTCAAGTAACCACCGAAGCCAGGTGATCTCAACTGTCAACGACGCCATGGCTCTCAACTCAGCCTCAGCGCTCGAACGGAAAATTGTAGTCTGCTTCTTGGTTTTCCAAGCAATCAAGGAGGAACCAAGAAAAACACAATAGGCAGAAAGAAACCAGTGATCAGAATGGTCGCTAGCTCAGGTCGCATCAGAGTACGCCTGAAGCTGCAAAGAACTAGTGCGAGGGAAAAAAGGCGACGAGTGATGGTCCCGCGAAGATATCGCAAAACACGAAGAAAACGAGTGTAGTGAAGCTGAATGGGAGCAGAGACGAACTGACTCAGGATGTGAACTTGGTGAGAGATGTCAGGGCGAGTGATCCCAAGGTAGACCAGGCTCCCGACAAGATAGCAGTAGCGAGTGGGATCCTCAAGAGGCTCACCATCAGTAGGCCGAAGATGAACAAGCTCCATTGAAGTATCCACCACGCGCTGATCAATGAGACAAACGCGAGTAAGAATATCCTGAATGTACTTCTCTTGGAGAGATAGTAGCCCTCGGGCGTAGAAGTGATCTCTATCCCAAGTAAGTAACGAAGATGACCTAAATCGAACATCAAAAACTGCTCACTGAGACGCTCCTTCACAAAGGCAATGTATTGGGAGTCATCTTCAGTAATGACCATATCATCAACATAGAGGAGGAGTGTCCGACCCCGAGGAGAGGTGTGGACGAAGAGAGCAGGGTCGTGATCACTGGCGGAGAAACCAAAGAATGACAACAGAAGTGGTCAAATCAAGCACGAAGGGGCTTGTTTGAGCCCATAAAGAGAGTGACAAAAGCGACACACCATGCCATCAAGGACAGAATACCCAAGGGACGGCTGCATGTAGACCTCCTCACGCAACTTGCCATTGAGAAAAGCATTCTTAACGTCCAACTGAGAGATGAGCCATTGTCGAACAGAAGCCACATCAAGGAGAGTGCGAACAGTGGTCATGTGAGCAACAAGAGCGAAGGTCTCATCGTAGCCACGACTATGTTCCTGCTGAAAACTATGCGCCACAAGACTAGCCATGTAGCGCTCAAGGGAACCATTCGAGCGGGTCTTGATCTTGTACACCCACTTGCATGTGATGGGAGTGACACACGTAGGTAAGGGCA
Source organism: Ampelocalamus luodianensis (assembly GCA_036346255.1). Taxonomy (NCBI): domain Eukaryota; kingdom Viridiplantae; phylum Streptophyta; class Magnoliopsida; order Poales; family Poaceae; genus Ampelocalamus; species Ampelocalamus luodianensis. The sequence continues at coordinate 235,325 of JAYEVH010000040.1, read as the reverse complement.
TAAGATCCCAAGTGCATGTACGCTCTAAAGCAGCAATCTCCTCAGACAACACAAGCTGCCACTTAGGGTGAGTAACAACCTCACAGTAGGTCGTAGGCTCAGAAAGAGCAGCGGCTGCAAAGCCGTAGCACTCAGGTGGCCTGACAGTGTGACGATCACGAAAATCGTATCTGGGAGAAGGCGGAGGACCCAGAAAGGACGGAGAAGGAGAACTGGAAATATGGCCCAACAAAGACGATGACTCAATAGGGGAAGGAGTGGGCCGAGGATGACGAGAGTAGTACAGGGAAAAAGGTGGAATCTCAACAACAGAGCGGGAAGGAAACTCCGGCGGAGGGGGAACAAGTAGAGCCGGAGGAGAGGGAGGCGAAGAAGATGGATGATGAGGCAAAATAGTGGTGAAAAACTGAGAATCCGAAAAAATCAGAAAGGAGATCAACTTAACAAGAGAATCTGAGCTAATAGGGGGGAACGAGGGTAGTAAGATCGGGACTCGTCAAAAGTGACATCCTGAGAAATCCTCATCCTGCAAGTAACAGGATCATAACAACGATAACCCTTATGCTCAAGACTGTAGCAAAGGAAAACACACTCAATCGATGGCGATCGGCAAGTGCGCTCACAAGGTGGAAGAAGGACGAAACAGACACAAGCACACAGCCAAAACTACGAAGATGACTGTACTCTGGAGCTCGACCAAAAAGACGCTCGACAGGGTAGAACCTTGAAGAACAGTGGAAGGCTGCATGTTGATGAGAAAAGCAGCAGTAAAAGCAGCCTCAGCCCAAAAGTGAGGGGGAACAGAAGAGACAAGCATGAGAGCGCGAGCGGTCTTAAGAAAGTGATGATGCTTACGCTCAGAGACACCATTCTGAGCATGAGCACCAGGACAAGAGTACTGGGAAGAGTACCCTGCTCAGTGAGAAAACGACGCAAAGCAGCAAAAAGATAGTCACCAGTAAAGTCGGCACGAAACACACGAATGACTAAATCAAACTGAGTGTGAACCATGGTGGCAAACATCTGGTAAATAGAGAGAATCTGACTGTGAAAGGACATGAAGTAGATCCAAGTATGACGAGAATAATCATCAATAAAGATTACATAGTATCGATGACTCCCTTTCGGCACGAAGGGAGCCGAACCCCAAACATCAGAGTGAACAAGATAAAAAGGACAAGTAGAAATAAAATCACTAGAGGAAGAGGGGAGCTGCAACTGCTTGCCAAGCTTACAACCCATACAATGTAAAGAGGTGTCCCCAGAAACAGATCGAAGAACACCACGACCGACTAAAAACGATAGACACAAACCACAGAGATGACCAAGACGTTGGTGCCACTGAGCGAAAGAGGTAGTGGAGGACGCTGCAAGACCAGAGGTAGTGGTAGGGCTGACTGGCAAGTGGAGACAGCGGAAGGAAGATGAAGCGAGTCGAGCTCCCAAAAACGCAGCGAATCATGACGCCAAGGGCGATGCAAGCGAGTCCCGTGCGGCCCCGAACACAACAAGAGTCGACTAAAAAACAACACAACAGTCGTGATCAGTGATTTGACCAGCTGACATAAGCTGCATAGTAAACTAAGGAACATGAGAGACTAGAGGAACATGAAAAGAAGAAGTGGAAATGGTGCATCAGCTTGCAACAGGAAGAGAAGTACCATCTGCAATCTGAACAGTGGAAGGAAAATCTGTGGAACACACGGTGAGATGGGTAGAATCTGGTGTCATGTGAAAGAAAGCACCAGAGTCCAAGATCCACAGAGACAAGATACCTGATGAAGAAGGAGGCGAAGGCGAAAAAAACTACTGAGAAGCAAGAGCCAGACAAGCAGAACCCAAAGAGTCTGAGGACGAGTCGACACCGAGACGTTGAAGCAGTAAGAGGAGCTGTGTGTGGTGTCACCAAAGGAGCCCTGACGAGAAGCACCAGCTCCTGAGTGAGAGGAACCTCCAGGGCCCTTCGGTGAACGTCCACCCCGGTGACCCTGGTCCTTCCTCCGCTTGTAGCAGTCCTGATATCTGTGGCCGTCACGCTGACAGTAGGTGCAGTGGAGATCCGCAGTGGAAGCAGCAACCACTGAAGGAGCTGGGGAAGGAATCACGGTCGATGCTGAAGAAACCGGCGAAGGAGCAAGTGCTGAAGCAGACAAGACAGGCTATATCTGAGCCACGCTACGGTGACGAGTCTCCTCAGCACGCACACCCGTGAGAGCCTTCACCAAGCTCGGGCATGGGTGGCGAGTCAGGAGCTAAGCACACACAGTCTCGAACTCAGGCCGGAGACGCGTCAGGAAGTCGTGGAGACGGTGAGTCTCCTGGTAAGCGTGGAGCCACACACAGCAAGGACAGGTCCGATAGACATCCGACCCTAGAGAGTCAAGCTAACGCCACACCTCAGACAGCTTCTGGTAGAAGTCATCCACGGTGGCATCGAGCTACTGAAGAGAATGCGTCTGGTGCACAACTGAGAGATACATGGTATCACTCGTCAGCTGGTAGTGAGCTCGAAGACACTCCCGCATAAGCTGTGTCGTCGACAGCTCCACCACATCCATGGAGATGGTCACGGGCATGCAACCCACCAGGCATCCTGCCATCGCTTGTAGGTGTGCAGCTCAGACTGGTAGAGTTTCAGAGCTTCCTTCAGTGCAAAATTGGCGGTCTCTGAGCGCCGATCCGACGATGGGAGAATGGCGAATGGCGGTGTAGGCGAGGCGAGCGAGGTGCTCGCGGTGAGATGACCTTAGAGACGCCGCTATTGAGGTGGATCCTCGGTGAACGACCACTCCGGAAGTTCGCCTCGTTGAACCGGGTGGGGCGGGATGGCAAAGGAGCCGCCGGTAGAAGCCATCAAGATGACCTGACCAGATAGAGAGGCCAGAGAAACTGATGACTGCGGTGACATCAAAAAACAAAGCCCTACTCTGTTTTCACAAGTAGAGCATCGGCTTTGGTGGCTTCGAAGGCGGCGGCTGGCGACACTCGGGCGCGAGCCACAACAGGCGTAAGTCGGCCAACAGGTGAGCCACGGCGGTGGCGACACTCGCAGCAGACGGCAACCACACCGAGGCGGTTGGCGCGAGTCACAACGGAGGCGGGATCGGCGAGCGAGAGAGACCGACGCGGGGAGGCTGGATCCGACGCGGGAAGGCAAGATCCGGCGCGGGGGCGCAAGAGCCGACGCGGGGAGGCGGGATCCGGCTTAGGAAGGCTGGATCTGGCGTGAGGTAGGATCCAGCGCGGCGAGGTGGGATCCGACGCGAGAGAGCAAGATCCGGCGCCGGTGGCTCGCACGAGGCCCGACGCAAAGCGGCTCGGAACGCAGAGACCAGCTCGAGCGACAAGGGAAGAGGCAATGGCAACGAAAACAAAGGAGAGGAGGGTTCGGGTGGCTGCGGCGGCGGTAAGAAACCCTAACCCTAACCTTGCTCTGATATCATGTTGGAATGAGGCTTGTATTCATTCCAATGAGCCAGGAGGTCAATATATAACATGTACAAGGTTTACAATTATGCAAAGAACACCCTACATTATCTACATATCTAACAGTAGAAACCAAATGAGTTGTTGCCTTGGTTTCAGAAAAGCATGAAATCTATCACATTACAAGTTTTTTACACCAAAAATGGTCTTATCCATCCCACATCAAGCAAACAGTAATTGTTCAATTAAATGGTAACAACATCTGGAAGATTATGCTATTGTCCTATTCGATGTATACTGTATATGGCTGAGACTAAAGCTACCACAAGCTTTTAGTCGCACCAAATGGACTTAAGCAGTTTGCATTGAAGAGAAGTTTAACCCCATATCCTGGCTTATAAGTTTACAGGGCATATTCAAATGATCAAGCCGGCCTAATAATGCATGCAGATTGCGTAAATAGGGGCCTAATAATGCATGCAAATTACGTGGCAAAAGAAGCTCAAGAAAATCAATAAAAAAAAGAGATATAACCGTGCTCCTGCTACAGAAGTATGCTATGGAAATTCACCATCCGAGGCAAGTGACCTAAGACCCCAAAAACTTAAATGGCATCGTGCTTCTGCTACAGAAGTATGCTCTGGAAATTCACCATCGGAGGCAAGTGACCTAAGACTCCCCAAAACTTAAATGGGCAAGTTGTTAGCCACAAAACAACAGTATGAGTGGTCAAATGCTAGTTTGGTCACTTTGGTGGTACCTACCCAAACTAGACTACAAACTTATCACGACACATGGCAACTCTGTGAGCAATTATAGCTGATTGCAGCAGGCCACTTTCACGATGCAAGATATCCACTGCCTTCCGAATTACGAGAAAGTACTCATTTTAGCCTTGTTCGATTAAGAATACCATGTTACTTTAGAAATGGAAAAAATGTTGTTTGCAAATACCTGTAGTCATAAGTTAGGGCTCTCCAACTTCAATGAAACGAGGCGAAAACACCGACTCTTGTCTCACCATCAACTTGCCTGATAAAGCCATAAAGACAATCAGGAACATGCATCGTTTAAAACAATTTTTACCAACACCAAATACAATACCTTTTCTGTTCCAAGAACAAAATATTACCATTTTCTAATTTACAGTTAGGATCACAACTGTGGTTTAGGAAACGTGAAGTATTTCCTTTAAATGTTGCATCTATTGTAAAATCTTTGCTGATTTCACACATGTAGAATTTTTTGTCACCACGCCGTTTCATGTCCCAGAGCCGCTGTTCACATGTTGCATCATTGATGACTGAAATAAGGTTTAAAAATGTAAAATACATGAGGACAACATTAAGTCATCACAATTAAATTTACAAAAGATAACTCGGAAGCCAAACCACACAAGTTTATGTTAGCTAATTTCTTAATTGACAAAATATGAACGCTACCATTCAATCGCATAAAGATATCGCTCAGTTACAAACTGAAAAGGGTAATAGAAGAAACATTGCAACCTCAAAGATACATGAGTTATACAGTAACAGTAGGCTCAAGAGTCAAGACAAATAAACTGCTCTTCGTGTTCTGGACTTGATGAATGGCATGGCAAACGAATAGAGAAATCATAAATAGAACAAATCACAGCCATAAGATAGTGTGGCACTGGCATGGCAAACGAATAGAGAAATCATAAATAGAACAAATCACGGCCATAAGATAGTGTGGCACAAACAATGAATGTGTCCATGCTCTTAATTGCAGGCATATTATAAGTTCATGATTATTGGAACAAAAGCACCCCTCGTTCTCCATTTTATCAGACTAATCGAAGAAGCTGGCACAAAATCTCCCTTTATTCTCCATTTATCAGTCTAATCGAAGAAGTTTTCATCAAAACCATGCTAGTAAGCCTACTTATTCAGTTAGTCTGTTCGAAGTAGTCTGAAAAATTCTTAGCTGAAGAATTTTTTCAGACTAACTAGGCTAACCGAAAACAATGCTACTTTTTCCAGACTATAATCAAAAACAAAATTTCCTACCATTCTCCAATTATCAGACTAACTGAAGAAGCTTTTCATCAAAACAATGCTACTTTTCAGTTAGTCTGTTTGAAGTTACAAGATTTATCATAGTGAAATATTTAAAGGTTGACATAATTTGGATGATGATAGGCCCTAGATTTTATGAGCTTTACTAGACTCATCCTACTATTAAGCATGGAAATTACTGTTAAGGGTAGTTGTGTACTAGTATGTGTGTTAACGGAATTTGTAGTATTGCAGTGGTAGTCTAGACCATAGAGTCGTGTCCCTTGTACTATATACGCCCTTTGGGCTCTTGCAATACATCACTAGAGTTGAGTCTTCCTCAAAACTTAACATGGTATTAGAGCACCAGGTTGTCAAACCCTAGGCCCTAGCTGCCACCCTTCTCCACTGCTGCTGCTGCTGTCCCCAGGAGCATGCTTATTAAGTCGTCGACTAGTCGACAAGTCGGTGGAGCAGAGGCGACTTGGTCCGGCGACTCGACTTGCCAGGTTCCCAGCTCGCCGCCGCCGCCCATCGTCGCCCTCGGCCGCAGCTCCCAGCCGGCGGAGATGGAGGCGACGTGGATCTGGCGTCGGAGAGGTGGAGGCGAGCTCGATGTGGCCGGAGATCGTCGCCCTTAGCCGGCGCTGCCCTTCGTCTCCCTCGGCGGGAGCTGAAGCTCCCAGCTCGCCGATGGAGGAGGTGGAGGTGACGTGGATCCAACGTCGGGGATGTGGAGGCGACAGCTAGATGTGGCCGGCGGCGAGCTCCTTGCCGTCGTCGCCATCACCCGCCTCTGCTCCCTCTCCCTGTCGTCGTCGCTGCGTGTGTGTGTGTGTGTGTGTGTGTGTGTGTGTGTTGTGCTGTGATGGCTGCGAGCTCGGTGATGGCTGTGTGTGGCTATGGTGTGGTGTGATGTGTGTGGCTGTGGTGTGTTGTGGTGTTTGCTGTGGTGTGGTGTGTGATGTGCTGGCTGTGTGCTACGTGTACCATATGAACAGTACCTTTCGACTAGTTGGCCGACTAGCCGACTAGTCGGTCACTAGAAGGGTAGTGTCGACTTACCGACTTAATAAACTTGCTCAGGAGGAAAGCAGTCATAAATGGTAAGTTACGATTTATTTGGCAACAAGAAACATAAGCGAAACTGGGTGAATTTAAGCCGGTGGAAATGATAAATGGGGGCATGAGCAAAATGCAAGTCCACCACTGCATATGGTACGCGAACAGTCATCTACCAAATAATCTGCTATTTTTATTAGAGAAAAGTTTTAACATGGCAGAATTACTTGTACCTTCACCAACGTACTCGATTATAAAATCACCTTTCTCCAAAGGCTCCAATGCAACAGCACCCCATCCACAGCGTTTTGTCTGTGAAGGGAAAATGTTGCTGTGATTATTGTCAAAGAAGGAAAATTAACACCTTTCAGTAAGCACGAATACCACAACAACTAATTCTCAAACAAAACACAGCGCTTATCATTGCCACATGCCATTTTGCATCCAACAATAAGAGAAAGGGGGTTTGTGGGTTTGGGTACTTTGGCAGCCATCGAGCAAACTAGAGGGGCTTAGAGTGTACATATTGCATTGTTAACAATTATGTCAGGTGCTTCTGTAAGTATTGCTCACAGATGTCACACTTGTGCCCATGTTTAAGTAAGACTTAAATTCATAAAACCCTTAAATTAGTTGTTTTACGGTAGTACAACTATTAGAAAACGTACAAACTCTTGAAGGGCAAAAAAACTGAGGGACTTGACAAATTTAGCAAGTTCACATAAATAAAGCCAAAATATTCAATTTCATTTATGTGCTGAAAGAATTATACAAGGGCAAAAAAATTGATAACTGAACTATTAAAAAAACAATTAAGTACATCATTTGCAAAGAGAGAATTACCTTGACAATTTTAATTTTCTTGTCCTTGCGGAATGGCTTGTTGGTACAAAGATCTGAACAGTGGCAATTCTTGGAACAACTCATAGAAAGACCCCTGATAAATCACAGTCAAATTTCAATGCCCATGTCCATGTGGGAGGAAAATAAATAAAAGTATGGTTGCTAGACTAAATTTCTAAATTGTACAGAACTTTCTGTGTGCAATCAAGCTAACTTATTCAGCAAATATTTGTAATATACACAAGTACCAGCAGTCCAGGATTACTGTTCAAATAAAAAACAAGTAAAGATGTCATGTCCACTCCATTTGCTATAGTAGAAGTTGATGCGGAAAACAGTATTTGTAGAAAAAAAATAGATAATCAAATGTTTAAAGTTTCCAAAGTCAGAAACCGAACAGGTGCACTGAAGAAAATTTTAAAATAATCATGAATTTGTTTGACCATTTCCACATCTAATAAGGTGTTATTGCAAAAAGGCCCTTGACATATGAAACTGAATGTGCTCCAAACTGTTATCTTTTAAAGACACTGAAAATTTTATTATGTCAATAATACCTTAATACCATCAAAACATAAAGTACCAAACTGTATATAGTTGACAGAAATTTGATTTTAAGTTAAAGAAATATGGATTTTTGTGAAAATTATAGCAAATGATAAGCTTTATACCTAAATAATGTAAATGTAATTAAAAAATGAGACATTTTATCTTAGCTAAAATCGGCAATACAATAGTTGAGTATTAAGGCGTTCTCATAAGTGATAACACATACTTATGCTTGCTCTTTTGCTAGAATAGTATTTTTGGTTCCATCTTTAGAATTTTTACCAATGAAACATTTGCACAAATATCAAACTAGAGGCAGTTTCATGATAATTTTCTTATGTCTTTAAATGTGGCAACATAGTAAGAAGAATACCTGCATTCACAATCATCTTTGCAAGTAGAATCAGCACTGCAATTTGTGCACCCAGCCTCCGCACGAGAATCAGCACGTTTCTTCTTGATTAAATATACATCTTTTTAAAAATTAAGAAAACAATGATGACATGTAGAGATGAAGGCGGACAAACAAGAAGCTCATTTCAGAATGACAAAGTAAAATTAAATAGCTCCAGATAGCTTTATTTCATAACAAGTATTACTTTAGGATACTGCGCCTGATAGGTGTATAGGGGGGTGGTTTGTACACAATCGCAGTGAAGTCCCTAATGGTTGAATCAATATTGAAGTCTTCATTAACATATGGAAGAGGTAGCCGGCAAAAAACTTCCTATGAAACAAGCATGTTAGCGAAGTCATGCATAAATATTTAATAGGCAAGACACTTCATCTTCTTGAGACAATATTACTTGTATTGGAACAAGGCATGTCATTGAATTATTTTTTCTGTGGCTTTACGGCATTAATGAACAAAAAATGTTCCTCATAAATCTACATGGATTCCGGTTGCATGGCGGTTGCTCTTCAGAGTAGTAAAACTAATTTTGCAGTTTTGCTAGGAAAAATAGCCCTCCCATTCTAAAGTAAGCAATGATTTGGACTTTTCAGTCTCAAGGTACAGCTTCAGCCATTAATTTTTGTGATAATATGTAAGTAAAAATAAAGGAAAAATATTATGCAATTCATTTAATATGTGACCATTCTAAATACTTGTACACATATTAGTGGTCAAAGTCGCAAACAACTGACAAAACACACCCCAAAACATCACTTATTTTAGAATGCAGGAGAGTAGAAGACAACAATGTTTTGCTGCTTTAAGAGAATTCTGAAAAGACTACCCAAAAAACATTATAAAACTTATAAAGCATTAACACTCCGAAGACAAGTATAACACAAGTACACAACTTACATGAAACAAATATAAAAGAAAGGTAGCAAACATACAGTTACATCATGTCAGCACTAACCTCTATGTTGTTCGTCAGGTCAGCATTCTGTCACCATCAAACAAAGTAGTCCTGTCAGCCACCTCAACCATTATAAATATTAACAAAAGGGTATATGGAATGATCTGTGATGATGTTCTCCAATCATCAACTGAAAAGGCAACTTATTCTGGTATTAATCTTCCAATAATCTAGAGATGAAATAAATATTGTTTAAAATGTAATTGAGAAAACAGCAGTGAGCATGAAACCATGAGTCAAGCTTATTCTCCTCTACTTGGCACTAAACCAACAAAAAAAATGTTCCTTGTGGCAGAAAATTCTGATTTTATTAAGAAGGAAATCCACAAATCTAAATCATTTTTATTGGAAGATGGTGTGAATTTATTAAAAATCATAGAGTCACAATCATTTCATGGACATACAAGGACTCAACATTAAACAAACTCTAGATCCAATGGAGTTTGAGCAAATTCTGGAGGCATATCAGCAAAAGATGGGGGGCATAACAAGTATCAGAACTGCACCAAAAGGATATTTTGAGGGGCATTGACAATATTTCTTTTAGTATAGACATCCATGGATACTTTTACCATGTATGCAAGGTGTATCATAGAGATCGATGTTGCACATGCATCCATAAACTGTGATTGTGAAACAAGATCCTGAATAACTATAGCTCCCAAGATGCTACGTTGCTAGCACCCAACTAAACACCAGCATTGCTATGAACAGAAGAAGAACAAAACTATAAATGGATTAAAGAGTAAAAACAAGGAACAAAGAATTTTTTTTTTTTTGTTGAAATCAGCAACAAAGACTCTTAATCTAGCAATAAACATAGATATCGCACTTCTAGAAACAACTATAGTGTGATGAACTTCCGGTAAGATCAAACAAACTTATATAAGCAAGAAAAGCTGAGTTAAAACAGACGAAAGGGTAAGACCTGAAGAAAGAGACTTAAAAATCTCAGTTCGATGTTACCAAATTAAGAACAAAATTTAAGAACAGCAATTTGACATCCATGTGTAGCACAAGAATCATCAAAAAACAATTGAAGAAATAAAATGATTCCATAAAAAATGAAATCCATTAGAAGACTTACAGCTTCAGCATAGTTGCACAAATAAAAATTGAAAATGCAAGTCAGCCAAGGGCAAAACAAAACTAGATTCCTAAATATCAAAATTGTTTAACAATGCTTGCATTGGAATTTTTTCTTCTTGCATAAATATCAAACTAGACTGGATAAACTACTTTTACTTATTTCATGTATAGCAATATGAAGTGATCAATCTAAAGGATAGACCTCATTTTGAAGGAGCCAATCGGAGGGATGCCTCCAACAAATTGCACTTCCTTGGTCGTCTTTTAGATGAATTAGTGGCCATGGTGCACATTTTGTATGTGCTGCAACTGTACAGCGTCCACAACGCCAAAAAAACATCTTTTGCTTACAAACCATACAGCCCTGATTAGAGATAAAGAAAGTTAAACAAATGTGTCTCAAGAGGTGAAACAAAATTACATAATTAAAAAATACATAGGTCTATGCCTGCAATTAACTTCATAAAACAGTGGAACTTTTCTAGCATAACAGTTTGGCGAAGATCTAATTTTAACTAGGGAAAAATATACTTGGCCAGTTAACTGTGGGTTCTGGTTCATTTTAGGACCTAAACGTTCCAAAGGTACTATTTGGTCCCTTAAAATCTGACCTTAGTTGAAAAAATAGCCTTCCATGTCATGACATGTGAGCCCAGGCCATACAGGACTACATGTCACTATGTCAGTGGCATGGAGACTAATTAGATTTAAGGATTTTTTTAGTCAAAAGGACCAAAATAGGACCATTGGAAAGTTTTGGAGACCATAATAAGGCTTTCCTTTTAAAATATCATCCTTCTCCGTACATACAGAATAGATTTGTACTGCCTTATTTCCTTTACTTATTCATTTTACAAACAGTAATGCTATGTAGTGGTCATGAGCTGGTGATACATCTTCACCTCGACAGACAAAACTATCACAGTATATTAGAGTCGGTTTCAAATATATTTCCATCTTTTTATGACATGTGTGTCTATTATTCTATTTACAGTGCACACTGCATCCCTTGTCTTCAAACCATTTGATATTGCCTACTTGTATATTGAATACAACAAGTATCCATGTGGACAAAAGGCTGCATATTAGAATAGGATAGGGAGCAGGGACACTTGAGTATGATAACTAGAGAAGCCTAAAATTTCACAACTGAAGTTTTGTTTAGAGCTATATAACTTATATGTTTAGGACAATATTATGTGTTTCCTAATGAGCGACAGCACATATTAAAACATACCCCATATCGTAACATTGGAACTTACATGTTGAGGGCACTTGAAGCTTTCAGCGGTGAGGTTTGCATTATCTTTCACCGCACAGGTCAGATGGAACATCTCTCGACAACGGCTAACTGAACATTGTATTCCTTCTCCAGCATAGATAATCTTAGAGCATAAACGACATTCAACCTGAGCACAAATGAAGATGGCGTTACATACTAATCACATGAAAGTTTAATCACAATTCAAACCTGGTTCTGATGTTGATCTAATTAATGAAAACTTATCACTACAGCATTAATGAGCTGCAGTTTTAACTTTTAACAGGCAGGCAGAGTCATGTATGAAGTATGATGAGTTGTATGTTAAGAAATAAGCATCAAGCAATTCACAGGTAATACTTGGTACTTAAAACTGTATAAACAACTTCTCACACTAATCGAAGAACCATGCATTGCTCAAACAATGTTTCGAATACTTCAACAGGGTATTTGGTAAATGTTCAGAACTTCACATATATCCCAGACCCTACTGTGGGGTTGCTGAGCACAATTTTGCATCAAATGTGACTGGTTTCTCTGCAAAGTATCTTTTATGAGGAACATACTAATTTTATTTTCACACGACCAATCTAAATATTTAAAAATATATTATTATTCAAAGATAAAAGAAAAGTTTGGCGGGCATGCTATCTAACTTGTCTAAAGAATTTGTAAACAGAGGGAGTAAAATATGCCTATCACAAGGACACACACGACACATTTCTATACTCAAAGCTTCACTTTTTTACATCTGTTGCCAAACTGCTGCAGAATTCCCCTTGTTGATCTTAACTGCAACAATGCATTACCAATTGAGGCATCTGAGCTGCATTTTGCCAGAATATACACGTTGTGAAAATATGTACACCCAAGTTTGCTCATGCACAAACTAAATCACTTTCGTATCGCAATTTCCCTAGCCCTCCCACACAGAGAGCTCATTTCGGTCAATGGCATTTCTAAGTAAGGCCGGAGCAGTCGTTGGTGTAAAGAAGCGAATCGTTAGGAGCAAAAACCCTAACCGCCTTGGACGCCCCGGTGAGGAAGGGCAGCTCGCAGTGCTGCGCGGGGACACCTTCCGCCTTCCTCGCCGCCCACTCCTTCACGTGCTCCTCGAGCGTCCGACCCGACGGTGGCGCCGGCGTCGCCGCGGACGAAGGCGACGGAGCGGAGGACGACTTCTTCCCGCCGCCGCGGCGCGCGGCGGGGCAGGCGGCGATAGTGCCCGCGCCCGCTCCCGCGACGTCGAAGGTGCGCACGCGCCCGCTCCACCTGCATTCCACGGGGAGAACAGGAGCGCTGTCGCCGCCGACGCCGCTGCCATCCCGCCGGAGGCGGATTCTGGCGCCGCCGCGTCGGAGGCGGCGGCGGCATCTCCGGCGTGGTCGCCAACGAGGTTCCCGGCGACATCGACGGAGAGTTCAGGGAAGGGGGGGAGGTAGACGGTGCTCAGATCTGGCATGGCAGCGAGGGGGAGGGGGTTAAGGGCTAATAGGGTTTGGAGTTGGAGGGCATTGGAGTTGGGTAGAGACGTCAAAAATGGACCGGAGATGTGAATTGGGGAGGAAGGGGACTCCCGTGCCTCGTAAGATTTGGGGGTGATTTTTGCAGAGAGGGTGCCTTACTTGTTCGAAATTCGTTTTGTTTTTCTCCGCAAAATGATGACCCCACCACCATCCCGGGACGAATTCTTACTGTAAAGTCTTTAAAACAAAATTGGTTTTACATTTGAAGCATTCACAGGGTTGATTTTTGGTGGAACAAAGGGAAATTGTGCTTCTTTTAGGATGTATAGTGGGTGAGATAACTTCTTCAAACAAAATAGATATGCATTGATTTTAAGATCTTCCGTATCACACTTTAGTACCCACAATGTTGAACTCGTATATCAAAAATATTTTCTTGGTTGGTTTGCAATTCATAAAGAAAAAACAATTCCCTTGCGCTAACTTGCATCTAATACGAGCATATGATCTTACATATTTATTGTAATTAAATTTGGTCTAACAAGACCGGTTAAGATCGAGATTAACATGAGTTACGTCAGGTTTCGCTAACATATTTTCGCTCATACTATTCTATGTAAATTGGTTTTGTTTTACCATTTCGATTGTATTATGGTCTTAGGATTGTCATACATTGATCGTAACACTTGGACTTTTTTTGAAACTTGTTACTTGTTTTCTAATAATAAAGTCTTTTCCATAAATCTTATTCTAAAAAATACGGCCTTTACCACCGACCATAACAACTCAACTAAATTGCATAGCATCAGATTCTAAATCGAAATGCAACGCTCATGTTATTTTGTTACAGAATATATAAATGTGTACTCTCTCTCTCTTGTTTGGACAGAGATGTATACATTGTAGTCTTGTAGATTTGTAGAGCAGGTCAGGGACTAGGGTGAGAATTGAGAAATGGGAAGGGTTGTCCGGCGTGAGTGTGCGGGCCAAAATGGTGGCGCGGTGGGCGGGAAAACTGGAGACGGCATTTAAGAATGGAGAGGACGAACGCAGTCAGGTTGTGTGCAACGTCCAGCGCAACAAATGGCGTGTGGGTCCCGAACGTACCGTCCCCACGCGCCATGAGGTGGGGGATGTCTGCTCCGTTTGAGCGCCTTTTTTTCCGCCGCGACCGCGAGCATGTGCCGATCTGTGTCGGCACTCGGTCTGTTTTTTTTTTGACGTTGCTCCGTCTGTTTTTCACCGCGGGGTCCGTCCGGCTTTTGATCGTTTTGCATCGGAATTGGAGCTCTTTCTCGCGAGCACGAGGTGCTTTTCACTATCCACGAACGAAACGAAACGAAACAAAACAGTACCCCAAAAAAACTGCCAGGTGACACTGGTAGTGTTTGGGTGGTGAGAACATGAAAAGGGTTGTTTTGTTTGTGATCACACGCATCGGGCGTGTTTGCTTTGCGATTTTTAAAAAATAATATTAATTTAAAAGATAATTATAAAAATAAATAGTGAAAATAAAAAATTATAAAACTAAGTGTCGTCATTCCAATTGAAGACTAGGGGTGGAAACGGATCGGATACAAACGAATAATGGTTCTGTTATATTTGTTTTATATTTTTTCGAATACGGAACGAATACGATCGCGGATATTTTTTGGAATATGAAAACCCCTTAAATTGTATGCCAGAAATTAGCGAAAACATATAACTAGTTTATTTGATGCAAATATTCATGAATTGTTCATATTTTCACCAACCACCATAACATTGACACTAGCAAGTTGCATTAACTAGTTCATCACAAAACATAACACTTAGTTTATTATATTTAGCTCATAAGTTATAACTCACAAAGTCACAAGCCATCACGCATTCACACTTAGTTCATTACATACATACAACTAAATTCACACTAACATCGATCAGGCTGGATGGTTAATCTATACACAAACGACTGTAACATTCCAAAGTATGTTACAAAAAATATTATTAATAAAGTTATTATTTTATAGGATTTTTTGATATTTAAAATAGTTTTCTTGGTTAAAAAGAAAAAAAAGTCAATTATTTAATTTCCTATTTTTCAATGTCAAAAATAAAACTTATTGACTTTTTTGGATTTTATTGGATTTAAAGTGAAAAAAAAAATTTAATTAATTTATTGATTTTTTGGATTTTAAAAAGGGTTTTCCTATTTTTATAAATAAAAATAATTTATATACAAAAAATAAAAACCAACTTTAAGTTGGAATTAATTTTATTAAGTTAAAAATAATTCAAGGAATTTCTGTGATTTTTTCTAGAATTTTTTAACTCTATTTGCTATTTTCTAAAAGACTATTTGATTTGTTGATTTTCTGAAATTCGTAAATCAATTAAAATCTCATTTTCTCTTTTGGGCCAAAATCTGGATATCTAGACTTCGTCTTATCCAGATAATCCGTATCCGCCGGATAGCATGCCTACCGTATTCGTTCCTGTTCCCGACAAAAAAATCTGAATTCGTTTCCAGTCCGAAAATTATCCGTTAAAATCCGAGCCGAGACAATCCGAACCTGTTTCCGTTCGGATCGGTCGGAAACTATCCAATCCGTTTTCACCCCTATTGGCGACAGAGAGCTCAACAGTACCTAGAGCTCCCTGTCACCATTTGAATTGGTGACATGGATCCTTAATTTTTAGTTTTAAATTTTTGAAAGAAGCACTTGCAACAAGCTCGTTCTTCTGCATATGCCTTGCTCTCATATCATGGCTGCATGTTTGACTAGGGGTGTTCGTTCGGTTTTTTCGGTTCGGTAAATACGGTATTGTTAGTTCGGTAAATACGGTGTTTTTAAAAATACGATTCGGTTTCGGTAAATCCTAATTTTTTCGGTACGGTATCGGTAAATCCCATATTTATCAAAGTTGACGTGAATTATGAATGACGACACGATAAAATTCACATACGGAAAAAATTCAAGCCACCGCTAGCACTTAAACTCTGTGTGCCCGCCCACCGTGAGCACCTCATCTTTCCATGCTGCTAGCACCACGTCTGAAAAAACCAACCATTGCTAGGCCCTAATCACCTCACGCCAGTGCACACACTCCCCATGCACAAAGCACTTCACGTAATGCCAGCACCTCACCGCCACAAGCGGTCTAGCACAAATCCTACGCATGCATGCAGCATATATATATATATATATATATATATATATATATATATATATATATATATATATATATATATATATATATATATATATATATATATATGGGTCAGCACTTTACGTCGTGGGATTGCAAAAGCTAGCAATCCAAGAAAGAGCTAGCGTCAATGGGCACTTAGGCCAGCGCGCTAATGAGTATTGTATGGATGTGGAAGGCGTGGATGGGCGAGCACGCAGGCGTCGAATCACCGATCAAGCCGAGGTGACCGATGCGGTTTGTTCGGTTCGATTTGAAAATGAACGACCCTATGCTCGACGGTGGCGCAGCATTCCGGCTAGTACCTCTCTAACTATTTCAACAAGGAGGAGGTAATGCAAACCTGGAGTACAGAGATGTATGGTTAGCCATTTCACTGGTCATCTGATCTGGGACCAACTTATCTGGGTCGCGAACATTGATAGGCTGAAAGGAAAGGTTGGCCAGCGACAGGTACGACGCATCAGGAACGACTGGGCACACCTTCAAGAAATGTTTTACGAGAAATTCTCAAGACGAAAGAGACACTGGCACTCCAAACGTCGCCGCGAGGACCTTATCCAACCGCCCAACTCGAGGCAGTCCACACAGGAGAAGTTGAGGTCGCAGCCATGAGAAAGGTTCGTCCAGTTGAAATATACGGTGCACAATGCTTTGTAATATCACTTTAATTTATTAAAAAAAAATTAGGTGTTATGACATTGTGATTTATTGACAAAAGACGTTATGACGTTGTGCTGAATGTTATGTAATATTGTTATGATTTATCAACAAAAATTATGCTCAGAAATAGTTAGTATAATTTTTTATTTATCGACAAAAGATGTTATGATGTTATGCTGAATGTTATATAATATCAGTGTGATTTGTCGACAAAATATCTGCTCGGAAACACTCAGTACAAAAGGAGTGAAGACGAATTAAAAAATGATGGTTTTCCAAATTTTAGAATTAAAAAATTAAGGATCTCTGTCGTTAGTTGAAGTGGCGACGGTGACCTGTTACCAATTCAAATGGCGACGGGGAGCTTTGGGCACTGTTGAGCCCCCTGTCGCCAATTTGAATGGACAGGAGCATGTCGCCATTCCAATTGACAACATGTGCCTAGTTTTGTGATTTTTTTATTCCAACTATTTATCTTGTAATTATCTTTTAAATTAATATTAATCTTTAAAGAATCTTGCTTTGCCTACCATTATATAGTATTATCTAGCAAGGTTAGTGAACAAAAAGTATGTTTGTTTCTTTTGAGTATGAAATCCTTGCTTACCTTGCCCAAAAGCAAGGCTAGGCTAGTGGGGGAGCGTAGTTGAGGCCGAATAGGGCCCCGGTCTCCCCTTCCGAAAAAATTAGGATCCAGGTATACATATGGCCCATCTAAGTATCTAGGCCAGTATTTGGCCCACTCTAACCATTGAGCGGAGCAGTGAGCACTACACCACTTCTTGGTTTTTTCATCGATCCCTTACAGACTCACTCTCCCTACCTCTTCTTCTTCCCTTGTTCCCTAATGTCCACCATTTTTGGGTCACTAGATCAGGACTCACGAGTGCTTCTTCTCTCCATAGTATGTCGGACTCCCAATTTCTCACCATACTCTCAATTGGGATTGGCGACTGCTCCAGTCTGACCGGTGGTTGTCAGGTTGAAGCTCCCATTTTGTGGTAGCAACTTCTAGCCATCTGGCCATCTCGGAGCTTCGTCTCTTACTGCCATAGTTTCATGTAAGCCAAGAAACTAGTTTAGATTTATAGAAATCGAAGAACCAATGTTGATTGGGGCAGGGCTTATGCTACTTAGGTCTTAATTTGGGTAGGAATATAGTGCATTATGGACATTGATGCTTTGGATTCTAGAGGGGAGCTTCTATTAGAAAATTGGCACCAATTGAGAAGGTATAATTTTTTCTAAAGTATCGCATCTTAGCCTTTATAGTTGCTCTGATATAATATTTAGAGTAATTTGTCAATATATTTGCTCTGATATGATATTTTTGTGACCCAAATATGAACAAGATCAGTCTCTAATTAGTAATTAATACTTCCTTGACTATAAGTTTTTCTATGATCTCTTTGTTGATTTAGTACCTGTATATTGTTGTTGATCCTCGCAAAGAAATATTGTTGTTAAACGTTAGTGGGCAATGGGCCTCTTCTTATTGCTTCATGCTCCTCCACTAGGCCAGGCAAGACTAGCCAAAGAAACCAAACATGCCTATAAACCACAGTAACTTGTTTTATTTTACACGTGTTTGATCGAGAATTGTAGGTACTTTATCTCATATATGTCATGTAACATTAATATTTTTTTTTACTTTGTAAGTGCTAAACTTAGTTAGTCAACAGTATATCTGGCATGATCAGTTGTGCACGATCGATGGGCTTCTTCTGATGGTGTGGATGATGCTTCCTCCAGGTGGGAATCATGTGGGTGTCAACGCGAGCGACGGGGAAGGCGAGGTGGATCTTGTGGGTATCAATGCGAACGAAGGGGGAGGCGACAGGGCTACGTCATTGATGCGGTTTGGGCCAACCATGCGGGCAACAAGGGCAGAGCCGCAAATTTGAAGGCGATAGGAGCTAGGGTTTGTCACTAGCACAAACCACCTCTCTAAGGACCTACTTGGTTCATAGCCTAAGTATGGCTATGTTTGCCAAGCATTTTGCCCTAACTTGTCAAAATTGTGGCTAGAGCCACAAGCTAGCTTGCCTACGAAAATTTTGCCACAACTTATTTGTGATTATGACGTGTGGGTCCTAGCTGAAAAAAAGTTTGGCATATCTAACTTATGGCTAGAAATCAAACGCTAACCTAACTTCGTATTTACCTAAGGGACTTTTGTGACAATCAGTGGCTACCTTTCCTTACAACACATCGTTCCCCTCCACCCAAAACTCCGTGTGCGATTCTCTCAAAGAGGAGGTCATGACTGCAACCCGCTCGCCCATCTCGTAGACCCCATCGCAACTCGGAAGTCGTGTGACCGACTCGAGCAAAAGCGACATGGGGTGTGCCTTGGCCCAAGGGCGAACCTAATATAAAAATGAAGTGGGGCATAAATGGCTTTGGGCTTTTGTTTTTTCGGGCTAATGCTAGGCCAAGTGGAAGCACTCTTGTTGGGATGGTGGAGGCACAAATAGTGGAAAGTGATATAAATGTGGACTAACAGTTGAGTGGTGCCATTCTTGGGTTGCCTTAGTCCGCATGGTGAGCGGCAAAAAGGGTCACCCATGCTTATTTTGAAACACATGCTAGTTGCCGATGCAACAACAATAGTTCTAGATTCCCACTCCAAGCTTTCAATTTCAATTATTGCATTCAAATGAAGTAATGAACACTTGGATATTTATAAATGTGTTCGTTCCTTTGCTTACCCCAAATTTGATCAAATTATGCTTAATCGTCTTCGATCACGAGGGCTTCTTGTAAAATTCGTTGGTCCCTGGACTAGTCAATTCACTCTCCATTGGCCTTTATGCGAATTTTAACAGAGTGTTTTGGGCGCTTTAAGAGATTGAGCAGTAGCTAATGTGACATAGTCTTGTATATGTATGTGCTCTTGCTTACCACAGAGCAACCATTGTTTGTATGTACAGACTTGCTTATGCTATTAATGTGTAATGTAACGATTTTTTTGCTAATACAACACTTTTTCATCACATATTTGCACAATTGACCATGAGCTAACCGTATTTGCAAATATGGCACCGTTGGCGCACAGCCACGGTTGTAAGATCGAGGAGGCCGACTAAAGGGGTGGAATAGACGGTTTTTAAAAATTATTTTGGCTAAAACCTTTCTAATGCGGAAGCTAATATCAAAACGGTTTTGCACAATCAAAACCTAAATCAACTAGTCTTTATTAAGTGCACCAACAATATAAGACTATTGAATGATAACAATCATACAAAGATGAATAAGCAATTTAATTCTATGAATATAAATTGCAATAAAGTAAAGCACAAGAGATCAAACCACAATGACACGATGATGTTTTTACCGTGGTGTTCGGAGACTTGTCGGTTTCCTCTAATCCACGTTGAAGTAAGCCCAAACCAATTGGACCGGCTCCACAAATTAAGCCAACACCTTCGAGATAAGTCCAACCACTTGGACCGGTTCCAAAACGAACCAACACCTCGATCCACTCGGAGTTGCTCTTCCTCCACTTCAGAGATGACAAGCATCAAACCAATCACAACCGTCAGACCTTCTCACAAGCTTCTTGAGAAGATCACCGGACCACGACGCCTCCATGCCATCTAGGTGTCGGCAAACACCAAGAGTAACAAGTAGAAGACTCTCACTTCAACTAATCAAGTGTCTAAGCTCAATGGATACACAATCCACTACCTAATGCAACACATGTACTTAGGATTTTCCTCTCAAAGCTCACTAAATGCAACACATGTACAAAAGAGAGGAGAGAGTTGGCTCTTAGCTCAAAGGAATGTATATGGCACCAGCAACATCAACCTCCAACCGGCCAAGGTGGGTATTCATAGTCCACACACAAAAACTAGCTGTTGGGGGCAAAGAAGATGAAACGAATCAGCAAATGCGGTAATACCGCCAACCAATGGCCGGTATTACCGATCTGCTCTAACGGCTATAAAACTAGCCGTTGGACACACAGGAGCAAGCCAAACCAGAAAACACATTCTCTAGAAAAAGCGTACCGCTTGATAGAATCGGTACTACCGTCATGTGGTAATACTACTGAACACATGCGGTCATACCGCTCCAGAAAGGAGCAAGCCAATCCATAAAAACACATTCTCTGAAGAAAAAAAACATATCGCCAAAAGGATCGGTATTACCGCCATGCGGTAATACTTCTGAACAAATACGATCATACCGATTGATCCTCGGCCACACAGGTCTACGGCCACGTAGGTCTACGACCACGACCAGTGTCTACGACCACTATTCACGAACAGGTCTATGACTAGGTCCTATCGGACCATTTCAGCGACTGCGGTCATACCGCGAGGCGAAAACAAGGAAATTTGCATTCCGCTTTCACTCAATTTGCAAAACATATTTGCCAATTGATACGCAATGCAAACAAGGGATAAAGGCGAGATTCTCCACAATTTGCAAAACACATTTGCCAACTTCTAGAATTACACCACAAGGAAAAGGGTACATGGACTAAAACCATTTGCAAAACATATTTGCAAACTAAAGTCACATGCTACAAGGATTAAACATGAGCCTCAACTATTTATAAAACACATTCGCAAATATTGGCAACATGCTAACGATAGCTAGAGCAAGCACAACGAGCTATTAACATATGACTAACTCAAACTACTAGTCAGGACCCCTCTTAATAGTATGGCAACCTATACTAGCAATCCAGTCTCCAACCAAACACCAAGACCGGTAAAAGGCTAGTCACACATCCTTAGCCCTAGTTAGTCATACATTTTCCTTGCACACCTTCTTGAAGCTTGATGACGCACATCTTTACTTTAAGTCCGGGACATTGTCTTGACTTTGATAATCATCAACACATGATGATTTCCTTTACTTCGGGATCTTGTCTTGATGCTCATCAACATATGATGACATCCTTCATCTCGAGTCTTGATATGTATCAACACATGATGCATCCTCTACTTTTCTCTCTATCAACACATGATGGATCTTTTCTTAACTTGATGATCAACTTATGATCATCTCCTTTTTGAGATCTTGATAGCATCAACACATGGTACATTATTTACTCCAAGCTCTTGACTTGATGGCGATCAACTCATGATGTCATCCAAAGTCTTCATCACCATGGAACATAATCTATTTATTCAACTCATGAAAAATATTAGTTCCACAATATGATTATCATTAATTACCGCAACATACCATTAACTCATAATGGTGGGACAAGATACTCCAATCTTTTCCTCTTTGGTAATTCATGACAACAATCACAATTGCAAATAATTGAATGTAAAGACATATGAGTATATATAAAACTACATGAGTTTTATATACTCAAGAATATGTTTCAAAGTAAAGATCCTTAATTTATGTGAAAAAACTAATATGGATCAATACCAATGAAACCACAAAATAAAGAGTGAACTCCCCCTAAATGTGTGCATACACGAATGCGTAATAAAAACATATGCACATATTTAAGTTAACCTTTTGGTGGAGTTCAACCTATATTTTGGATTCGAGGAAAGCAACAAGATATAGAAATATGATATCGAATGCATACCTCTTTGATTTTCACTTTTTTATCCAACTGAGACTAAGCAATAGGTATAACAATAGAAGTGTTAGTCTCGTAAATAGATTTGTCATTAATAACCAAAATACTTCATTAACTCATAATGACGGGTCTAGATTCTTCAACGATGTACCAACGCCGGAGCTATTGCCATGTACTGTTGGCGCATGGCCACTATGCACCAACGGCCGACGTGGTGGTGACGGTGGACCGTGAGCGCCAACCGCTCGGCCACATGTCCTAGGTAGGTTAGAGTTAGAGTTAGTTAGGGTTAAATGAAATTGGTAAGAATTTTAAAATATAACAAATGAGTTTAAAAAAATATTTTTTTTTGTGAAGCATCCTGATATCGTGTACTTGTTTGTGTAAAATTGCCATAATTTTATTTATTCAGAATGAAAATTATACGAAATAGTGATAAAAATTCTGAACGAATAAAATTATGGTAAATTTACACAAACAAGTACACGGTGTCCGGAGGCTCCACAAAAAAATTTATAATTTTTTGAACTCATTTGCTATATTTTAAAATTCTTACCAATTTTCAGCCTAACCCTTTTATTCCCGCAATTTTTAGTTGAATTTAACCTCTCATTTTCAGCACTATATCCTATCTTCTAGCTGCTGTCCAGATTTTATGCTTGCTGTCCGGATTTTCCTTTCCACTTCCTGGCCGAATTCCCTTCTCTGGAAGTTCCTAATCTTTGCCAATGGACAACCCTACTTCAATTCAAAGCTCTCATGGTTCTCCCAAAACCAATTTAATCGATTAACAACTATCTTTTGAAAGAAGATGAGAGGAAAACCAACTTTTTAAACTCAATTTAGAATAAGGTGAGATAAGCAAGCTAAGAGAGATGAGAAGGAAAATCTGAGAACTTACTTAAGATTTTCAGAAACATTTGATTTTGGAAAGTAAGTTTTCAAAATAAACTAGGGACGACCAAGCTAGGGGTTTCTACGGTCAAGATGGCTCGATACAAACTTTGTGAGACCCTGTTTATTAAGCTTGTAATACTTAACCTTCCACTGGCTCTAGTATCACAAACAGAATAATCCGTGTCTCGATGGACATGTGCTTCCCAGAACATGCAACACACATACATCATACAAAAGGATGCATCATTTCCATACAAGATAATGTAACAAGTCTAGCAAAAGACATACAATAGTTAGGTTATTACAGAACAGCCAAACCGGCCAAATGACAGGAATAGAAAGTAACAGCGGAAGCAAAAGATGCCATAAGATGGCTTAAACCAAAAGACGACCGGTTAGCCACATAACACCACAGGGCAACCGACCGGGCCGCCAAGCTAATCGCCCACACACCGCCACAAAGACAACTCACAAAAGTGAGGCCCATCGGGCTTACCTTCTTCCTCTGCACACAATAAGCAATGCAGGTGAGTACAACAATGTACTCGCAAGACTTACGAGTAACAAACCTATACATAGCTACATGAAAGCTGAATTCAAAGGAAGGTTGGTTATATGGTTATTTGGACGCATAAAACAATTTTTATTTGCAATAATGTAATAGATTGAAGGTAGTTTAACAAATCAGTTTTGATCATTGAAATAACAACGAGTAACAATATTTATCAAGTAACCACCTGGAAGTGACTAACCCAATAGCCACCACATATAGCATGAATCCCTGATTCATACCACCCATCAAGTTTTAATTTGAAATGTTATAGTCTAACTCTTGAAAGACCTTGCCAAGCGTGTCCATAACCTAGGACGAGGCTATTCGAATAGTTCAAAAACCCTGCAAGGGTGTACTAATGTACCCACACTCCAGACCGCCTTTAAGCCACATGATTTAGCACACTTCCAACGGTATGCTGGCACGGCTAAGTCCTACGAGACATTTCCAATATTGTGTATCAACTACGAGTCGCTCGTATGGATAGAAACCCATACGCTTACATTGTAAAGCCGTAAAGACAACTACCCCATGGGGTAAAGCTTTACGGACAACTACAATGCTCCGGTCACATACCTACTCATTTTACCACAACACAACACACGCACGCCCACCTGCGACTCGCAGCCAACACACGCCAAAGTACTAGGTCAAGAGAGGTCACATACCCTCTAGTGTGGTTAGCACGCAATAATTGCTTGGTTTAGTGTAACAAGATGTTCGATCCTTGTTGACTCGGGCATCATTCCAATCACACCCAAAAGATCACACCATCTTACCATTGTGCCCAAGTCTAAATTGTTTTGTTTTTCAGTTTTAGTTTTGCAATTTAGACATAGCCCAAGGCTGAAACATATAGAGATTATAGTAAGTTTGTGTGATCAAGGTTATCGACAAGTCGATAACCGTCCATTTCTACCGATAGCTAAGCATGGCTAAGCAACAAACTCGTAAACCACTAAGTGATAAGGGTCCATCCAACGAACCCAAAATCACAGCAAGATAAACCTAGGCTCAGTAGTAGAGGATAAGCATTTGCCTACTGATAATGCATCTAATAGGCCAACTATCGACAATAGTTAAAACAATACAACAATGCATACATAGAATTTGCAAACAATATACTAGAATTTGAAAATAGTAGGAACAACATGATCAAATGATGCTACATCTGCTTGCCTGGTGAAGTCGTGATCTGTTGCTATGGCTCAGTGTCAAGATTAATAACTTCTTCGGAACCTAACATGAAAAGGCGATAACCCAATAAGAGCAAAGAACACCAAGAGAAACCAACAGCAAAAGAAATCCAAATTCACAATAAATACACGCAACAGCAAGGGCATGAATTTAGACAATTTTAGGAACAAGAAATTCTGCATTTGGAGTTGACATGAAAAAGTTATGGTGAAATTTAGCTCTCTCAGCCTATTTATTCCCTAATTAAATACAGGTACTGTTCATGGCAAAAGTTTCTAGCATGATCTGGAACCTAAAAATTTTATGACAGGTAGTATAAGTTATCCTAATCACAGCAAAGTTGAGTTTATTGAATTTGGAGTTATAATGACTTAGTTATGATTTTTCTAAGTTGTAAACCTAGCATATCACATTTTCCAGAAACATATATATGCTCAAAACCTATTTTATGTTGAAGTATGATGACAGAGGATTTTCTAGCATTGATTTTATATATTTTGCATTTACTGAGGAATTATTTGTGTCTTTACAAAATCAACATGATTTTCTAATTCTTTGAAAATAGGGCCAAAATCATTAATTGATGTTTCTGGTGCTATCCTGGGCCTACAATCATTTTTATATTAAAGTTCAGTTAATGACAAAATTAACCAAGTCGAAATTACCCAATTTGGAGATATACAGAAAATTCTAATAAATTTGTTTTGGCTCTAAAAAGCTTAGGAAAAAGCTTTTAAAAACTCAGAAAATTCTAGAAATTAAGTAAATTTTTATTTTTCAATTTAAATCTAATAAAACTTCAAGAACTTCAAATCAATTTTACTTTTGACTTTCAAAATTTCAAAGATTCAATTAAAGTAATAGAACTCTTTCCAATTTTTCAGAAATTCCAATAAAACATTAACTTTATTTTATTTTATTTTGGTAACATTACTTTGGAATGTTACAAACTACCCCCCTTAAAAGGAATCTCGACCCCGAGATTCGGAGTGGATAGAAAGAAAGCTAGGGATACAAGGTTTTCAACTGGCGTTGTTGTCGTCTATATCCTGCTCATCATCCGACGAACTCAATTTGTGACATTGTACGCACGTCCTTGTTCGAGTGCACCTCGTATTTGCTTGTATGATGTTGATTTCAGAGTTAGCTGGATTTGCTGCCTGCTGCTTCTTTGGACATTTACTAGCGAAATGCCCAACCTCATGGCACTTGAAGCACGTGATGCCTGCAACATAGGATGAGTCCTTCTGTGCGTGATCACCAACAGATGTGTTGGAGGACTCCAAGTGGATTGGGTTGTCTGTTGTTGGCTGGGGTTTGACTTAATATGATGAAGTCCCTCTAGTTCTAGAAGAACTCCCTGAGTTGAACTTTTGTGCAGTCATTCTTCTCTTGCGATTCTCTATATCGCGGTGCTTGCCTTCTTGACGAATCGCCTTGTCGACTAGCTGCTAGAAGTCAGTATAATCCTGGGAAATCGGCTGTACGGACAAGTCATCATTGAGACCTTCTAAGAATCTTTCCTGCTTGTCTTCATCCTTTGCAACATCGTTAGGTGCATATCGTGCCAACTGATTGAACTTGTGCAGGTACTCATTCACAGAGAGGTTGCCTTGGCGCAACAAATGAAACTCCTTCTTCTTGAGGGTCATCATGCCGGAAGGGATATGTGTATGGCGGAAAGCTCGCACAAATTCATTCCAGGTGATGGCTTGAGCATCAGCATGTGAGATCTTTGAAGTTGTCCCACCATTCGAAGTCGGACCCATGAGTTGGTGCGAAGCAAACAACACCTCTCACGATCGGTGCAGACCGGCGATGTCCAACTTCTTACTAATTGCCCGGAGCCAATCATCTGCATCCATGGGCTCTGTGCTGCTCGAAAAAGTAGGTGGACGCATCCTCATAAATTCTGACATGCTGGTTCTTTGGGGTGGTGGAGTTGGAGTTGGGGCTTGGGAAGCTGTAGCTTGTCGGGTTTGATTGTTGTTGATGGACTGAGAGCGATTCGATCGAGACGGTTTTGATTGGTCATCACCGCTTGCCACTCGTTCATTGATTGGGGCACTTCCATTGTTGTTGGCATTGGCTCCACTTCCTGGGTGACTAGGGTTCACCATCTGCTGTTTACTCCAGAGAGTTAGGGAAGGAGACAAAGGATAGGGGAGAGACAAATAAGAAGAATTAAGGGGATAGAGTAAAACAACCCTTCCAAATGAGAGAACCATCTTAAAATCTTTTCAGACAATCTTAACACAACGTTCTATTGATCGAGACTCTTTTAATTCGGTGAAACGACTCAATACACAGAGTGAGTCTTGGCAACTTAACTATATGGCTTGGCTGACAAGGCATCTTCTGCTCGTGGTCTTTGATAACGGTGCTTCTTTGATAGCTTCATGCCTTGTGGTCTTGAACGTAAGGGTTTGACCATCTATAGAAGTTTATAAGGAAAGAGGATCCATATATATATTATAAAATGGTGAAGAAAGAATTAGGTGAGAGTTTCTATAAGGAAGCTATAGATAGACGACCAAGATGAGAAGAGAACACATTATTTTTCTTGTTTATAAAATAAGTTTTGAAGTTTTCATCTAACGACCATTCTAACTAGGTCACGACCTACAGTCGATATGGCTCTGATACCACTTTGTAAGAACCCGGGATTAACATCCCAGATCTTCTGTGCATAACTGAACTAGTCCCATGATCAGTGGCTAGCTCACACAGTAAACAAATGTGATAACACAACCATAAACGTTAAAAGATTATTAAATAACAACAGAGTTGATTACAAGATGGCCTTATAGGGCAACATTGAATAAACACAGCGGAAGACGATGAATAAGTAATAGGTCCAAAGAATGCGCCACAGTAATCGATCGGGCGCGGCCTGGTTGTCACGATCCACACTTGAAGCGAAGTCCTTCTTCTCAAATTTTATTTGCATAAAGCAAGTATGAGCACAACTTCTGTGCTCGCAAGTTACACCCGTCAAATAACAGAATGACATGCATAAATGGATGTAACAAAGGAAAGCTTATAGTGTTATTTGTGCAAAAACAACATTTGACATTAAATACCATACTAAGTTCAAAAGCTCAAGTTTTATAAAATCTAAAATTGTCTCTGTATTGATAAAGATAGTGCACGCACCAACCTAACACCAACATAAACACGGGCACCAACCCGGGGCTTCAACCCACAACCTTTCTCATGGACACCCATCCATGATCAAACTGTTTTACAAAAATATTTTTAAATCGAAGTCTAACTTTGAGTGGCTTTGCCAGCATGTCCATGACCGTGGACCCGGCTATTCGAATAGCTTTACACTCTATAGAGGTTGTACAACTTTACCCACAGGAGATAATCAACTTTTAATGTCCGTCTGACACAATTCCGAAGGTGTGCGACTAAGTGATCATCACAAAGCCTTTACGATGCATTATTCCACCATAGTCCACCCTCGCTAAGGTTTCGCCCCCTTTGGACTACCCGTCCGCAGGGTTCAGGCCCCCTCTTGCGCCAGGTGGGACTAACAAAAGTCATGAAAGGCTACCCACCACATCAATAGGAACGACCATAATGGAACTTTGCAAATTAATTAGCCAAGTCCTGCCCATACAAGACATGTGGTAGTACGATGTGACTTAGCAAGATGCGGCTCGAAGACCGGTCCTTAACTGACCTGGGCGACAATGTGAGACCCCGGTTTATTAAACTTGTAATACTTAACCTTCCTCCGGTTCTAGTATCACAAATAGAATAATCCGCGTCTCGATGAATATGTGCCTCCCGAACAAGCAAAGACACATACATCATATCCAAGCATGCATCAATTCCATACAATGATTATAACAAGTCTACCAAAAGACATACATAATATAAGTTATTACAACACAAACCACCGGCCAAATGACATAAGTACCGGATAAATGTAGTGAAGCAAAAGTTGCCATAAGATGGCTTAAACCAAAAGACGATCGGTTAGCCACATAACACCACAGGGCAACCGACGGCCGCCAAGCTAATCGCCAAATGAACCGCCACAAAGACAACTCACAAAAGTGAGGTCCATCGGACTCACTATCATCCTCTGCACAACACAAGCAATGCGGTGAGTACAAAATGTACTCGCAAGGCTTACGAGTAGCAAGCCTATACATAGCTACATGAAAGCCGTATTCAAAGGAATGTGGTTATATGGTTCTTTGGATGCATAAAGCAAGTTTCATTTGCAATATTGTAATAAGTTGAACAAATAGTTTGTAAAACCTGTTTTTAAGCATTTAAATAACAAGTAAGCATAAGTAACAAGTATCCACCTAGAAGTGACTTTCCCAAAAGTCACCACATCATAGCATGAATCCTGATTCATACCACCCAACAAGTTTTAATTTTAAAATGGTTGTAGTCTAACTCTTGAAAAGCTTATCCAAGCGTGTCCATAACCTAGACGAGGCTATTCGAATAGTTTTAATCCTGCGCAGGTGTACCAATGTACCCACACTTCATCGCCTTTTCGCCAAGCTATTAAGCACACTTCCTTTGGTATGCAGCAGACGGCTAAGTCCTACTGAACCCTTTCCAATGGAATATGCTAATCAAGAGACGCACGTATGGGGTTAATCCTTAGTGATCTGCCGACGAAATATGGATCACAAGGACCCATACGTGGAGCAAGATACACCGGCCTCGGCGGTGTTCTCCTCCTACAAACGTGTCCATGTTGCATATAATCAAATATGCAACCCACCACGCGACTCATTAATTAACACACCCCGAGTACTCACTAAGAGAGGTCCCATATCCTCTAGTGTGGTTAGCACGCACCGTAATGCTCGGATATGAGATACTCACAAGTAGTTCGGTCCTTAATTGACCCGGCACCATTCCAATCACACCCAAAAGATCACACCATCTTACCATTGTGCCCAAGTCTAAATTGTTTTCATTTTCGCTTTAGTTTTGCAATTTAGACAAAGCACAAGGCTGAAATGTACACATAGTAATAGTTTGTGTGATCAAAGTTATCGACGAGTCGATAATCGCCATTTCTACCGATAGCTAAGCATGGCTAAGCATAATGACACGTAAACTACTAAGTGACAAGGGTCCATCCAATAACCCAAAATCACGACAAGTAACCTAGGCTTTAGTAGTAGAGGAATAAACATTTCCTCACGATAATGCATCTAGTAGGCCAACTACCGACAATAGTTTAAAACAACATAGCAATGCATACGTAGAATTTGCAAACAATATATTAGACTTTGAAAATAGTAGGAATAATATGATCAAATGAATGCTACATCCGCTTTTGGTGAAGTGCAAAGTCCGATGGTCGCGTGGCTCAATATCAAGATTAATAATATTATCTTCTAACCTAACGCTAAAAGGCGATGTTTAATAAGAACGAAGAACACCAAATAAACTCCAACAAAAAACACATCCAAAACTAATAAAATTCACACTACAGCTAGGGAATGGTCTAAGACAATGATAGGAACAAGAATCATGCAATTAGGACTAAGCATACAAAAGATATGAGCAAAGTTTTCTATCTCAGCCTTATAACAATCTAATTAATAATTAACACTGTTCATGACGAAATTTTCCAGAAGGATCTAAGGTCTGAAATTTTTATAGCAGGTAGATTATGACATCCTAATAACAGCAAAGTTGGATTTACTAATTTTGGAGTTATACACATTTACTTATGATTTTTCTAAGTTGTAAATCTAATACAAATCATCTTACAGAATTATGAACATGCTCAAATCCTATTTTATATGAAAGTATACTAACAGACGAATTTAACAAAATTGGTTTTACACAATTTGGATTTATACAGAAAAAGATATGCATTTTTCAAGGTTAAAACTATTTCTGGAATATTCAAAATGACAGAAATCGAGTTATTCCTAGTTACACAATTTTCTGCTACTGCAACATGCTTAAATCCATTTTTATAATAAACTAAAGTGATAACAAAATTTATTACAGTTGGAATTAACTAAAAAGCAGTTAAAATGAATTAGTTATGAGTTTCTAAAGTTTTTACATCATTTTCAGTTGTTAAACAAATACTTACCGAAATACAGACAAACTCAAATAAAAGAAAACGACGTGGACAACTCCCAACCCTTGATCTAAAATCCTACGGCTCACGCGCGCCGAAAACAGCGCACGCGCGCCGAACCGAAACGGAGCCCACCGTTGGATCACGATCCAACGGCGCACACGAGTGTATGCATTCGGACGGTGCGGTTGCATACACGATCTCAGCCGTTGATCGAAAGATCGACGGTCGAGAACGATCAAGGCATCCGGATGGTCCGAATGCACACAAAGATCTGGGCCGCAGATCTAAGAATGAACGGTAGATATTTAACGCAGTTCAAAGGAAGATGCTGACATGTGGGACCGCATGTGAGTGACTTCGAGTCACCCACGCGCTGGTTTAACCCACGTGCACAGTGCACTGGGCCCACTTGTCAGCGACTAAGAGTGGCGGTTAGGACAAGATTAATGCTTCTAATGATTATCATTAACTAGGCACTAATGACTCCTGAGATTTGATTTTAACCCCACGGGCCCACAAGTCAGCGACCCAGAGGTAAATTCCGACAGCGATTAAATGCCGACACATTAATTAAGCAATGATTAAGCATTAATGATGTCGGAACAGTGCGGAATTGAACCAGAGAGTGATTTAAGGATATTGGGCCCACTGGTCAGTGGCTCAACGACAATGATTAAGACATAATTAATAACTAATGATTAGCAATTAATGTGTCCTAATCAAATGGCGAAACGGAGCTCGTGTTGCAAAACCCGAGTGATTTCAACGGCAAATCGCCGGCGACACTGGCCGCGGCGGCGCCCACCAAGAACCAAAATGGATTCGCAATAGCACAACGAAACTAATGGTAGCATTCTCACCGGCGGCGAAGGACTAGAACGCCGGCTAGCCGGAAAAACGAAAATGGGAGCTTACTGCTAAACACGAAAATCGCGATGAGCTCCACTGCAAGCCTAGGATGCGGTGCCAAAGCTTCTAAGGACTAATAAGAAGCTACCTTAAAGGAGAGGAGCTTCAAAGATGGCCGGAGTTGCTAGATCACAGAGAAAGCTCGCCGGACTTGGAGAAGAAAACCCGAGATAGATACCCTGAGCCAAATGAGTGATTCCAAAGCATCAAAATAGCTTCATTAAGGTCCACAGAAGCTACATGAGCAAAGAATTGGAAAATGGAGCACTCACCTGAGCTGAGGAAGAAGATGACCAAATTCGGCCGAATTTGAACAAACCCCAAATTGGACAATTCCTGAGAATCAAATCCAAAATTAAGTGAGGGGAAATGTTCAAGGAAGTGAATAGATAAGGTTAGGGCAAAGAAACATGAAGGAGGACCACTGGAACACCAAGAACACCAATGGAGCTCCACGTGTCAACAATGACGATTTGCCATTCTTGAGGTGTTAAGCTCCAATATTGGGAATGAAGCTTGATGGTGGTCTAAAGAAATACCAGGAAGCATTGAGAGTGCTTATAAAGCCATGAAAGCATTAGGGTTTGCACCACACATCTTTCAAGCAAAACACAAAGCACAACGCGTACGACAAGGAAAAGATAATAGTGGTGCAATAGGGCATGGCAAGGCGAATGTGTCTCCCACGACCCATAATGTCGACTAGGGCAGCCGAGGGAGCATGAAATGACATCTCCATGCCTTGCCTTCGTTTCGCACTACGGAGAGGTTGAAGATGACCAGCGCAAAAAGCTCGGGCGATTCACAGCCGTTGGATGGGACACGGACGGCTGAGATAGAGCCACGCCTACGGGCTTTAAAACACAACGGGGAGATTGCGAGCCCTACGATTAGAAACGAACGGCTCAGATAGCTCCACGTTGCAAACCCAATTCACAACGAAAGGACACGCGAGCGTTGGATCTTAATCCAACGGCTCAGATTTAAGAATGCAACCGGAGGGTCCGAAGGTTTCGGAGAATCTCAACGGTTGGATGGAGATCTAACGGTCGACATTCAAACTTGCAACCGGAAAGTCCGAAGGGT
The DNA here is from genome assembly GCA_036346255.1 of Ampelocalamus luodianensis. NCBI lineage: Eukaryota > Viridiplantae > Streptophyta > Magnoliopsida > Poales > Poaceae > Ampelocalamus > Ampelocalamus luodianensis. The sequence goes on along the minus strand of JAYEVH010000040.1, from coordinate 202,099 downwards.
TACACGCGCGCGGGCCGTGCGATTTAGATCCAACGGTGGAGATCCAACGCGCGTTTTAAAGGGTGGCTCGGTGCAGTTAGTTGACTGGACCGAATCAATTGGCTCGAGCCCGAGTCTGACTCGAACCCAAGTAATAGTAAAACCGCGTCTGACTTTGAAATAAGAACAGAGACTTTGAATGATTTATTTGAGGTAGCAAAATAACTCCAAAAATTATGAAATTTTTACAGGAGCTTGCTAACTCAGATATTAACCTTGTGTAAAATTTTCAGAGGTTTTTATGCTGTGAATAAATCTCCAAAAATTCTGCAAGGCTTTGTTTTAATGTTTGACTGAGAGTCAAACAGGTTTGACTGCCTCTAAAAATATTCAAACAATTTCTAAAAATTGTGAAATTTTTGAGAGGGGTCACATACCATCACAGAGACTTAGGAAAAATATTTCCAGAGGATGATCATAAGATTTGACAAGATTATTTTTGCAATGTCAAGATTTGGATCAACTAGACTTGTGACAATGTATTTCCATAATTCCTTGTACAAGAATTGATTGGCACAACAGGAAATACATGATGTAAGAAAAAGTTTTAATTTCTACTGATTTTCTTACATTTGAAACACAAGCCCAAGATTGGGATGTTACAAAACCTCCCCTTACAAGAATCTCGCCCAGAGATTGCATTACTCGGAGAAGAAGGATGGGTAATCTGCACGAAGACGATCCTCGCGCTCCCAAGTTGCCTCATCTTCGAATGGTTTGACCACTCAACCTTAAGGAACTTGATGACACGGTTCCTTGTCCTTCGCTCGCATTCTTCGAGAATACGAACAGGATGCTCATGATAGGTCAAATTTTCTTGCACATCGAGATTTTCCAACGGAGTTTCCTCAACCGAACACGGAGGCATTTCTTCAAGTGTGACACATGGAACACGTCGTGCACACCCTCAAGTGAAGCCGCAACTCCAATCAGTATGCAACGGCTCCAATCTTCTCGATGATGCGATAAGGCCCAACATATCGAGGAGCTAACTTGCCCTTGATGCCAAAACGATGGCCCTTCAAGGGTGAGACCTTGAGATAAACAAAGTCATTGGGCTCAAAGCTCAACTCTCGCGATTTACGACGATCCGCGCAGCTCTTTTGCTGGATCGCCACGCGCAAATGCTCACGAATCAATCGAACGACTTTCGGCCTCATTGATGGAATCGGCCCAAGAACCGATTTATCACCGCTTCACCAGTTCAATGGGGTTCTACACTTCCTCCCATACAAAGCCTCAACGGTGCCATGCCAAGACTAGCTTGAAATCGTTGTTGTAGGAGAACTCGCAAACGGCAAGCACTTCTCCCACTTCTTCCCATAGGAAAGAACACGAGCACGGAGCATATCTTCCAACACCGGTTGACTCTCTCCGTCGACCATCGGTTTGAGGATGATAAGTCAATCGAAAGAAAGGCGTGTACCCATCGCCTTTGCGATTATGCCAAAAGCGAGAGGTGAAAAGAGAACCACGATCGACACAATCGTTCGTGGCACGCCATGCAAACATACAATGCGAGACACATAGAGATCCGCGAGTGACTAACACCGAGATTGGTACGCGACCGCAGAAAATGTGCCACCTTCACAATCGATCAATGACAACCCGATAGCATCCTTCCCGTAGAAGAAGTGCAGGCGCACCGGTGATGAAATCCATACCAACGGAATCCCACTTCCATTCAGTGCGGCAAAGGTGAAGAAGGCTCGCTGGGCGATGTTCACCTTGACACGACAACATACGCCGCACTTCGACACGAACTGGCGATCTCGCTTCATGCGAGTCCACCGAATCTCGTCGAAGATCTTGATACATCTTGGTAGCTCCAGGATGGATAGACAAAGGGAGTCATGGGCCTCGCGAGAATCAAATCCCGCAATTCCATGACCTTCGGAACCACCAGCGCTGTCAAACCACACAACACCGTGCTCATCCTCGAAAAGCACTTAGCCCCATTCTTGATGTTCGCTTGATTAGGATCACACCAACATCTGCTCATGGGCAGCCTTGATTTGTTCCACCAAAGTCGGTTGCACAACCAAGGTAGCAAGAGAACCATGCTCAATCAATCCCAAATTAAGCCGCTGAAATTCTTGAGAAGGGTAGGTTGTTGTTCTTGAAGTGACAAGGTATTGCAATACACCTTGCGACTGAGTGCATCCGCAACAACATTAGCCTTGCCCGGGTGATACTGAATGCCCATATCATAATCCTTGATCAATTCCAACCATCTCCTCTGCCTGAGGTTCAGATCTGGCTGGGTGAACAAATATTTCAAGCTCTTGTGATCGAATACACCTCACAAATGGTTACCAATGAGGTAATGCCGCCAAATCTTGAGTGCATGAACCACTGCAGCTAACTCCAAATCATGGGTAGGATAATTGAGTTCATGAGGCCTCAACTGCCTCGATGCATAGGCCACAACTTTGCCTTCTTGCATAAGAACACAACCGAGTCCCTGCCGAGAGGCATCACAATAAATATCAAAGCTCTTATGCACATCGGGAGAACAAGCAGTGTGTCGACGTCAATCGCTTTTGAGTTCTTGAAAACTCAAATCACAAGCGAATGACCACACAAATTTCTTTTCTTTCTTGAGCAATTCGGTCATGGGCTTAGCAATTTTGGAGAAGTTCTCGATAAAGCGGCGGTAGTAGCCCGCTAAACCAAGGAAACTCCTCACATCGGTGGTCGACTTGGCTGCCCCAAGATAGAACATCGACCTTGCTAGGATCTCTCACGACACCACTGCTTGAAAGAACATGGCCCAAGAATGCCACTTCCTTCAACCAGAACTCGCACTTGCTGTACTTGGCATACAGCTGATGCTCACGCAGCTTTCCCAACACAATCCGCAGATGCTCAGCATGCTCTTCTTCACTCTTGGAGTAGATAAGAATGTCATCGATGAAAACCACCACAAACTTATCCAAATACTCCATGAACACCGAGACTTAGGAAAAATATTTCCAGAGGATGATCATAAGATTTGACAAGATTGTTTTTGCAATGTCAAGATTTGGATCAACTAGACTTGTGACAATGTATTTCCATAATTCCTTGTACAAGAATTGATTGGCACAACAGGAAATACATGATGTAAGAAAAAGTTTTAATTTCTACTGATTTTCTTACATTTGAAACACAAGCCCAAGATTGGGATGTTACAGACAACCAACAGAACCCTGGGCCTCAACCTACCCAGTTGAGCCCATGCATAAACCTGCACTCACCAGACAACCATTTCGCCCAAGTCCAAACCATCATTTTATTATATTTTTCAAGCATTTGTAAAACTCCCATGACACACCAATGCCAAGGGTACAATTTAAACAACATTTGACTTTTAGCTGAAATTCCCCAAATGAAACATATGTGATCTATAAGCATGGCTAAGCACAATATTTTTCAAATGATCCTAGTCCATACTATTGTATCAACTAGGTTTTTATCTAGGGTGACAATATGTTTGCTTCAATTACCAAAGTTGGCCATACAAAGGATTTTAGGCATAACTATAAATTTAAAACAGGGATTTAAATTACTGAATATAAATAAGTATGCAGTAATAATTTGAAACATAATTTAAATAATTTTAAATAATAGGTACAAATATGGTCAAGAATGTAAATTGCCTTGCTCAATTAGTTGCTCTCAAACGACGTCGAAATCTGACTCTCCGAAGTCGTTGAAATCTATACGCGAAATAAGCCAAATTCAAACAAATTCAAAAAGACAGTTCAAATTAACTCCAAATTGAAATATTTTGATTTAGTTAGCTAGATTATAATTTTATACAAATTTTGCAACTTGAATCACCCAAATTGGAGTTCAGATGAAAAGATATGAATTTTTGAAGTTTAAATCCATTTAAAACCTAAATTCTAAATTTATCAGATTTTCCCGATTTATTTTTCTAAAGAAAATTCAACTTATTGCGCAAGGCTTACGTCAGCACCCAGGATTTTGATTTTCCAGCCGATTTATTTTTAATCGAAAAATACCAGAGTCTATGACAGGTGGGCCCCACTGGGTCAACGGACCTAGTCCACGGCGGTCAATGGACCACGGTGAACCCGGTGCACCGCAACAGTGCACGGGAGGGAGGTGGCGTGTGTGTGCGTGCGTGGCTGCCACGTAGGCAACCACGTGGGCAGGGGGTGACGTGGCGAGGAGGTGGCGTACACGTGGCGCCATAGTGGTGGCCACGTCGGTGCGAGGCCGGCGGCGGCTCGGTCGCAAGCTCGCTGGTGATAGGGGCTCTGGCGAGGGGTGTGGTTGATACCAAAAGGAAGAGGGGACGATGCCGAACATGGTGCTCACCGAGGTTGCGAGAAATCAAGGCGAAAAGGTCGTCGGCGACGAGCTCGAGCGGCGGTGAGATTGGGTCGAAGGCGGCGCGGTGGTCCGGTGGCGTTCCGGCGAGGCGAGCGCGCGCACGGGGTGCGCCATGACGAGGCCGTGCCGTTGGTGGCGTCGGCGAGGCGAGTTCCTCAACGGTGGCGGCGCTAGAGGCGCGGGCGCTGGCGGCGGCGACTAAAACTCGATTCCGACGAAACGCCGTGAGAGAGGAGGTGAGTGAGGAGAGGTTGAGTGGGAGAAGAGCTTCCTGCTCCCTTTATAGGGCGAGGAGGCCGAGAGGAGATCGTGTGCGCGAGGCGGCGGTGGCGGCGGTTAAGCGCGCGGCGTTCCGGCGAAATCGTGCGCGAAACGAGGGGGAAGATCGTGGGATGTTACAGGAAGATCGTGGGGGTGGAGACAGTTAGGGGTGCCGGGAATCATGCACACGTTGCGCGGGAGGCGGGGCGGTTGAGCGCGCCGATTTGACTGAGCTTTGGCGCAGCTGTAAGACCCCGGGATTAACATCCCAGATCTTCTGTGCATAACTGAACTAGTCCCATGATCAGTGGCTAGCTCACACAGTAAACAAATGTAATAACACAACTATAAACGTTAAAAGTTATTAAATAACAACAGAGTTGATTACAAGATAGCCTTACAGGGCAACATTAAATAAACATAGCGAAAGACGATGAAGAAGTAGTAGGGTCCAGCAATCTGCCACAGGCAATCGACTGGGGTAGCGGCCTAGTCGTCATGATCCACACCTGAAGCGTAGTCCTTCTCTGAAATTTTGTTTGCATAAATCAAGCATGAGCACAACTTCCGTGCTCGCAAGTTACACCCGTCAAATAACAGAATGACATGCATACATGGATGTAACAAAGGAAAGCCTATAGGGTTATTTGTGCATGAACAACATTTGACATTAAATACCATACTAAGTTCAAAAGCTCAAGTTTAATAAATCGAAAATTAATTTTGAATTGATAAAGATAGTGTAGGCACCAACTTAACACCAACATAAACACGGGCACCAACCCGGGGCTTCAACCCATAACTTTTCTCATGGACACCCATTCATGCCAAACTGTTTTACAAAAACATTTTGAAATCGAAGTCTAACTTTGAGTGGCTTTGCCAACATGTCCATGACCGTGGACACGGCTATTCGAATAGTTTTACACTCTGTAGAGGTTGTACAACTTTACCCACAAGACATGAATTCTCTAGTTGTTTGGCATCCGTCGATACCACTGCTCACTACCTTAGGTAAGCAGTCTAGAGCACGTGTCAAGGCCTTTACAATGCATCATTCCACCATAGTCCTCCCTCGCTAAGGTTTCGCCCCCTTTGGACTACCCGTCCGCAGAGTTCAGGCCCCCTCTTGCGCCAGGTGGGACTAACAAAAAGTTTTGAAAGACTACCCACCGCATCACAGGAATGACCATGACGGAATTTTACAAATTAATTAGCCAAGTCCTGCCCATACAAGACATGTGGTAGTACGATGTGGCTTAACAAGATGCGGCTCGAAGATCGGTCCTTAACTAACCTGGGCGACAACCAACAGAACCCTGGGCCTCAACCTACCCAGTTGAGCCCGTGCATAAACCTGCACCCACCAGACAACCATTTCGCCCAAGTCCAAACCATCATTTTGTTTTATTTTATAAAGTCATTTACAAAACTCCCCCGACACACCAATGCCAAGGGTACAATTTAAACAACAGTTGATATTTGGCTGAAATTCCCCAAATGAAACATATTTGGTCTATAAGCATGGCTAAGCACAATATTTTCCAAAATAATCCCAGTTCATACTATCATATCAACCAGGTTTAACTAGGGTAACAACATGTTTGATTCAATTATCATAATTGGTCATACAAAGGATTTTAGGCATAACTATAAATTTAAAACAGGAATTTAAATTACTGAATATAAATAAGCATGCAATAATAATTTAAAACAGAATTTAAATAATTTTAAATAATAGGTGCAAATATGATCAAGAATGTAACTTGCCTTGCTCAAATAGTTGTTTTCAAACGGTGTTGAAATCTGACTCTCCGAAGTCGTCGAAATCTATACGCGAAAATAAGCTAAATTCAAATAAGCTTCAAATGAACTCCAAATTGAATACTTTTGGTTTAGTTGGCTAGATATTGAATTTATATAAATTTAGAAATTTGAATGGGCTCAATCGGAGTTCACATGCAAAAGATATGAGCTTTTGAAGTTTGAATCTACATGAAATGATAAAATTAGGGTTTCAAGAAATTATTGATTAAATGAGCTCCAAATTAAATAATTGTGGTTTAGTTAGCTAGATAATGATTTTATACAAATTTTGCAATTTGAAACACCCAATTTGGAGCTGGGATTCAAAAGATATGAATTTTTGAGGTTTAAATCTATTTAAAACCTAATTTCTGAATTTATTAGATTTTCCTGATTTATTTTTCTAAAGGAAAATCAACTTATTGCGCAATGCTGACGTCAGCCCTGAGATTTTCGGGATTTAAAGGAATTATTTTAATTTTTGACGTGTGGACCCCATGTGTCATAGACACGGTCCATATGGACCAAGTCCACGGGCCTTTGGCTCGGGGTGTTGCGCAGATGTGGCGTGTGCGGTGGTGGCACCACGCAGCCGCCACGCGGCAACTTTGCCGAGGTGGCGCCCATGTGGAGGGGAGGTGGCCAAGCCACGGTGGCAGAGCCGACGGCGGAGCTCGGCGTTGAGCTCGCCGGCGCTACGCGCCACGGCGAGCTCCGCCGAGGGTCTCAACGGAGAGAGGAGAGCGCAGGGGTCATGGGGCTTACCCAGGCGGCGCAAGGGCACACACGTTTCGTCGGCGGCGAGAGATTTGGCGACGGCGAAGATCGGGTCACGGCGGCGTGGTGGCTCCGGTGGAGCTTCGGCGAAGCGGGCGCGCGCACAGGGACGACGAGGTTGCGGCGAATCCAGTGGTGCCGGTGGAGAGGATGCGGCGGCGGTAGCGGCGGCGCTAGAGGCGGCGGAAACTTCTTCGACCGGCAAACTTCGACAACGAAAAGCGGCGGCTAGGGACGGAGAGGGGCTAGGTGAGTTGCGGGGAGGAGATGAGGAGGGAGAGGGGTTCACCGTGCTTCCTTAAATAGTGCTCGGGGAGGAGAGGGGAGCGAGATCGTGTGCGGCAATGGCGGCGTCGGCGGTTGGGCGCGCGGGCGAATCGGGCGCGGAGAGGGGCTAGATCGTGGGGGTGGCGACGGACGTGGGCGTGGGTTCGTGTGCACTTCATGCGAGTCTCGCGGGCGACCAGAGCGGCAGTTGGGCGGAGCTCTACGTGGGCGGAAATGGCGGAGCTCGGGCGCGGCTTCGCGGGGAAGAAGGGGCGGGGAAGAAGAAGACGCGGAGGGCCCACATGCAGTGAGAGAAGGAGGGGAAGGTGCGGGCACGTTGGATTCGCATCCAACGGCCGGATGAGATGAAGAGAGGGTGAGAGGGGGGCGCGTGCGAGCCATTGGATTAGATCAAACGGTGGGCGTGCGAGGGGGAAGAAACGCGCGGGTGGTGGTGGTTGGGCGCAGAGAGAGAGGGATGGGCCGGAGGTTTAGGCCCAAAGAAATTTTAGGGTTTTCAATTCATTTTGCAATTTAAAAATTCTGATTAATTCATTTTGGCTTTATAAAATAGCAAAATAAATCAAAAAATTATGAGAAAATTCACAGAAATTCCCAGAGTTATTTTGGACTTAATAGAATTACTTACAACTTATAATTGGCTAATAACTTTGCAAATAAATTGTTTTGGCTTTAAACTATTTATGAAAAAGCTTTTAAATTTCCAGAAAATCCTAGAAATTAAGTAATTTTTTATTTTTCAGATTAAGTCCAATGGAACTTCAAGAACTTCAATTAAATTTTAAATTTTGACTTTTAAAACTTAAAAAAAATTCAAATAAAGCAATGAAACTCTATCAAATTTCAGAAAATCCAATAAAATATTTAACTTTATTTTTATTTTATTTTGGTACACATAACCTTGGGATGTTACAGCAGCCAAAAATGGCGGCCAGCTCGACGCGCTGGGGAAGAAAGGAGCGAGGACGAAGGGGTTAGGCGCGGGCCCACGTGTCGGTGAGAGAAGAGAGGGAGGTGAGTGGCTGGTGAGTGGGGCCGGGTAGGTGAGAGAGAGGAGCGGGCTGGGGTGGAGCAGGCCGAAATGGGTCGGGGCGCGGAAAAAGAATATGGGCCGAACAAGGTTTCGGCCCAAAAGGCATTTTGGGATTTTTAAATGCTTTTGCAATTTATTTAATCTAGTTAATTCAAAAAGGCTTTAGAGAATAGCAAAATAAATCCAAAAATTATGAGAAAATTCACAGAAATTCCCATACTTATTTTGGACTTAATAAAATTATTTCCAACTCAAAGTTGGTTTTTAATTTTGCAAATAAATTTGTTTTGGCTCTAAAAAGCTTAGGAAAAAGCTTTTAAAAACTCAGAAAATTCTAGAAATTAAGTAAATTTTTATTTTTCAATTTAAATCTAATAAAACTTCAAGAACTTCAAAACAATTTTACTTTTGACTTTCAAAATTTCAAAGATTCAATTAAAGCAATAGAACTCTTTCCAATTTTTCAGAAATTCCAATAAAACATTAAGTTTATTTTATTTTATTTTGGTAACATTACTTTGGAATGTTACAGGAGATTAGGCCCGAAGCCAAATCCGAGATTTTAAATACATTTTTCAATTTAGAAAATACTGAGAATTCAAATAAGCAAAAGAAAATAGCAAATGTACTCAGAAAAATTCTAAAAAAAATCTAGAAAATACATCTAAGCGCCTGGAATCCAAATAAAATAGTTTTGACAATTGTTCAAGTTGACTTTAATCATATTAAATTATTTTGCTAATAAAAGTCCATATTAAGCCTTTGAATTAACTTCAAATAAAATTAAATGATGAATTTTCTTTCTACCAACTATTTAAAAGATTTTTAAAGCTCAGAAAATTGGGATGTTACATTGGCGCACCGTGGCTGTGCGCCAACGGTGCCATATTTGCAAATACCGTTGGCTCGTGGTCAATTATGCAAATACGTGATGAAAATGTGTTGTATTAGCAAAAAAACCTCATGAGTCATGTGTAATGTGACCTGGATGACATAGAGTCTTATATATGTAGATGTAGTGCTTTGGACACTTTGGGAGGAACCATTTCAAACAGAACACACATTAAAGAGTAAAACAGTTTCAGTAATAAAATCCAGTGCATAATTAGTTAGTGATGTACAAATTTCATGATTGAATAGTGTAAAAGAACATAGCACCCGAAATATTCATACCGGCTTTGCAGTTGTCCTACAAGCAAACCTTTCCGGTGTATGCTTTGATGCACCTCTTTATATGGTGGAATCATATCATATGCATGTGTAAACTTTGGTTGTGCACCTAGCTGACACTTGTCGAATGCTTGTCTTTGTTTAATTTGTTGGCAATGGCAATGCTAGTTTTGTATCTATAACTATGCAGCTTAGAGTGAAGCTTGTATGAATTTGTAGAACTGGCCAGGGTGGAAACACCAGCGGCATTGTTACAATCGAAGAAATGCTCCTGTCCACCTTGTTGACCGGAATGGATGGTTTATAACTTGCAATGGTACTTCTTTGACTGCCCATTTTCTGAAGTTTAGACCTAATTCTCCCAAGTTTACCTGTTTTTTCTTCGTCTTACTAACAGGGAATTATTGTATTGGCTGCTACCAATCACCAGAACGCAATTGTTGCTACTCTTCTGCATCCAGGACGATTTGATATGGTCTCTCTCTGTGTGTGTGCACGTGCGCGCGCGCTGTGTGTGATGAGTGATGACAAGTGCACTAACAATAATTTTCCATTGAACTCACATGTGTTGTATGTTCCACCGCCAGATCTGGAAGGTCGATATGAGAGTAGTAGAGTACGCATCCATGCAAGGAAAATGGAGTTAGCGGAGGATGTTGATCTTTGGAAGATTGTAGAGTCTACTGAGCTATTCACTGGTGCTGATCTTGAAGGTCTATACAGTGAAGCGGGGATGGCAGCATTGAGGGAAGATCTGCCGTAGGAATGGCAGTTTTAGAAAACATTTAGAATTAATTTCAGCATAATTAATTATAATTAAAACATATTCCCAGCAGCATTTAAATGATAAAATTAACATATAAACATGTAAATCCTTCATATCATTTAAACAGGATAATATGCTCAAAATATAGAACATGTGAACAATTAAAATCAGCATAATGCTCAGATTTAATTGTTTGTTTATTGTTCTCAGATGTCGGGCGGCTCAAAATAAAATCTTGGCCTCCTCACCACTTGGATTAATGTAATATGACAAATTAAATATAACAATTATCTAAAATAAATTAGGCCTTAAGCTCAAATAAAATCTTACAAGTCTACTTAGTCACTTATTCTAAATCATCAAGTTTGAATTCACTGGACAGAAGTAATTGTTTCTACCATTCAAGAAATCACTTAACAGCAATGTATAACAGTAGTTGATAAAGAAAACTGTGAACTGAAGATGATCAAAGATCACAGGAACAACCGAACAGAGACTGTAAATAGGACAATTACATACAAGCTAGTATAACACAATAAACAGACAACAAGCAATCTGCAAGCTCAAGACCAATTTATAACATATTGTTATATTCAATTCTCAAAGTAATCCCAAATCCTCATTAAGCAGTAACCGATCCCACAAACACTGCTTGCAAAATCTCCCAATACTAGTCTAAATTACAGAATGTAATTAACTAGCATAGCACACAATGCTCAGTAATGCAAAAATTGAAATCAATGATACTCATAATGCGGATGGCACTCAAAGCCACCGAGTAGCAAACCGGGCAAGGCACGTCGAATGGCACTGTCCTAGAAAACCAATCGCCCCGCTGTGCCGCGAAGAACATATGAGGTCGTCCGAGATACAATGCCAATTTTTAATTTCAAGACACACTAAAATCATGAAATCGAGGTACAGAGATGCCGCACAAGACCAACCAACAAGATGCTCTAGCCGAAAACACCAAGGAGCGCCAAGTCACCAAACAAAAACTGAAGTTCTTCTCCCTCAACTGGATCAAGCCAGAGAGCACACCGGAGGTTCCTCCACTGGTGCAAATCCGAGAGCCCCACAGAACACCCAACAACAGAAGAGGGCGCAAAAGGGAGCCGACGGGATGCGCTAGGAGAAGAGTTCCGGCCTCACAACCAACAACACTGAGTCAATCATGGCAGCGCCAGAGCTCTAAGGGACCAAAAACCGAACGCAAATCAGAAGGGAAGAAGAAGCAACAATAATGGGGAAACTCACTATTTTTCGGTCAAAGAAAAGAGATGAGAGGAGGCCGACCTTTGTAGAGAAGGAGAAGGAGAAGGAGAGGAGAGGAGCCGCCGCCAACGGCCCACGCGCAACGCGCCTGAGCCGCCCGCATCGCTCGCGTTGTCCACGACCAGGCTGAAGGCCAAGCACACACGAAGCCAGCTTCCTCAGGTTGGAGATAACATCTCCAAACCTTGTCTCTTCCCATATCTCAATGACTAGTGGGCCCCATCTCTTTTCCTTTCCTTTTCTAATTCTTATTTTCCCAAAATGAGAAATTACCAATTAGCCCTCAAAATATGCAACAAGATCTATAGCAAGTTGCATACACGACAAACACTTCCAGGTCGTACGAAGTTCACTGGGACCATCACTTATGGAATCGGAAATTGATACTCAACAACATTCATTTGTTGGTGAGAGAGGAGCATTGAAATTTGTATAATTTGTTAAGAGACAGGTTCAGTTCAGAGATGAGATCCTTCATCCATCGGCCCATCTTGACAAAAGAACTTGTAAGCAGGCCAGACAAGTATACTAGAATGCAATTGATGGGTGTTTGGACTTCATATGATATATGTGGCATGTTCATTGATGAGTTGAAGATACATTAGATAGAACGACTTGATTAGCTTGCTTGTATTTGTAAACCTAGGATGGAAATTTTGTGGTTCTCGTACCACACATGGTAGCTTGATACTTAATGAGTTAGTATTGGTAGTCATATAAATTTGATTATACATGCTCATATGTGTCCTCTTCTCCATGGTAGAGATTTCGTGGTTTGCGATCCCAGATTTCCAATGGCTCAAATATCACATAGAAGAGCAAATGTGCAAATTGTTGTGAGATTTTGGAAGCCTTCGATGTGTTTAATTACTTTTCCATAAAATAATGTGCACAAATGTGCAAAGGAAGCGACTAGGGAACGCTATAGCGTTGCATGTAGTGGTATAGCAGCAAGTTTCATGATGTTTCAAAAAGTTTCGTGAGAACATTTTAAAAGTTTTTAGGTTTTAGCGAGTTTCGCGCATTGGTAGAAGATTCCAAGAAAAGTTTCAAACCAAGTTTCACTAAGTTTCAGATTTTGGAACACAAGATTCAGACGAAAATTTTCGAGAAGTTTGACAAGTTTCAAAACAAAACTTTCAACGAGTTTTAATCAAAGTTTCGAGAGTTTGACAAGTTTCAAAACAAAAGCTCAACAGCTAACTCACCTAACTACGATGACACTATTGCGTCCCCACGGAGTCTCCCGGCAGCGTTCGCCGCCGATGCGCCCTCTTCTCTAGCTCCAGCCCCAACGACCGCCACCGCCATGACGCCAATTGACGTCGCCCTCTGCCAAATTCGTTCTCGAGCTCAATGCTAAGCATCAATCTATCTCTCTCCCCCAATTTTGGCCTGAGCTCCTGTAACATCCCAATTTTGGACTTGTGTTTCAAATGTAAGAAAATGAGTAGAAATTAAAACTTTTTCTTACATCATGTATTTCCTGTATGTTCTAAACAATTCATGTACAAGAATTACGGAAATACAAAGTCACAAGTCTTTTGATCCAAAACCTTGTCTTCCAAAAATATTCATCTCAAATCTTGTGATCATCCTTTGTAAATATTTTTCCTAAGTTCCTGGGATAGCATGTGACCTCTCTGAAAAATTTCACAATTTTTAGAAATTGTTTGAATATTTTTAGAAGGCAGTCAAACCTGTTTGACTTTCAGTCAAACCCTAAACCAGAGCCTTGCATAATTTTTGGAGAATAATGCGCAGCATAAAACATCTGAAAATTTTATACAAGGTTAATATCTGAGTTAGCAAGCTCCAGTAAAAATTTTAGAATTTTTGGAGATGTTTTGCTATCTCAAATAAATCCTCAAAGGTCCCAAAACTCCTTCCTGGTGTTCCTTTACACCATCCAAAGTTCCTTCTTCATTTTTGGAGCTTAATACACCAAAAACACCAAATCACCATTGTTGACCCGTAGAGCTCCATTGTGGATCATGAAGCTCCAGTGGTTCTTCTTCAAATATTCTTGTACCCTTTTCAACTCCTTAATGCCCTAATCATTTCCCCTCACTTAATTTTGGGTTTCACTTTCAGGATTTGACAAATTTGGGGTTTGTTCAAATTCGGCCGAAACCATTCCCTTTTCTTCCTCAGCTCCGATGAGTGCTCCATCCCTCGATTACTTGCTCATGAAGCTTATATGAGCTATTTTGTAGCTATTTTGACCATCAGTGGTGTTCATTATGGCTCAGGTCTCTAATTTCATATCTTCTTCCTCGGGTCCGACAAGCTCCACCGTGGTCAAACCTTCTCCGACCATCTTTGAAGCTCATATCGGTCAAGGTAGCTTCTTATTAGTCCCTAGAGGCCGTGGCACTCGCTTCTTTGGACTGCAGCGGAGCTTTTTGCTATTTTCGCTTATATCAGTAAAAGCCCCATCTTCTTTTTCCAGCTCGCCGGCGTTTAGGGCCATCGCCGCCGACGAGGTCACCACCTTTGGGTCCGCAAGCCTATTGCGAATCCATTTTAGTCTTAAGATTGCGCCGCTGTGGCCGAAGCCGCCGGCGACGAGCTCATCTTTGCCGCTCGGTTTTTGCCGGACGGGACTCCCTCTGTGCCGTGGTCGTTAAGACACATTTAAGGTCTTAACCATTGGTAATCATTGGGAGTAATTAAGATGTCTTAAGCCGTCAGATTGTCTCACTGTCATGTGGGTCCACTCATTAAACTCCTCCCGGCACTTTTAAACCCACATGCATGAGTGCGTTGCGCTTTGTTGATCGTGGACCGTCGATCTCGTGATCAACGGCCCAGATCTGAGGAGCATTCGGACCTCCGGATGTCCCTAACACTCGGAGCCGTCCATCTCTTGATCTGCGGCTGAGATCGTGAGTGCGTTCGGACTTCCAAATGCGCTTGCGCTCTAGGCCCTCCATCCCCAGATCTACGGTCGTGGTTGATTGAAACATTCGGACCTCCGAATGTTTCCATCCATGTGGGCCGTTGGATCTAGATCCAACGGTGGGCTCCTTTTGGAATCGCGCGCGTGCGCTGTTCTCCGTGCGTGTGGCCCGTTCGATTTCGCATCAACGGCCCACGAGCGTCCACGTCGTTTATTTCTGTTAAGTTGGTTTTATTTTAGTAAGCATTTTCTTATCAACTGAAAATGGTATTAAGACTTTAGAAACTCATAACTAATTCACTTTAAATCCTTTTTAGATGTTTCCAACTGCATTAAATTCTTGTTTCACTATACTTTAATTTAAAAATACATTTAGACTTGTTTTTGCAGCAGAAAATGTTATAAGCTTTATTAATTCATTTCTGCCATTATTTAATGTTCTTGTAATTCTAGAAAAGCTTAGAAAATGACTAACTAAATTGTTATAATTCCTTTTTAGTTGATTACAGTTGGGATAAGTTCATATTTAACTAAAGTTTAATCTAAAAATGCCTTTAGACAAGTTTCGGTAACAGAGAGTTTTACAAACATTAATAACTTGATATATCAGCCATTTTAAGAATATTCCAGAAAATGGATTTAGACCTTGAAAAATACATATCTTTTTCTGTATAAATCCAATTTATGCAAAATTAATTTTGTTAAATTCCTCTGTTAGTGTACTTTAATTTAAAATAGGATTTGAGCATGATTATATTTCTGTGAAGTAACTTGTGCTAGGTTTACAACTTAGAAAAATCATAAGTAAATCTTTATAACTCCAAATTTAGTAAACTCAACTTTGTTGTTCTTAGGATGTCCTAACCTACATGTCATAAAAATTTCAGACCTTAGATCATTCTAGAAATGTTTGCCATGAACAGTACCAGTAATTAATTTAGTTGATTTTATAGGCTGAGAAAGTGTATTTTGGCTATAACTTTTGCATGCTAAATCCAAATTGCATGATTCTTGTTCCTAAAATTGTCTAAAATCATCCCCTAGCTGCTGTATAAATTCATTAGATTTGGATGTCTTTTGCTGTTGGAGTTATTTGGTGTTCTTCGTTCTTATTGATTTTATCGCCTTTTCGCGTTAGGTTCCGAAGATAATATTGACATTGAATCTGAGCCACAGCCATCAGATCCTGAACTCCAGCAAGGCAAGCAGATGTAGCATCATTTGATCATATTGTTCCCAAGGTAGTCAGAGTCGAGATCCCGAGTCGGATCGATTTGCCTCTGGTAGGATCGAATCGTAGTATCGAATCGTAGAATCGGCGATTCTACGGATTTATAAAAATACACATATTTACCATCTATACTATAAATTTGTATGATTCTTATAAGGTTTACCACTTACATATTACCAAAAAAGGGGCAAAACACTTCTTATCACACAACAGAAAAGAATAATGGTTCTGACATGATGGATGATATAGTTCTGAACTACAAGAGAACAAAGATTACCACAATCGATATAATATTTTGCACGCTCCTTGTTTATTTATAGTTTCATTCTCAGAAATTAATATCAATAAATTTTGCTCTAAAACAAAATATCGCAAAGCCCGCCTCTAAAAAAATTGCCCTAAGTCTCTACGAGTAGGATCGATAAGTCGTGGGGGTTCAGAGAACCGTAAGACTCTAAGAGTAGGATCGCGATCCTAACTACCTTGAGTAGGATCGGATCGACAGGCTGTCGTGGGTTCGTAGAATCGTAAGACTCTAAGAGTAGGATCACGATCCTAACTACCATGGTTGTTCCTACTATTTTCAAATTCTAATATATTGTTTGCAAACTCTATGTATGCATTGCTATATTGTTTTAACTATTATCGATAGTTAACCCAGTAGATGCATTATCAGTAGGCAAATGTTTATCCTCTACTACTGAGCCTAGGTTTATCTTGCTGTGATTTTGGGTTCGTTGGATGAATCCTTGTCACTTAGTAGTTTACGAGTTTGTCGCTTAGCCATGCCTAGCTATCGGTAGAAATGGGCGGTTATCGACTTGTCGATAACCTTGATCACACAAATTTATTATGATCTCTATATTTCAGCTCGGTGCTATGTTCAAATTGCAAAACTAAAACTAAAAATAAAAACAATTTGGACTTGGGTACAATGGTAAGATGGTGTGATCTTTTGGGTGTGATTGGAATGGTGCCCGAGTCAATTAAGGACCGAACATCTTGTGAGTACCTGTTATCCAGGCATTTTGTGCGTGCTAACCACACTAGAGGGAATGAGACCTCTCTTGACTTAGTACTTTGGCGTGTGTTGGCTACGAGTCGCAGGAGGGCGTGTGTGTGTTGCGTTGTGGTAAAATGAGATGGTTGTGTGTGGGAGCATTGTAGTTGTCCAAAAAACTTTACCCCGAGGGGTAGTTGTCTTTTTGGCTTTACAATGTAAGCGTATGGATTTCTATCCATACGAGTGGCTCGTAGTTGATTCACAATATTGGAAATGTCTTGTAGGACTTAGCCGTGCCGGCATACCTTTGGTAGTGTGCTAATCTTGTGGCTTAAAGGCGGTCTGAAGTATGGGTACATTAGTACACCCCTGCAGGGTTAAAACTATTCGAATAGCCTCGTCCTAGGTTATGGACACGCTTGGGTAAGCTTTTCAAGAGTTATACTACAACATTTTAATTAAAACTTGATGGGTGGTATGAATCAGAGATTCATGCTATATGTGGTGGCTATTGGGTTAGTCACTTCTAGGTGGTTACTTGATAATTATTGTTACTCGCTGCTATTTCAATGCTTAAAAACTGAATTATTAAATTGTTTTCAATCTATTACAGTATTGCCAATGAAACTTGCTTTATGCGTCCAAATAACCATATAATCAACCTTCCTTTGATACAGTTTTCATGTAACTATGTATAGGTTTGTTACTCCTAAGTCTTGCGAGTACATTTTTGCACTCACCTGCATTGCTTATTGTGTGCAGAGGAAGAAGGTGAGCCCAAAGGGCCTCACTTTTGTGAGTTGTGTTGTGGCAGTGTGTGGGGCGATTAGCTTGGCAGCCCGGTCGGTTGCCCTGTGGTGTTATGTGGCTAACCGGTCGTCTTTTGGTTTAAGCCATTTTATGGCATCTTTTGCTTCCGCTGTTACTTCTTAATACTTATGTCATTTGGCCTGTCGGTTGTTCTATAATAACTTATATTATGTATGTCTTTTGATAGACTTGTTATCATATGTTGTATGGAAATGATGCATGCTTTTGTATGATGTATGTGTGCTGCAATTTCTGGGAAACACATGTCCATCGAGGCACGGGTTATTCTGTTTGTGATACTAGAGCCAGTGGAAGGTTAAGTATTACAAGCTTAATAAACCAGGGTCTCACAGCTCCGCACCACGCGGACATCGGATTCAGTCATCCCGAGCTGTGTCACCGTCGAATCCGTCTGTCCCAAGGTGCACCGCCACTGCTCGTCGACATATCCAGAGTTGGAGGTGAAGCACCGTGCCGCTGCCCGCGCCAAATCCGGAGTCAAAATTGAAGAAGGAGGTGGAGGGGCGACGCTGGAAGTGAAGAAGGAGGGGGTGGTCATCTGCTTATGTCGACTCGTGCGGCTGCACTCCTCGGCCGGACGCAGGAGAGAGAGAGGAGGGAGGGATACGAGAGAGAGAGAGAGAGAGAGAGAGAGAGAGAGAGAAATGAGAGAGGGGTGCGAAGGAGACAACCTTATGATTCGTGAGGGGCGGATCTGTGATGACCCACACATGCAACTACCTTGGGTAGCATGTTAGTCTACGGTCCACACCAAATAAAGTATAGCTTTACTATATGTGTGCACATCAGAGTATCGCAGAGAAATAATAGCAGCGGTCCCATAGCTATCTTACAACTAGAACATAGTATTAAACAAAAGGTTTTTAGGATACAACACATCGAACATCAAATTCATGCCTATACTCGCCACGCAGTGCGGACAAAAGCTACTTCCACTACATTGCTCTCAAGCTTCATCTTCCACACCGAAGGTTGAACCATCAAAGTCCTGATCCTCTTGAGCTTCTTTCGTCTGCCACTGTGGATCACCTCCATCTTGCTCCTTGGTAACGAGACTCTCAAGGTCGAACTCTCCAAAGTCTAACAAAGGTAATTATAATATAGGGATGAGTACAGAAGGTACTCAACTAGTTCAACCATAGCAAACCAACAATTATATGCTCTAACTATCCAATTATACCAAACCTATACTTAAAGGACCTACGTTCTTGAGAATGTGCTAGATAGTTTTATAAACATTTGATGTCAAATTGATCAAGTTTTAATTATGAATTCTCTGTTGTTCATGAGACACCACAGGCAGAACTATGGTAGTTCCATTTCCTGCCGTGATGCAGTTTTCTACCCTAAACCAGGGAGTGATAGTCACACTTTTACTTTGTAGAGGTGCGCTACTTTACCAACAAACGTCTATGTCTTTAATGCCAACTAGATACACACACTTCTTTTAGTGTGTGGCAAAGACCAAGAATTCACTATGCCTTTCCAATATTCCTTCAAGATATATCTCTCGCAAAAAGCCAAAGCTTCCACTACTAGCTTCTGTAGAAGCACAAAGTCCTTAAACCTAGCTTCCGTAGAAGCACAGAATCCTTAATCCTACCCATAGATACACCATCTAGAACAATTATTTGGCAAAGCCCAGATAACCAGGTATGTGGTCAGCGCGAATTAACAACGTTTGAATGTCTTATGGTAGTTGTTACTTAGTCCTTATATGATAATCCCATATGTAGTGGAATCATAACACTTCCATAAACACATGCTAGTGATTCCAGCTACCATCCATACTAGTGATCATCATATAACCAAATTCAGATGCCATACTGATTCAAGAATTTATAAAGTACATTTGACATGCAGGTGATAACTTAGAATAAATTGCAAGTAATTGGTACTGAAATTAAGTCCAAAACAGTATGGTCAAAGGTGCTGAACTTGCCTAATAAATAAGGAAAATGGAGTATTAAGGCTTAGGTTCAATAATAATTTTCCCCGACACTCCGACTCCTAAAAAATTACTAACAGAGTTCGATAAGGACTAAGAAACATATGGAAATCCGTGCAGATGTCGATAATAACTCTACACGCCTAGGCTACCGTTTTAATCGAATGATATTCTCCCCAACATATTAAGGTTTTGAAGGAGAAAAGAAAAGAGAAAAACAAGAAATATTTAATTGAAGAAGACAAGTATTTTCTTTTCATATAAATAAGAGAAAAGCTTATCATTGATGGTGGCAGCTGGATTTGGTGCAAATTTTGAGATTGCCAACTTGGCGACATCCTCAACCATAATATGTGCAATGGTTGCACGATGTCGGTAAGATGAAGGTCACTCACCGTGTTACAATTTCATTTTCAGTGGGTAATTTTGAAGATAAGGTGGATTGTGATGTCGTGCCCATGCATGCATGTCATTTGTTGTTGGGACGTTAGTGGCAGTTTGACCGTAATGCTACACACATCGGGGAAGATCGTATACCTGTGTCATATGCCGGAGAATACTATTCACACTGAGGAGGTTCTAGAGATTTCCCAAAAGACGAGGACATATTTTCTTGAAGAAAATGAGGATGATACGACCATAGGAGCATCTACCACCTTGGTAAGTGTTTCTAAATTGCATTCTAGTGACAATTCTTAATGTGTCACTGTTTTACAACAAGAAGCAAAAAAGGGAAGCTAGCTAAGGAGAGAGATATGTTGTTCCCACAAAGAGGAGAGCTGACCAAGAAAGAAGTCGCCATGCAGCTATGGCACCTAAGCCGACGCGTGGAGAAAGCTCTCCAAAGGAAAACTGCTAGGAGGTTGCCACATGGGCCAGAAGTAAGCCGAAGGAAGACAAGGTGCATGGGCCAGCCAAGGGTGCGTGGGCCAAGAGGGAGAAACCACATGGGCCAAAGGGGGCCAAACATGGGCATCAGCCAAGAGGGAGGAAACCGAGTGGAGGCCCAAAGCCAAGTCAAGGGGGTGCATGGGCCCAAGCTGGGGAGGCACTTGGCCTAAGGAGGAGAGGTGGGCCAAGGCAAGGTGGATTCATATTATTGTTCACGATATACAATAAATGCAAAGAGTTCGAATTAGGCTCCAAGTTCAATCCGAATTTTAGCCCAAAACATCAATTCTGAATTTCAAGTATTTCCTTTTAAATTAAAGAGTCCTAATGAGGTATAAGCAATAGAGTTCGTTTTCACTTTAGGGTTTGAGTTAGAGTTGGTTTTGGACCTTTGAATCTGAAATTCCTTTTTGCTGATTTTTTATTCCGAAAATAGGAGAGTTTGAGCTGTGTGCGTTTAGGAGGGTTGAGTTGGTTTTTGGACACTATTCAAGCTTACTGTTCACGCATGATACTATTTATCCGCAGACAATTGTGCTTGGGTGGGAGGCTATTTAAGCTCCATGGCCACACCATGTAAGGGACAAGTTAGGATTTAGATGAATAAAAATCAGAATAATTGTTTTGGCGCATATCGTGTGTTCTTGAGATGAGTTGAGAGATAAAGTGTGTGTGAGAGAGAGATCAAGAGGTTGTATACTGTTCATCCGTGGTTACTATTCACACATTGTCACTGTTCACCAGGGCTACTATTACTTGCAATTCAATCTATTAGATTGGTTTGTGAGTGTGCTGATTTTCTCAGAATTCAATTTGCCCGAATTGGTTTATGAGTTTGTTGTTCTTTGTGCGTACCGTGAAAGATTGGGTCAACAATCGGGATCCATCTAATCAGTTAGTTGGGTCCTTATCACTTCTTTTATTAGAAATTAGTAAGTAATTAATAATAAAAAACTTTTATCCAATTGGATGGAATAGTGATTCAAGTAGATTTACTAACAATTTTATCTATTTATAGCTTATGTGGTTGATATGTATTTTTATTGCAAACATTTCTGAATTTGAAAGTAGGTTTGAAAAAGAAGAAAACAAAACAACTCAACTGGGTCGGCCCATCTATCCAAGCGCACACACACACACACACACGCGCGTGCGCGCGCGCACGGCCCACTGTCCCAACACACACGCACGCAACAAACATGCACACACACCCACACTCCTCCCTCTCGGCTGGCCCTTACTCTCTCTTTCTCTCTCTCACTCGACGCCTCCGCCCAGGGCGTCGTTGCCCTCGTCAAGCTCGCCGGCACAAGCTCTGCTTGAGCCCCCGCGCGCCGGGCCCGATTCCCCTATCGCTTCGTCATGCTCCTCTTTTCTTGGTGCCGCCGCCCCTGCTTGATGATGTGGCCAAGGTGTCGCCGCCTCGGCCTCCTCACTGGCCTTACCGGTGCCAACCTCCTTGCCCGCCCCCTGCCAAGAAGATCCCAAGGCTCCTTCTTCCCCAGCCACACTTAATGTGACTGTGGCCCGATCTTCCGAAAGGTAGAGATATGTCAATTGTGGAGAACACGGCGTTGATGATCCAAAGGCTCCAACCCAAACAGATCGAACCCCACGCAATCACTACACCACTGCTCCGATGGTTATCAGCCGTGCCGAACGCGGTTGACCTCGCCAAGAAGGCTATCTCCTGCAAGCGAATCGAGAACACAAGCAAGAGGGTAGAAGATGCAATCTGAAATTGTATTGCAAATAAAGATCATACGACACTGTTCATGTGTGAATAGTGCCTGCATGAACAGTATAGGCCTAAGGGTGGCTGGTCATTAGATGGGCCAAGTCGTTCACCAGATGGGCCAAGTTGTCGGCCAATACATTATATAGCCCGTGGGCCAACAATAGGTGACACAGCACCATGGTATGTAGTAGTAACTCGGCCCAATTGGAGTATATAGAATTGCCGTAACCGATAGTCCCATTGGAGAATATGTGGTTGCAGTAGCGGATGCAGTGCAGCGTGTCGAAGTTGTGGTTGCAGTAGGGTTGATGTCCTCATCATCACTTTACCATTTTGCTTGATGGATTTGGATCTAGGCAGATCCTCGTCCACTCCTCAACACTGTCCCCTCAACTTGCTAGTAACTGCCATAGGCGATGGCGTGGTGCTCGGCACTGCTGCAACTCCGGCCGACCACCTAACCTTCTAGGTTTGTCCTTCTTCTATCTCTAGCTCTAAACCCTATCCGCCCAATTCATGGATGAATGGGGATTTTCTAAATTAATTATTGAATACTGGATACTTGATGCCTATAAACATAGATGGATGACATGCACATACATTTGCGTCACAATTTCTAGGATTTGGTTTAACAACCCCTACTAGCATGATGATGCCTTTAATTTCATATGATAAGACATGATTAAAATGAGCAATCAGCAACATTGGTGATGTTAACTAGCTTGGCAATGTTGGATAAAAATATTAAACTGAGCTTTGCTATATACTTGACACACATTTTAGAATATCATTGTTCTAGGCATAAGAGATAATGATGGTGTACTATTTCAAGAATTGAAAGTAGAGATTCTATACATGCTAGTTATTCTCATATGACAGATAATGGATTATATCTAGAACATATGGGCAAAACTGATCAGAACATGATACTATATGAGATCTATAGCAATATCTCAATGATGATAACTAAATATGAGAGCAACCTATATATACTAGTTACTCAAAGCATTTTTCAGTACACCATGCATGGCAACTATAGTTTAATTTGCACTTTATACACGAAGTGGTATTTTTGAGCCTACCTTGATTTTGATAAGAAATGAGATTGTAGATGTTGACTGATGCTTGAGATGAAATGAGAAGTTGGTGATGATGATGACTAGGAGATAATTGCTTGCTTGGCTTCCTTATTCCCTTGTCCTTCTAGTCCTTACTCCCTTCCTTTTCCATGGCAAATATGCAAAAGCATGAGCCATGAATCAAGAAAGAAGAAATAGATGAGAAGGAGAGGGATGAGCTTACCCTTGTGGCTGAATGGCAGATGCAAATGGCCTAGTCGCCCACGGTGCTCTTTTGTTAACATGCAAGGCTTATCTCCTAAGGAATTTCTAACTTTATTTTTTTTTAACTTTGTGAAAGGAAAAATCCTAGTTTAATTGAGCTCGTCACCTCAAGGGACACCTTGCATGCGGGGTAAAATAGTAAAAACACTTCCCATGGTATTTTGGTAAAACTTGGATGGTCAAAGGGTAGTTTTAGTAGTTCATTGGAGCTCTTCGAGGATGATTTCAAAATATTTTAATTCTGAAAGCATTTTTTTCATGGAGGCCCCTACTTTTGCTCCTTTGGGTTTTAAAATATATAACGACCATTTTGTAAAATGTCCAAAGCATAAGGGTCTTTTTGCAAAGTGACCGAATGTTGAACCATTTTGTAAAAACATAATTTATGAAATTATTTTTGAAACCAAAATAATTTCCCCCCTATTTGCTTGGAATGGTCTTTCCGCAGAAATTGTGCCCCACTGGTCGGTGTAGTTCTAACAGTTAGCAGGAATCCAAGAAATATGTTATTATTTTCAAAAAAATTTATACCTATAATTTTTTTCAAACCAAAACATTTTCCTCCTACAGAAAAATGTGTACCGCAAGAGTGCACAAGCATTCCCCTTTTAAATTAATCTTCCAAACTTGATTCCTCTAGAGAAAGGGCTGATGCAATGCAATGTAATTGATGCCTGAGGAAAGGTTTCTAAAGGTTATTCCGGGTTCCGGCTCTATAACTAATTAGCACTGAACGATCGCGCGCACAACGCACAAACAAACAACTAACGAATGACCGATCGAATGCAATACACTATAATGACGAATAGACATTTGGAGTTTTTGCCAGCACCGCGGCTCGACCAGCACTGCTCCCTAGCTAGAGCAACCGAGTCAGCAGTTCGACTCAACCCAGGTTAGGTAGAACTATTACAGGATCAGACGACTAGAACTTATACAGTTGCAACGCTACAATGTTGCATATTATTTCTCACGTGCTATGTTCCATATTATTTCTCATGTGCAAAATGTAGCGCCAAAATGCAGTAATTGTAACATTGATAAATCATTTCTTTTGAGATGAACATTGATAAATCATACTGCCACTAAACTCGTATAAACCCATATTTAAAAATAGGGAATTGATTATTTACCCCTCGCTTAGATGGCTTTCAAGAATATACCTCCTTCCTGATGTAATTGTTTTTATACTATTCACTTAGTTTGATCCTCCATAAAATGCCCCGTTTTTTTTTTATTATAATAATGTCGGTGTTTTTTTTTCTCTCGTTCTAGCCACGCGAAAAAGATTGAAATGCCCCTCGCCTGACCACCTTTTCGTCCCATGTCGCCGCCGCGACCTCACCGGACCCCATGCCGCACGCTCCTAGCACCAACCCTTCCTGCTTCCTCCGCCTACAAGCTCTGCCGACCGGCACTTCGCTCCGACCACCCATGCTCCTCGTCGCCGTCGCCCCCCGCCCTCCTGTTAGAGCTCATTTTCCTCTCCATTTCCTCCCATTCTTCTCCTCTCTTGAGCCATCAAGCTCCGTCGTGCAAGCCATCTTGTCCGCTCTCGCATACGTCGTCGTCGCCTCCCGATCTCGTCCTCCTCTACACCATTTTCCACCTCCTCCTCCCAAAGGCGAGCTGAATTTTGTGATGGGGTGCACACTTCAAGGATTAAAAAAAAATCTTGTACGACATATAAGTAATTTTACAAGTTCAACACAATTACATAAAAAGTTCAAAATTATTTAATAGTGCAATACAAATAGTTCAAATAAAATCTTACATGAATAAAAAAAATCCTAAATAGCTAATGGAAATCACAATACCATACGACGCGATCTCATTCCTTGAAAACACTTGATTATATCATCTCTGCTATTTTCAAGAACAAAAGTCGAAGATAGAGACATTCAAGATCGACATGATTGATGGCATAATGACATTTAATGACATTTAGATAATTAGATTGGCTATGTATAAACTACAAAAGTTGTTCTGAACTTCTGATAAAATGCAATCCTGAAGCTTTACTTCATCTATCGCTATTTTCGTGTAGTGTTAGTGTATCAAGATAAAACAAGGCCACAAGGGTTACCGCTCTAGTTTTCTAATTCTCTTCGTCTCTTGCTCTTGCCTTTCGGGCCATGGGGTAATCGAATGGAGCCACCAACGCCTTGGGCGCTGGCTCCTCGGTCCCTCCTGCGCCATCACACGCACTCGGCCGGCTCGGCCTCGCCGCCGCCGCTCGCTCGGCTCGGTGTCGCTCCGCGCTCCTCCTCTGCGGCCTAGCGCCTAGCCCACTCGCGCGCTCCTCCCAAAATCCAAATATCCAATCCCGGATCCCGAGAAGAGCGTCCACGGCGGCGGCGGATTGGCGGAGGTCCCGCTGCCCGGAGCCGAGGAGGAGGTCAAGAAGAGAAGTGGTGAGGCACCGCCGGCCGCTACCTTGGTGACGGTGTTGCCGTGTTGGTGGCCTAGTGGAACCGTCGGCGCCTGCGATGCTCGAAGGCCGGCCGAGGCGAGCAATGGCCTCTTGACTCGGCGGCATCCTCGGCGGTGGATCGGCGAGCCACGGAGGAGGGTCCAGAGGAGGCGGTGTCGCGCGCGGCGGGAAGCAAGAGGTGGCGTCCTCGGCGGCGGCGATCAAGCGAGGAGGATCCAGAGGAGGCGGTGCGCGGCGACGGAGGAGAAGCAAGGAGGCGGCGACGATCGGTGGAGGACGGAGGAGGATCCAGGAGGAGAAGCAAGGAGGTGAGGCGGCGGCGTCGAGGGAGGAGAAGCAAGCTCCAAGGACTCCGACTCCATGAGGCCTTGACCTAGAGATGGAGCGTGTTGTTGGTGGGCTGAATTGGGGATTAGACTCAAATTGATGTCAACTATTGATACATATACATAATCAAA
Source organism: Ampelocalamus luodianensis (assembly GCA_036346255.1). Classification (NCBI taxonomy): domain Eukaryota; kingdom Viridiplantae; phylum Streptophyta; class Magnoliopsida; order Poales; family Poaceae; genus Ampelocalamus; species Ampelocalamus luodianensis. The sequence goes on along the minus strand of JAYEVH010000040.1, from coordinate 175,561 downwards.
AAATTTGCAATTTTTTTTGGGGGTGCCCGTGCACCACGGGCACCCCCCCTGCCGCCGCCCCTGCCTCCTCCCGGAAAGTTCTCCACCTCCTGTCGTAACCCCCTCCACAAATTATGCCTCCCCGACACTGAATCGCAGTCGCGCCCTTCTCCTTCCCCGACGCCGGCCGAGATCGCCGCTGCTTTCAGTCTTCTTTGCCAGTAGGGCGATTTTCAATTCTTGCAACCGTAGCTCCTTCGCATCTTCCTTATCATGTTGTGAGAGTTAATTGCAGGTTCTTGCCACTAGAAGACCGTCACGGTCATAGTCACTCTGTGCCGCCGTGTCACGTACCACCATCCATGATGGATAAGTGTTTTGGAGAAATTGGAGAGTGGGAATGGATAAATTGGAGAGTGGGAAGGGAAAGAACTAAAGATTTAAGACTGGGAGAAGAAAGTGGAGATGGGGAATGAGAAGAACCGGAGGAAGGAGGCCAATGCCTTCCGAGTATTTTCTCGTTCGAAGCCTTCTCAGGAGTCAGGAGCCATGGTGGGAGGAGATGAGCGAATCGGTTCGGCCCGGGGGTCGTTTAAAAAGGCTCGCGATTAATCTCGTGGCACCGTTGAATCGATCGCAAGCGAGGGGCAGCACAGCACGAACGGATAGCCGTCGGATCGGAGATCTCAACAGATCGAGCGTAGCTCTTCCCGCAGCCCTCTTCTCCCCCTCTATCGAACGCCTCCTCGTAGGGTTTTTCTCTCGTCTCGCTTCTCACAGCGGCCTTCTCCCCCAGCCACCGCGACGGCGGCCGCCATGAGAACCCTCCTCTCCCTCTCCAAGCTCGCCCGCCGGCTCCCCCCCGCCCTCGCCTCCGTCCGGGCCCCACCGAACCTCCTCCTCCGCTACCTCCACGCGGACTCCCCGCCGCCTCCTCAAGCGCCGCCGCCCTTCGCCTCCCGGATCCTCCAATCCGACCTAAGCCCGAGCCCGAGCACGGAGGCGGAGCTGGAGCAGCCTGTATCCGACCCCGTCCTCGAAGAGTTCCTCGCCCGCTTCGTCACCGCGCTCCGCCCGGTCCTCGCCGCCGCCTTCCCCACCCACGCTCGCCCCGTGATCGACGAAATGCTCCGCCTCGTTGCGGAGGCCGTCGTATGTCGCCTCAACGGAGCCGACCCGGGGGAAGACGCTGTCGAGCTCAGCGACGACCTCTGGGCTGCTGTGTGGGAGGTCAGTGCCTCCGTGCGCGACGCCATGCGCCGCGACCAGGTCCGCGCCGATCTCCGGAACTACCTCCACTGCGACGAGGTCAAGGAGATGACGCGGTTCGCGGTGGACGTCGGCATCCGCGGCGCCATGCTCCGCGAGCTCCGCTTCAAGTGGGCCCGCGAGAAGCTCGAGGAGGTCGAATTCTACCGCGGCCTCGACGACATGCGCGCCCAGGCCGAGGCGGCTGCTGACCCTGTCGCACTCCCGCTGCCGAGGTTGACCGCGTTGCCGCAGAGGAAGGGGGAGGTTAAGTTCAAGATCCACGGGCTGGACTTGTCGGACCCAAAGTGGGCCGAGGTGGCGGAGCGAGCGGCTGAGGCTGAGGCGCACTTTGTGCCACAGGAGGCCAAGGCTGTAGAGGGAAGGCGAAGAAGGCCGAGGAGCGCCTGCTGGCAGTTGACCCGAGGAAAGGAGACCCAGCGCCCGCCGTGGAGGAGTGGAAGGAGGAGCTACGGCCAAAGCGTGCCGATTGGATGGCGCTGCTCGAGAGGGTTAAGGCCCGCAACGTTGAGTTGTACGTCAAGGTCAGATTTTTTGCTTTCTTGAAAGCTAGTGTGCTTTATGCTATAGCGCATTTTCTAGTTTTAACTGCTTCTACTATTGCGTCAGAATGCTTGATTATGTGCTTCGTTAGTTTGATCAGTACGAAGTGTGCCATTCGCATCATGTGACTTGTTCATGTCGTGAAGGTAGACGAGGGATGTTAGCGTCTTGCTGAAAGCTCTGAGCCCGATCTTCATGTCAAATCTGCCCTCATCTCATATATGATATGTCTGTTTCCCAAGTGTTGATCTCCAATCCATTCAATCTGGCCAGCACGTGTTTGTGTTTTGGAGACAAATTGTTCTAGTCTTTGTGTGAGTTACCAAATACCCCATCTTCCACTCGATCTCACGTAGTGTTTCTATACCCTCTGAGGTCTGTGTGTTGGCTAGTGTGTGGACATACAAGCTCCAGAATTTGCGGGAGTATACAACTGATTTTCTATTGTCACACTTCCATACCGAGACAACAAAGGACGTAATCAGGCTATTCTAGCATGGGGTGGGCCACCATGTTGAAGGTCTTTGAGACTACATATGCCAAAATTAGCACGAAATTTGCAGTTTGGAATTGACGCCATTTTAGACAGTAAAGGATATTTGTATCATGATAAGCATTGCTTGTATCTTTGATGGTAAACTTAAAAATTCTGATCTTACCTCTTATTGATGAACTTCTTTACTTTATTTAGAATCTTTATATTTCTATGTAGCAGTTAGCTCCATATAAGTGACTTTATGAAGATTGAGAAGCAATACTTTAGTATTCAACAGTAAAGGGTCCATCAATATGATTACTACTCTTTCTGTTCCCAAATATTATTCACTGTCAACTTTTTTTACTGTCTCCAATATGCAGTTACGACCACTAATTTCTATCATAGCATATTGGTACAAGCTTTAAAAAATGTATTATTATGAAATTTGTTTCTGACTACTAGTCTACTACTATGATTTTTATGTGGTCAATATAGGTGCTTTTCCATATATTAGTAGTGAAAATTAGAAAGGTTTTGACAGCAGTACAGCACTCTCTCCAAAATGACTTATATTTTGGAATACAGGGGATTGCATTCGTGATCCATCGATATTTAGATAGACTTGAAGCCTCAGTTTCTTTCATAATCAAATCGACTGCTATTGTATGTGCCACTTGCCCATGATTGAAAGGGGTTCTAGACCGACTTTTACCTGGTAGCGGTTACTATTTCAACCTATTGTAACCAGGTAAAAACTGGCTGAGTTCACATGGAAATGAAACTTCAATTTGTGATGGACGATGTACATAAGTACATAACCGGTTGAGTTCAGTCAGAAATAACCCGGCTTCAACCTCTTGATGTTAATTTGTCTTTGTTTTGTGCAAAACATTGCTTGAGTTATGCATTTAAATACGTGATTACATCAAACTCGGCCTAGGGTCTTAGACTCTCTAGTGCTGTTAGTTACTTTGCGTAATTGGTCAGTTACCATTCAGTTTTGAAAGTCTGCACCCATCCACACACTAAAACTCTTTTGTAGTTTAACATGTGCACTGTGTTTCAATTTACAGGTTGCTGAAATTCTGCTGGCTGAAGAATCCTTTGATGCAACCATCCGGGATTACTCTAAGTTAATTGATCTTCACTCTAAAGCAAACCACGTGGAAGATGCAGAAAGGATACTTGGTAAAATGAAAGACAAGGGTATTGCACCTGATATCCTCACATCCATCACTTTAGTCCACATGTATAGCAAGGCAGGCAATCTTGAACAAGCAAAGCAGGCTTTTGAATTTATTCAGAAGGAGGGTTTCCCACCAGATACTAAACTCTTCACTTGATGATTAATGCTTATATTAACAGTGGAGATCCAAAACAAGCAGAAAGTTTATTAAGAAAAATGGAGAACCTGGCTATCAAACCCCCCATGGAAATATACATGGATGTGATGCGGAAATTTACTGAGCGTGGCATGGTGGATGGTGCCGCTAAGATCAGACTCTTGATATCATTATCTGGATTCCAGCTCCCGTTGGAGTCGTTCACATTACTTGTAGAAGCATATGGACGGATTGGTGACCTTGATCGCGCCTGTGAAACGTTTGAACAGATGAGGAAGTCTGGACACGAACCAGATGACCGTTGCCTTGCTGGTATGACGGCTGCGTACATGAGGAAGAACCAACTGGACCAGGCTTTGAATATGCTGCTGACTTTAGAGAAGGAAGGACTTAAACCTGGTGTTAAGACCAATCTCATCTTGCTGGATTGGCTGTCTATGTTGCAGCTAGTGCAGGAGGCTGAACAACTTGTACAGAAGATAAAAAGGCGGAGAAGAGCCCTTAGATATCCATGTTTTCCTTGCTGATATGTATGCAAGGTCACGCCAGGATGAGAAAACCCGCAAATCCCTCAAGATTTTGGAAGAGAAGAAGAAGCTATTGAAGGCTGATCAGTTTGAGAGGATTATAAGAGGCCTTCTTGACGGGGGGTTCTTAGAAGAGGCAAACAAATATTACAAAATGATGAAAGCTCATGGCTTTGTTCCATCAGAAACAACTGAGGTCGGGGTTAAGGCTAGTTTTGGGCTCAGGGCGGGGTTCGTCCCACTGGTAGGTATCGGGGTTAAAGGCTTGTACGCTGGCAGTGATAAACTAGCCATGCAGGCACTGATTCTGGTATGAAAACTTGAGGTAGCATTGACGGCACAGCTAATTCAGCCGAAGTGAAGTGATGAAAGACCCCAGTATCGTGTGAACTTTTTATTTGTTATAATCAGATGTCTTCTTGAAGATGCTTCAACAGACTAAAATTCAGATAAGTTGATGGGTGCGTGCCCTGGTGTTAGTGCCATGTTTTTTTTTGTTCCCATCAATCAGGACCTGCACGTGTATTTGATAAAGTATTTTAGTCATTGCAACACTTGGATCTCCAGATTGTGCCCAAGCAAACATATTTCTCTTTCTGCAAATAGCGGTTATTGCTGTCTGTTCACAAACATCCATCGTCGTATGTTAAATTAATAAATTGTGGAGTGAGTTTTCGGGAAAACATAAGTTGCTAGTTTTCATTCCAACGGGAACAGATGTATATGCAGTTATGCACTAATGTATCTGATTCCATGTGCAATGCCTACTACCATGCGTCAGTTTGTTTCTACCCTTTCTGTTCTTGTATAGTTGTATGTGAGAATGTCGGAGCAAATATGTTTGAATCATGAGCAAGAGGATAAGTCAAGCGCACCCCGCAATCATATGGCAAAAACTTGGAATTATCAACAATGCAAACAGCATTCGTATTGAATATGGTACATTAGCAGAAGCTATGTTGTGCTGTGACCTATTGAAATAACGAATTCCAGAACATGGCAAAATGACAAGGAATTATTTTTGAAAATCAGAAATAATGAAACACGCCGGGCGAAGCTCAAATACAGAACATTGATAGCTGAAACCTTCTTTCATTCAGAGACTAAAAAACAGCTGATATGTTGATCTGATATATAGGGTGCCAGAGGCAAACCACCATTGAAATCTGAGTTTAACAACCAGAGTATAAGCATGCCATATAAAATTATCATAATTTTACAAGAAACACCTCCCAGTACACAAAGCTGACACCCATTATCATGCATGCTTGCTTGTCGGTGACAAGATATCAAATCAACACCAGTCACACACACACACTACCGCTGAGCCAGCTTCTTCAGGTGTTGAAACAATTTTTGTTTTATCCACTGTCGGTCGTATGGCAGAAATGCCTGAATTGAGTGATCATAACTGCGAACGGAAAATATACAGCTGTTAAGTTTTTAACTTTGAACACAAACATGTGAATTAACTTTGCACCATTCTGATCTAGTGCTTTGGAGATCTAAAATGTTCTTGTACTCACACTAGTGCACTTATGTCAGCTAGGCCATCAATAAAGTTGTACAGGTCGGTGATATCATAGGTTATGTTCGGGACCATTGGGTTGATATCCCTAATTTTCCTTTCATAAAGCCCACAGATTCCTGTCATTTCAGTAGAGAGTTGTGGTAAGTAATTTATTAACTTGCATAAGAAAATGAATCAAGAAGCAAATGTCCGTTTGTCTGAATAGAATACTACTAATTTGACACATGGTGCAGTTTGAGAAACCTTCCAGTACGTATTTTGAAACTCCTGCCCCCAACAAATTAAATGTAAGAAGAGAGACTAGAACCTTAAATCTTGATCATGCCTCTAGTGAAGCATAGGAATCTGTGAGGGGAAAGACTCATGAGGGGAAAAATGAATGATGTTACAAATGCAAAACACAAGCAACTTCATAAAATCTCAAGATCACGTGATAATCTAGGGCCATACTAATAATATTAGCTAAACATATTATCTGAATATTGCAGCACCGGTTACTTTTTGAAAACCATACATACCATCCAATGCATGGTTAATTGAATTATAATCCATAAATGTTCTAGAAGCCCTGTTTTGGGATGGTTGCATCAGAATAATGGTGTGCCTCCCAGCCTGCAAGATGCAAGAAATCAAATTCAGACATCAACTAACGCTACGTGCTCCAAGAGCATTAATGCATTACTATAGTACTTGTCAAGATATCACAGCGAAAAACAATGGATATTGATGGATGCTAAAGAAATGGACTGAAGAGATTACAAACATGTCAATAGCTACCGAGTGCTCAACAAGTTCCTAAAATAGCAGTTATTTCCAGAGGCAACTCTTAATAAAAAAAGCAGTTACTACAAAAGAAGATTTGCTATAGAACCCAATGACTATATATATAAAAACAATAGAAAACTATTTTAATCCCCAGGTATGGTTGCTTTATAATTGTAATATTTATACCATGATCATCATCAAATTGGGCTTCAGATATGATGCACAATAATTGTATCCAGAAAGCTTCTTATCTTATATACAGTGGTACTCTGAGAATAAAGCAAACCACTCAACAAATTGCAATATTATCAATACCATGCTTATGGTCTTGCATGCAAACCACATAGCTTTGCTTCTATTTGAAAGAGAGTAAAACTCCATACTGCACAATACATTATGCTCTTCTATGTTAGGCGATTTTACCATTTTTAAGTGGATGCACTGTTTCCTCATATATCGTAAGATTGGCTCAGCATCGTACATGACAGTTAATAAGAGACACCCAAATTCCAATAATGGTTCACAATATCAGGCATCTCTTGCTGGCGTTAACTCTGTTCTGTTTCAAAGTAAAATTTCATACTGTACAATAACTAGTTTTCTAATTCCCAGGGAGGTGCCTTTTTTATTTTTTGTTTCCTCATATACAAGAAATGTTTAGATATAGCTTACATTATATGTGGGTTAATAAGAACCATCCAATCCCTAGTAATGAGTTTAACTATATGATGTTTCTTGCTCTAGTTAACGGGATTGATAGTAGGGAAAATTAGGTCATTGACATCCCCAATCGTTGGGATTTTGAGAAATGACATCGCATTCGTAGTTGATTGCCTGGTAACACCGCGAAAAGCCAAAAATCAGGAACATACGGGGTAAAATGATGTTTTTGCCCTCTCTCTTCCATCCCCCCCCCCCCCTCTCATCTCTGGCTTCACTCCCTCTCCCTCTTCTCTATCCGAGCTGCGCCGCCTCCCTCAAGCTATGCCGCTGCCCCTGCCGGTCTCCACGCTGTGGTGTGCCGATGAGCTTGAGATGGCAACGGCGTGGCTTCCGGTGGATAGTAGGGAAAATTAGGTCATTGACATCCCCAATCATTGGGATTTAGAGAAATGACATCGCATTCGTAGTTGATTGCCTGGTAACACCGCGAAAAGCCAAAAATCAGGAACATACGGGGTAAAATGATGTTTTTGCCCTCTCTCTTCCATCGCCCCTCTCCCTCTTCTCTGTCCGAAGCTGCGCCGCCTCAAGCTATGCCGCCGCTGCCGGTCTCCACGCTGTGGTGTGCCGATGAGCTTGAGATGGCAACGGCGTGGCTTCCGGTGGTGGCGCCGCCGGATGAGGCACGACACGGCTCAGCTCGGCTTGCCGGAGAGAGAGACCGCAAGAGGAGACGCCGGAGTTGGGGGAGAAGGGAGCAATAGTGTTTTTTTGGAAAATTTGTGATGGAATATTCCCTTAAGAGTGTTGTTTTCCAGATTTCTTAGCCTTTTTTAGGTTATTTAGTAGTCAAGTTCCATTGCGATGTTATTTCTCTAATTTCAACTTTCAACAATGTTACTGACCCAATTTCCCCTTGATAGTATCCTTTGCTTGCCTAAACGACCATAGTGCACACATTTAGGGCCTATTTGGATATCCCCCTCATCTAAACACCCCCTTAAGGTCACCGAACTTATCGCGTTGGTCACCAAACTCTTAAAATGCATATTTAGATCACTAAGCTTGTTTAAGTGAGTCCTTGAAGGCTATAGTAGGTCAACCCGTCTACGACAATGATATGGCAATGCCACCATGGCAAAGCACACCCATGTGGCCATGTTACGAGGCTTTTTTTGTAATATAGTCCTCTAATTCTTTTATATCGCCAGATGGAGATACTCTTCTTAGCCCCTCTTGATTCCCCTCCTTCTTGAGCCCTACAGTTCCAACTGCTGCCCATGTAGTCTAACGCCATGGTCGATGGATTGAGCTCGACTGGTTCCAACGCCGCCTCCTCTTCCTCCTCCAATCACGCCTGCTCCGTGCACTAACTCCCCCCCCCCCCTCCCCCCTGCCGCGTCACCGTCCTTGCATTCAGCCGCGGCAAAGCCCGGCCCGTTGCGCGCTCCCCACATGTGTCGCTCATGTTCGAGTACAGCGATCCAGTGCACGCTTTCTTTTTTTTTTTTGCGTTCCTTCTAATTATGCTCCTTATCGGTGTGTTCAGTGTTCAGGCCATATAAAAAAAATTCAAAATCCTCATGCATCCTGGACGAAAAAAATTCTTGTGACCGCCTATGCATTTATGCATTTCAATCGCCTAGATGTCCCTTCGCGGACAGGTTCCCTCGCTGTCCACAGGTCCGGCCACAGCGCTCCAAGTCAACTCTGTGATTGCCTATGCCGCAGCAGCCTCTCTGCCCCTGTTGTTGGCACTTGCGGTTGGGTAGGTGCAAATATAAAAGCTATCTAATGTAGGGAGTTCAGTGAAAATTGCACCGGCCACAAGTTAACACATGAGCGCACTTTACCACGGTGGCGCTACCATGTCATTGTCGTAATCGGGTTGGCCTGCTAAATGACCTTTAGTGACTTACTTAAACAAGCTTAGTGACTCAAACGTGCATTTTATGAGTTCGGTGGCCTACTTGAACCAACGCGACAAGTTCAGTGACCAGCAGTGAAATTTACCCAAAATATTTCTGTAGGAAAGAAACATATCTATACAAAACGAAACCAGAAAATTTTTATGTCTTAATATTAGAAGCTATTACTAAAAATGCAAATAGAATAATAGATACATGTAAAATTTATCTAATATGGCATACACTTAAAGCATGTAATACAAATACTTGAAATGAATGGATTTGGGCCAGAACTGATGAGCAAAACCAAAATTTCTTCAATAACTCAGGAGCTAGGTTTACCAACAGACCAGACTCAGGAGCCACATTAAAAATAGGATCAAAACACATCCTTCTTTGAACCTTAAAATGGTCAGCTATAAAACTTTATAGTGAAGGATAAAACAAACAGCTAAAAGCTGCAGACAGGACCACATATTTCCTTGGGATACAAGCAAAGCAGAGAATATTCCAATACCCAGCCCCAACAACTATTCCTAAAAGACGAGGTTAATAAAATCACAATAATGTTCCTGCGTTCATGATCCAGTGGAAAAATACAGAACCTAGCACTACTGAAAATCTAATGCCGTGGCCACTCGTCGGCACATTAATTACTGCCAACCAAACTGGAGTGGGCTGTTTTGACATCTTGGCAAAGGGTGAATCGGGAATGTATACTAGAGCAAGGGTGAGAGCAAGGAAATCAAGGCAATTCAAGTGGGCATGAGGCGAGTTTCTTATTCAGGTCCTGAAGATACAATAGATTCCTTCAGATCACTTTCCCAAGTAAAAGGATGTTTTGTTTCGAAGCCCTTGCTGTGTTTTAGTAAAAATTTCTATTTCTCAGTCGTCCTAAGATATGAGCTGCACCAACATTGCAGGAGTTTCATTAAATGTTGAAATAGTTACAAAGAAAAACTTTGACAGTGTAAAGTAAAATAGAATTATTAAAAAAAAAAAAATCAACAGAATCACATATTGTGAGTAAGTCAAACAGTAAAGTTGACTTAATGCTATACACACAAAGTAGTAGTTTGTAGATTCTAACATTTTCCTACACCAACCATGACATGCTAACTGAACTAGAGTACTGGTTAAAAGTAAAAAATTTGCATGGATCAGAATGCCATGCCATACTCAGTTGATAACCACAGCATTCTCAAGCCACTCATCAGTCCACTGCCCAAACAAATAACCAAAAATACTACAAGCAGATCAACCGACCAACCCATCCAAGCAAAAACGTAAGGAAACCGAGCTACTCCAACTTAACTCACCATCCGACTATCGGCAGCACCCCGCGAAACAAACGCAAAAGGGCATTAAAAAAAAACCACAGCCCTGCTTACGTCGCGTCATTACCCACCACCAGCGGCTAGATCCCCAGCGATCATGTTCGATCCAGTGCCATTACACGCAAAGCCTCCGCACAACCTACTGCCACCCGCCACTCGCAGAACACGCGAACAATCGAACAAAACTCGCCGAATTCCCCCAGCCGCTAGGTCAGCAACAGCGACGCGTGCCCCCCAAAACCCTAGGGTAAGATGATGATGCACGGGAGCTCACCATGGAGGGAAGCGGGGCGGCGCCGAGCTCGCGGACGGGAGAGGGGACGGGAGGGGAGGGGAGGGGAGCGAGGAGGCGGCGATTGGGGAGGAAGGGAATAGGGGTTTGTGTTTCTGCGAGGAAAGTGAGGGAGAGCGTAAAAGAGATGGAATTCGTCGGAGGTTGGATTCCGTTTACAAGCAGCGCCGTCGGCACGGCTGCGCCTCTTGTGAACCGTGCGATCGAAAACTGACGGTTCCAGTTTAGAGTTAGCAAATGATTCAGTTGCGAGTTGTATACTAACTTTGGTAGGGAGAGGAAAATAGAAGGACTAAACAAAAGGAGGTAACACGAGGGCAATCGATCTCAAAAAAAGAAAGAGAGAAAAAAAAGAGGGCAATCGATGGGGTGACCAACCATGGATGCAAAAGCAAAGGTTAGGTATCATGAGGACCATTTAGCTTATAGAGTCTAAGACTGATGGTAAGGGACTAAGGGGTGGTTTGAATTTTGAACTTCAATGGAAATGCAATATGTAGGGGGGGAAAGATGATTTTCCTCAAAGAACATTGTATCTTACGACAGAAAATGTAGAGGCTGCCAGGAAAGCTCTCAAAATTTTAATGGAAATCTAACTCCCAGTGATTTTTTGTCAAAAATAATAGAGGCACCTCATGGGCGGCATATCATGTGAACATGAGCTATTGTGTGAACATATGGACATAGACCATCCTGGCCCTCCATCGTGCAAGCAACGGCAAGACAAGCCGGCGCTGCGCCTCTCGCCCTCGCCGATTTTGCGTTCCACCCCTTGGCCCGAACGAGCTTTTGCGTTTCCACACCCGCCCGATCCCCAATCCTCTCGCCCGAGGCGAGCGTGGCCTCGCCGCCTCCCCTTGCGGTCCCCTGCGCCTCCATCTGGGGACCTCCCATCCCAGTTCGGCGACGGCTCCCTCTGCTCGCTCCCACAACGACGCCGGCCTGTGTTGCCATCTGGTCCCATCCGGCGACGGCGGCGCCTCTACCGTGTACCGCACCTGCGCCGCGACGACGCCCCCCTTGCGTCGTGTCCCCTCTGCCGAGATCCAAGAAGGTGAGCCGTGGGTGGCGCTCTCAGTCTCCTGTGTCCTTTAGCTGCTTGTTGGGTTCAATTTGGTTCTCATCATCAAATTTTTGTAGGATATTGTCTGTATGTAAATATTACATCTTTGTTATATGTGATTATTAGAACAAGTCATCTGTTTGGGCAACTGCATGCTGGTGATTAGTACATAGACCAATTTGTAGCTTTTTTCCTATTCTTTCTCACACAGAAAGGGATAAAGAAGGCTTTTTGATGCAAAGGGGATGCTCTTCTGACTGATTAACGGCTTTTAATGGTTAATTCTTACTATAAATGCCTTTGCAACTTTCTTCGATTTTTTATGAAGCGTCCAAATTGCTATTTGTTTGATGAGATTAAGGCTCTTCTGATGGAAACGAGTCAAATGATTTCACGGAATACTCTCTCATTTAATCATACCTGAATGGAACAATAGAGTGTCTTAATTTCATCAAATTATCTAGCTATGTTGCATAGGAATGATTTTTATCATGTACTCAGCTCTGAATTGCCTAACAGGCTAAGACTGTCTAAGTGTCTATATTTGCCACTGAATGGTCGCAATGCCAAGAACTACAGCTGTTTTATTTTCATCAAATGCCAAGAATCTACATGTCCATCAATTGCTTTCATGGGCTGTTGAACTTTCTGCCCTCATTCATGAAGCTATTTTGGTGATGTCAATATTGGTGTCAGCATGGAATTGACAAACAAGGATGAAGATACATGTCCTTTGCCATCAGATTTACTGTGGAGGGAACCACTTTTTGATCAGCTGATTGCAAATAGATACAAGCCAGGTGAGGTGCGAAACTGTTATTCTCTCAAAAAAAGTGAAGTATGCATTTCCTGCGTTCTAACGTGACAATTCGGTCTTGCAATCTAGGGCATATGTGCTCATGTTGATCTAATGTGCTTCGAGGATGGAATCGCAATAGTCTCTCTCGAGTCAGCTTGTTTGATGCATTTCAGTCAGGCAGAACAAATAGGCGCTGCATGTGATATAGTGAAGCATGGGGATGGTGAATCTACAAAAGTCCCCGTCTACCTAAAGCTAGGCTCCCTTGCTCTTATGTCAGGCGATGCACGATATCTCTGGATGCATGACAGCATGAGATAAACCCCAAGCCAGGTGCTCAGCTATGGGATGGCAGGGAACTTGAGCAGCATAGAATAACTTCCGTTACACTGAGAAAACTCCGAGCTTCTCCAATCTGAAGCTGCCATGACACTGTGACAGTGAACAGGAGAGTTCTCCATATTTTTGCAGTTCCAAGCCACTTTTGCAGTTATAGAGTGTTGAACCTAAATGGTTGACACTGTTGCATAATGTTAGAACTCTGCGTTTGGTGATGTTACACTGATTTATTTTGAAGTGTATCGTGGAAAATTGTAATGTAGTTGCTAAAGACAACCGGCAGTAAAAATTGTTCATGTGATGTGAGTACAATGTTCTGGGAATAGAAAACTATTGTTGAATGATTCAAATTCAGTTCAATATTGTTGGCTGAAAGCAGAAGCATTGTTCAATATAAACTTTTCCAAAACTAAGCTTGCAAGAAGTTAGTTTCTTTATGAAAGCACAAAATCTTGGTTGTTTTACTAGTCTACAACAACAAAAGAATTGAACTAGGCTGTAATACAACAATGTCCTCAACAACAGTTGATCTGCCTTCGAAAAGAGCTCATCTTCGTTTTTAAAAAGAAATCAGTTGATTATGGATTATGGTATTTACATGCAGATGAGGATGAAACACAGTATTTGCAAATGTGACAGCCAGAGACAAGAACATGAAAAGATCCACCAAAATAATGACATTTTTTTGCCAGAAAAATAAGAGGCAAGTATTGAATTCTATTCCTTGTCCAAATAGTAGTACCAACTACCAACTCAAAATCTGGGTGATAGAGACAGGCATCAAAGGCATGACAGCTATGAGTTATTGTTGCTTAATAGCATACATCTAGTTCCAAGTGTACCAAGAAGTACGCATGGAAGCCTGAAACAAATACACAGATGTACGCGCATACTTTCAAAATAAAATATCAATTGCTGACATCAAACAAGAAAATGTGGTGTTGGTCTTCACAACCCTGCCCAATTTTTTCTAGTATTTGTTCCATCTCATATTCTCATTAGTGATTCGATCAATCTTGCTTGTTCTACATGACAGATTGAGGTAAAGAACACCTTGATTTGCCAGGATGCCAGACAAAAAAAGATTTTCCTTCCTTCACATATTAGGCCATAGGTTTCTTACTTCAATCACAACATCATATTACATTGCAGAACAACAACAGAGTACTGGAATTAAATATAGTAGAAAACAATTTTATAACAGTTCAGATTTTTATGCCTTGAATTAAAAATTAAGACCATTTATTCACAATAAGCAACAAACATCTCTTACATTACTGCATAAACGATCCCAATAATACAGCAATAAAGGAACACTAGGTAGTAGTAGCACACTGCAACATCCGAGAATAATCACGCCAAGTAAAGATTGAGGATGGAATATTTTTTTTGCTTTCTCTAGATGGCGAGAATCCATCGTAGTGGTTACCATATACCAAATTAAGGCCTCAGCCGCGGCACCGGGTGATGCGCGAGCAGCCGCGTTGGTAGGGGTTGGCCTGGGCACCGGGGCGACAGTTGTAGTAGCTGGCGCCGCGGTGAGAGCATGGGGCGCTGTCGCGGCGGAGCGCAGCGTAGCCGATGTAGCCAGAGCCGTACAGGACGCGGCGGTGGAGGTAGCCGTCGACGCCCGGTTCGTCGCCGGTTGGGCACTCGGCCATGGAGCCCGGCGGCGCCCGGCGGCGGGGTTGGCGGGGAGGAGGGTGAAGGGGAGGTGGTCGCCGCCGAAAAGGACAGACGCGGACGCAGCAGCGAGGGTGTAGTGCAGTGCGGCACAGTGCTCGAATCTGCGTAGGCGGCTGGTGCAAGGGGCGGAGGCGCAGGGGCTCGACGCAGTGCAGTGCGGCGCATGGCTCGAATCGGCGCAGGCGGCCGGTGCAGGGGCGGAGGCGCAGGGCCTCGGCGCCGCGGGGGGCGACGCGCCCGAACCCTAGCGGGGAACGCAGTCGAGTGGGAGGGGTGGAAGCAAGCGCACGTCGTGTGGAAGACAGCTCGAGTCGAGCGAGGGGTTTTCCACAAATGTGGCGTAAGTGGGAGGTGGGTGCAACGACAGCCGTGGATGGCTGGATGGACGGCTTGGATACGTCATGTGCATATGTCCACAAATGCACGTATGTGCAGGAGATATGCCGCCCACATCATGTGACCTTGTTTTGAAAAAAAACGAGCATTTTTACAAAGTATAATCAGAGAGTTGCAGTGTTCGGTTAGAACTAGTATACGATGAGATGAGTAATTTTGCACTGTGCCATTGTTACACAACAGCTGAGATGGCCTCACTAAATTGGTGCGACCATATTTTTTTCTTAAAAAAAAAGGCAGCAAAATTGGGTTCGTACTTGGTACCACTCAAACGTCACGGGTTTAGAAATATATCGCTCGAATATCGAACGTAAGGGTTTCAACCCTTAGGTCAAACTGTTTCTGTTTATCGATTTAAGATTTTCTAAGCAATGAATACTTTCGTATACTTTTAAAGTTGTTGATAAAGCCGTGATATTTGTACACCCTCCTCTCCTCTCCTAGGTTCACATAGCTAGAAGGAAACAGATGACTTAAGCGGAGATGGCAATCGGAGGTGGTAGTGGTGTCGCTGACGACCACAGGGGAGGTGCCGAGGTGGTTAGCAGTAAAGAGGTTGTGAGATGGGTGAGATGTTGGATTATGAATCTCGCGATGATCCAGCAAGCAAGATGTGTCTAATATCTACCATTTAAAATTAGAGTTGATGATTGTCTATCTTTCTTACTCTTTTCAGCGTCTGTTGGATCGGCAAGTAAGACACTGACAGTTTAGATCGCATCGCTGAGCACAATGATGGTTGACAACCCCGATATAATAGGACTATGTTTTTTTTTTATTGAACTAGTTTGTGAAAAAAAAGTTACAACCCAAGGGGTTTTAGTAGGAGATTAAATTAGTTTGATTGCGATGAAGCTGTTGTGCGTAGCTAGAAATCTATTTGGCTAGCTAATACACTACATACATTTCGAAGGCCACAACAGTTTTTTTTAATAATTTATTTTTTATTCAGAATTACACAAATAATACTACTTAATTTTTTTTATCAGAAATAATCATAGATCGCCGTACCGATGAACGACTTACACCTAGTCGCCCATCCATTGGGCGACGACATAGTCGCCCAACCACAGAGCACCAAGCATTAGACTCGCCTGGTAGTTGAGCGACTTTATTAAGTCGCCCAGTGGTTGAGCGACTTGCTTAAAGTCGCCTAACCACTAGGCGATTTGAAGTATCACATCTCTTATTTAATAAACCGATTGGAATAATTATGTGGGAATAAATGTTGTATTTTGTAGGTATTACATTTAGGAAATACTGCTGTAGGTTGGTTTTTTTTTTTTGGAAATAAAAGAGTGGTGACAAGGTTGGTTGGTCCGTTTGTGATTTTTGCAGAATCTGAAGGGTCAAAAATTTGTGAGACTCGTAATAATATTTTGTGATCGTCGTATATTATTCTAGTGCGCTAAATTTCTGTAGAATTTTATGAGGATGATAGAGGTAGCAATGATTCGTAAGTACGAATGTAAGTGATATTACAATACGCCAGGAAATTCATACACGGTGGACTTTGGAGAAATGGTGCAACGATAACAATACGACATTTGATCTGACAATGGGTTACATGGCAATCAGGCTAACGAAGTACAAGTTATAACATGGTGAAGTACAATACAATTAGTTTCATAGTGCTTACAACAAGCAAAGTACTGACTGAAGTACAAGTTATAACATGGTGAAGTACAAGTCGGTATTCCTACGTGTTGGCAGGCGCCTTACAAGTTCTCACAGTGTGGTCGTCCCGGCGGCAGCGGCTGCAACGTCTTCCCGCAGCTCCAGCTTCCCCTTCGTCCATATCGTTCCTAATGCGGCGACTCTGCTGACGACCCTTCCCCCCTTCAATAGGTCTAGATCCGAAATTCAAGTTCTTTGTGTAATATCCAATGTGGCGAAGTTGCCCACAACCCTGAAGCATCTTAGCTCGCCACACCACGCCTGCTGCACCCTCTCCTTCATGAAGTACTCCGATATGAAGTTCGATGTGTCCATATGGATGGTCCCACACGCGGCAAGGACATGAGAGCATGGCTTGTGAAGGAGCTTTAGCTTATTGCATGTGCAGCTAGGTTCATTAACATGGTCTCTAAAGCATACCTCGTGGGTAACAAGAGACCGAGCCGTTCTAAATCTGGCTCTATCTCGAAGGACCACGTCTAATCGATGCTCCGCATTGCCCATTACGAAGACCGTGTGCGAATGAGCCTTCTCGGTGTTGGCCTGCATGTGCGCTGTAATCTTCGAGCAGTACAGTGTATGTGGGTTGGCTGCATGAAGTGCCACATTTGCATGCCTTTCCCTGAAATATCCGATTGTACCGTGCATAACACCTTCCACGATGGCGATGAGAGGCTGAGAATGGAGGCCCCTAATAACCCAGTTGTACACCTCTACAAGGTTAATGGTCATTATGCCGTACCTTGCACCGTCCGTGTTGTGCAGCAAGGGCCACTTCTCCAATGTCTCAGCCTATATCCAATGAAAGAAGCATCCGATGTCCCTCGAGGTCCTCCGTGTCAAATGGAGAGGGTCAAGCTCCCGCAGTGGTGTGAGGTGTTCGGGCTGCGTCGCCCCAGGAATGAGCGGACGCTTGTTCCTCTCGACGACATGCTTCCTGGTATGCTCGTCCAACATCTCCCACAACGTATCAAATTTACACTCTGGTTCTTCATAGCAAGCCCCTTGAACAACTTCATCAACGGTTCTTTGCGTGAATCGCTTGAAGAAGTTGGCCCCGCATGGCGAATGCACCATCCTGCTCTCATGTCCGCTAAGGAACAACTCATCGGGGTCATGTTGAAGTTTTGGATGGCCTTTATCATCCCAGGATGATGATCATGGATTATACAGACATCAGGACGTGTCCCAACTACTCCCTCCTTTAGATTTAGAAAGAACCACAACCAACTGTCGAAATTCTCACTTTCGATGAAAGTGATGGCTAAGGGCAGAATCTGATTGTTGCCATCAACGACAATTGCTGTCAGGATCATGCCTTTGTATTTCCCAGTTAGAAATGTCCCGTCCACTGATATCACGGGCAACATGTGTCTGAATGCATCGATGCAGGGACCAAATGAAAAGAAGGCCCTCTACAATACAATAAAACCTAGGGGCAGTCTTTTGGATGGCTTGTACTTCACGACAATGTATGTGCTCGGGTTCCTGTCCTGAAGCACCTGGAGCATACGAGGAAGGTTATCGTAAGATGCCTCGAAAGAACTGAACCTCCTTTCCAAAACCTTCTGCTTAGCACACCATGCCTTCGCGTAGCTAATCTTGTACTTGAATTTCTGCTTGATAGCCACCATGATGTGCTTGGCCTTCAGGTCCGTCTTCTTCACTATCTCTTCGTACATCACATTGGCTATGAAGGTGGACGTCAGGTTGCGATGCGTCGGCAAAACACTACAAAGCAAGCAGGAGTGCGCCTCCACCTTAGAGACAATCCAGTTAGCCTCGTACTTGGGTCTCCATGCATGCACACGCCAAGGACACTCAGCCCGCTCGCAGACCATGGTGTATTGCTCCTAGCTGAATTTGAGTACACGAAACGACCGCTGCATGGAAAAGGCCCACAGCTTGATGGCATCTTGCAGTGATCCCTTGTCAGCAAATATCGCACAAAGCCGAACCTCCGTCCCATGGTACTCCCACGGTGATTCGTGCTCGTCGTGCACAACAAGACCCTCAACATCCACCCTATTCCATTCCTGCGGGATGGGACCTTCGTCCTCCTCAGAAGAGTCATTACCATCCTCTTCTAAAGCTTTCTCCTCCGCCCGAGCTGTCAAGTCATCGATCTCCATCTGACACACTGTGTTGTCCATATGCTCCCCTTCATCTGCCTGTGCACTAGGCTGAGCATACGGTGTGCGATATTCCTCTTCTGCCTCAGCAACATGGGTCACCGCCTCCTCTTCTGCCTCCGCAACATCAGTCACCTTGTCCTCTTCTGCCTTCGCAACATCAATCACCACGTCTTCTTCGTGAACCATGCGCTCAGCATCCAAGCTGCTCCCACCAACCCGAGGATAGCCGTCAGAAGGGCATCCGATGACTCCCTTCGGACATGGTTGCACGAGTAGCATGCACTCATAGCCACGGCGCATGCAGCCTTCCAGAAATCCCTTCCATGCAACCGTGCACATCAGACTTCTCAACTCCCACCGAATGTGCGTGGCAGACCGACTCCAAAGCCCTTGTACGACGACACTCCACACCTCGGGGTCCAAGGAGAAGCTTCTGGTGAGCCAGTGTAGGATATCTCCGATTCGAGCATTCTCCACGTCCGGTGTACCATAGTGACTTGCTGGAAACCACTTAGGTCAACACCGTATGGACCTTCACGAACCGTACCAACACCGTAATGCACTTTCAATCTTGTGGGTTCCGACATGACTGATTTATCACTGCAAATATTTCAAACATTACAACCAGTGATTTCTCACCATACATTCCTCAAATACGTGCTAAACTAATAAGTAGGTACACGTCGCCTACATTCAGCCGAGAACAAGAACAAACAAGACTATTACCTTCACGTGGAGACCTTCTCTTCCTATCAACGACCTTACTTCGTCTTTCTCTTTCACATCACAAGCTCCTCTCCTCCCAAACCGCCCTCTCCCGAGCTTCGCTCCTCCCCTTGTGCACCTCTCCCAAGCTCCTCTCCTGCCCTTCTCTCCCTCTCTCGAGTTCCTCTGCTTCTCCCTCTCCCTACCCTTTTCTCCTCTCCTGATCTGCCCTGGTTGTCTGCCGAGAGAAATGGCAAAAGAAACTGTGACGGGACCGGGTTTGGCTTTCTATATGACCGTATCGTCACTCAACCGTTGGACGACTTGGCAGCAAGTACTGACCCAATGGTTGAGCGACATGTGAACTAGTCGCTCAAGCGTTGGACGACTCGGCAACAAGTACTGACCTAACGGTTGATAGTCACGCAACCGTTGGACGACTTGGGATCAAGTACTAACCCAACGGTTGAGTGACACGTGGACTAGTCACTCAAGCGTTGGACGACTTGGCAACAAGTACTGGCCCAACGGTTGATAGTTGCGCAGCCGTTGGACGACTTGGTATCAAGTACTGGCCCAATGGTTCAACGATATGTGGACTAGTCGCTCAAGTGTTGGACTACTTGGCAGTAAGTACTGGCCCAACGGTTGATAGTGGCGCAACCGTTGGACGACTTGGCATCAAGTACTGGCCCAACAGTTGAGTGATACGTGGACTAGTCGCTCAAGCGTTGGATGACTTGGCAGCAAGTACTGGTCCAACGGTTGATAGTCACACAACCGTTGGACGACTTGACATCAAGTACTGGCCCAACGGTTGAGCGACACGTGGACTAGTCGCTCAAGCGTTGAACTACTTGGCAGCAAGTACTGGCCCAACGGTTGATAGTCGAATTTATTTCCATTCCAATGGCCACATGTTTGTTCAATGCATATCTACGCCTATAGCTTAATACATGCGACACATCGTTGCAACAGTCCACTCGATAAAAGGCAACCACAATGACGCGTTCACCATTTAGTTACATGCTTTACGAGCTTGAACATAATTACGTTCAGAAGGGGAGACTACCGAGGTACAAGCTTCTCCGACCGTGCCTAATGGTAGAAGGTGCCTCGCACTACCCACGTAGAGTGTTGTTCAGGAGGGCGCATCGGACGTTGATGGCCGTCGTTGTAGTGGCACGCATATATGCAGCTAGGGTTCGTGTAGCAGCATGTGGGATCATAGGAATTTTCTATGTTGACGACCTCCTCGTTGCCCCTCCCGCGCTGCATCTGTTGGCGGAGGTCATCATTTTGCTCGTTGAGATTGTCAATCCGCGCCTCTAACTGAAAGATTCGATGCCACAATGTGTCCACACACATCACAACATGTCGTTCATGGGGCGGATCGATCCAGTAGACAAAGTCGTATTTCGCCATTTGCTGGAAAGGAGGGTTAACATGGAGGCTGTATTAGCAGTAACATAAAGCAAACTATTTGCTAATTATACCCCGGAGTGTGGGCATCGGAAGAAACGTCGTCTGCTATCGAAAGGGCAGTCCACATCCTGCGCGACAACGTCATCCCTGTGTCCGCATTTCGACCATACCAGTTGAGCATGCTTGTTTGGCATCAACCGGTAGTTAAGGCCGAAGTCCTCCATCCTTTCGAGGGGAAGGTCTTACTTCGGCAACCCCGGTTGGACTGGTCCCTCAGCGTCTGCCATAGTATGTTACTGTACGACAGAGAAGCTTCTTCTTCCTACGGTTTGGATGATCGAGTAGTCCTACTTTCAAAGCGTGAGGCGTGCATTTTATAGCCCACGAGGGGAGACTAATAAAGCGGGTAATGTGTTAGGTTGCAGCTTTGCGCGGTGACAAGACCAGACGGGGCTGCTTTGCGTGGTGACAAAACCAAACGGGACAATTTTGCGCAGTGACAAGACCAAAGGTGACAGCCTTGCGCACTGACAAGACCAGACAGGGTAGCTTTACGCAGTCACAAGACTAGACGGGGCAGCTTTGCGCAGTCACAAGACTACCCCGACCGTAGGTTTGACACGCAGAGCCACAGGCAGCCGGTAAATACATCGTATTTTGGTGCATACTACTATTTTTCTTCCCGTTACGCCGTAATCAAGTCTCTCTTCCCACCGTAGTCTCCGCCACTCCTATGCGACCTCAGCCAGTGGATCGACGACAAGATCCACCCCTACGACATGTGGTGGTTACTAACACAGAAGAGTAGGGTCAGGGAGGATAACGAGGCCCGTGAAAGATGCCTCGAAGAGCTGCAGGCTGAGAAGGACAAGCAGGGCGGCGGGACAGGCAGCACGAGGAGTAGGAGCGCGAGCATGTTAGGCGACAGGAGGCCGAGAGGGAGCAGAAGAGGGCCATCGTGGCGAGAGCTAAGACGCAAGGCGATGAATACAACGCCAAGCTCGACCGTAAGGGCAAATGGCCACGTTCCACGTGGTAGTTCGACTCTCTTCGTCCACATGTCCCATGTATTTCTATTTTTCTAAAGGCATGCGTGTACCGTCCTTGGTTCGTTAGCTTGCGTGCCATATAACCCCATTGTTGGATTAACTGTCATGTTGTTATCGTTGCACCATTTCTCCAAAGTTTTCCACCGTATATGAATTTCCTAGGATGTTCTGATAAAAGTTGCCAAGTCGTCCAACGGTTCAATGACTAGGTCACGAACGATAGGAAAGTAATCAATGAGTAAATAATAGTACAATGCCGGAGGGAATGCATAGACAACAATGTCATAGTAACTACGAAATAGAATACGTAAACACATAATACAAGTTATAGAACAATGCTAGAGGGAATGCATAGACAACCAACCTAAGATTTTTAAAATTAACCTACTATTATATCATTTGCTAACAATATGTCAATACACATCATGTTGCTTGCTAACCTACCATGGTTTGAAAAATACACGCATACAATATAAACCTAGAAACTCACCGTCGTCGTCGACGCGAAGGAACTTTATCTCCTCTCCTCTCTTTCCCTCTCTCCCTCTCCTCTCTCTCTCTCTCTCTTTTTCTTCTACCCGGCCGACCGAAAGAAACGACGACTGTTCTCACGGTCGACGCGTGCATGCAATATAAGCTCTAGTCGTCCAACCGTTAGGCGACTAGGGTCCAGCTGCGACCTAGTCGCTCCACCGTACATCGATTTGGAAGCGAAAGGTAGAGTCGCTTTACGGTTAAGCGATTTGGACATGTATCGCTCACCCGTTAGGCGATTAACCCAAGTCGCCCAACCGTGGAGCAATTTGTGATTATTTTTGATAAAAAAAAAATTAAGTGGTATTATTTCTGTAATTTCAAATAAAAATAGATTATTTTTTTTAAAAAAAAATCGTCAAAGTAACTCATCTCCCTTGCATAGTTGCATTGAGGCACGGGGGGACATTTGCCTCCAATCGATCCTATTTGTACGGGCTCGAATACGAAAAGGAACACAAAATCCCCTTTTCCTGCTTCACCATGGGGACGCTGATACACACACGGGAACTAATCAGTCTAGCAAGCTCCCCACAATAGGAAGATTAATAAACTCACCGGCGACATTCTCAAAATAAGTGTTACGCGATAGGTTAAAAGAATCGTAGTACTAGATCTCAACTTCTAGACTTCTGAACACAGTTGTATCCAACATTATACTTGCCAAAACACAGTAGAGCATGTTACAGAATGTGTCGGCCCAGAAAACTAATAACATCAAGATGACAAAAAGGACACATTAAAGCCTTGTTTCATCCCTGGCTCCAGCAAGTAAACCTGCTGTTGACGGAGCAAAATGTATGGCTTCTTTTCTTTCCTCCATCATCCAACCAATAATAAGCACTCATCTGACCCGGCAAAAATATACAGCTCACAAATTGTTGTTCCTCATAACTTTAGTATTGTATCTCGAGTTCTCGACTCACACAAAACCTGGGAAATACTTGAGTATAACAAATAATGGATGCCGCTTTCCCAGTTACGGTATCAATAAGGTAGCAGGTGGACCGGTCAAAGTTGCCGCACATATTTATTTCGAGGACAGAAGATCGTTGCAAGCGTTGATTTTAGCAGCATGCGTGCTCAAGATAGCCTGACCTGATGGGTTTGCTTCAATGGTTTTCATCACAGCTTTAAAAACTGCTGTGCGGAAGAAGTTGTCCTCCATTTTCTTTAAAGCATCCTCAACAACTTCAATGCTCAGGTTACGTGACAAGATCAGCCTCCCAATAACTTCACCAAAATGTGCTGGAGCTTTTGGAAGGTCGATAGCGAGTTCATCAAGAAGAGAGCCATAAAGCAAGCATCCAGATTCCAAGTCTGCCGACTTCAAAATATTATTGCTGTGAAGATGCTCCAATAGCCTTACAAGAGGATCAATGGAATTGGCACCTTTATCAATAGCAAGATTGATGGCTTCTTTAACAACTTCTGGGTAGTACTCAGGGCTCTTCAGCTCCTCGATGCATTGTTGTGCTTCATCTAGAATACGAATGTGGAAATATTCCTCAAGAAGAGCAATGGTCTTCTTCTGAAGCTCTGCAGAGTTTGACTTGGGAGCAGCAGCTGGCTTCTCAACTACAGGGGATACAGATGGGGCTGGGATGAGTGACTTTGATGGTCCCATAGTTTGAGATGGTGTGACAACAGGACCAGAAGAAAAACTAGAAGGACGGGATAGTGGACCACCACTGCCCACAAGTGCACTTGTCTTGCCACTAATTAGTGCTCCACTGCCTTGAGGAAGTAGTCTGGAATTAATAGGCGATGGCTTATTGACCAACGGGGTGTGGTTGCGAAGTGGGTCAGCTCTGGGCATTGATCTAGAACGCGGAACTTCCCAGTTATCATTATCCAACCCTGGCATTCCAGGCATCTTTCTCGCTCCAGGCATACCAGGCATCATGCCACCTGTTCCAGGTCCGTTCATTGGAACAGCTCCTGGTGAAAATGGCCCTCCAGTGCCACTCACGCCACTCCTTATGTTTGCAGTTGACCCTGGTCGTAACTCCAAGATTCTTTTCTGCCTCTGTATGAATTTCACTGATTGTCTTGGCTTTCATCTGAGTAAGAAATAACAAAATCTCAGAGCTATTGAACAGTAGGAAAATCAAACCAGACAAACATTTTCACAAGAACCGCAAATAAAGTTCAAGCCTAAATGTTTATTATGCTTCTACTTAGTGTATGGAGAAAAGTATATTGACTTGAAGTGGACTAATGTCAGGTGGACAGTCAGCATGTAAAACATGTGACATGCTTGTAGTGTAACTTGTAAGTACCAACAGGCAATACTTGCGCAGTTTGCAACAAACAGTCCATAAAAAATAAAATCACTATTACACCATACATACGAAGGTTCTTACCGCTAATACACCATCACGAACCTGATTCAGTTTTATATCTGTTGTTGGTATAACACTATACAGCAATAAGCAACTACGACGTCCACCTTTTGGTAGTAGGTGAGGATGACATTCTGAACAGTAATGCCAATACATTTCAAGATGAAACTGACTAACTGAGACATTTACCTCTTCACGTCGAGGCACCCAGTTGTTTGAACGGAGATCAAGGACATCACGTGCCAAGAACCTCAACCGTGGCGCCAACTGAGAATTAGTTGTTAGCTCCTTCAGCCGGTTGAAGTATACATCATTAAAGCGACGAGACTTTGGGTTCTTATCCAACTGTTTACCGATTGTGTTGAAGAACTGACAGATGGCCTCAACATTTTCCTCGGCAGGGCATGTGTTGCTTTCAGAACCCAATAGTTCCTATTTACAGCAAAAGGGTTAGAAAATCTTTCACTGAGCAATTACTGAATAGGTGTGCAGAAAGGATGCCAGTCTAATGAAGTGTTTTCCCACTAATGGATTGAAAAAATTATCGTCAGATTAACCCAATTAAAAGCAGTTTTGGTCCAGGTCACATAATCTTGCCCCAGTGGTTTTTCCATTTGATGATATTACCCAACTGAAGAGTCAGAAAGTTTGCATGTGTACCTGAACAATGTGATGTAGTATCTTCTCTGTCACCATTTTTTGCTTGAGCAACTCACCAATAAGGCGAATGTTCCCAAGTGTTCGAAGCTTCACTAGCCTTTCTTTATCCCGTCTCTCCATCTCTTGGTCTGGACCAGTCAACTTATCAACCTCAGCCTGTAGATTGTCAGCACCTTCAAATGCTTCTTGACAATTGTCCAACAGTACACGTTTGAACGTAATCTCTTTACCACCAGGTTCTTCAGGAGGGAATGAGGGGAGCTTTTCATTGATATCAGAGCAAAGTTGAGCATACATCGGACAGAAGGTGGGCTCAAAACAGCCTTTTCAAATATGAGAGTAATAACATCCTGAATAAAAACAAAGCAGAGGTAAATGACAAGGAACTGTCAAAAGTAAAGCCAGTGGCATAAGCAATTAGGAATAAACTAAACCTTCAAAATATCGGCTGTAGTGATTCCTGCTTCTATTAACTGGCCCTTCAGAAGGTCGAACTTCTCTGGAGTCAATTTGTTCAGTATACTGCACACGAACAACAAATAAAAATGTTCAAGAAAACAACTGAATAAATTGTACTTTCTGAATATGAAATTATAGAAAATACGCTTTAGGAAAGTAACAGCAAGAAAAAAATCCAAATCAAATAATACCCTTTCACTGTTTTCAGAACTCTTTCTTTGTCCGAGAGATTGCCTCTCCGGATTGACCAAGGGACTTCAGCCTTGACAAGACAATGTTAGAATAATCATTTAGATATCAAATGCAAATGGTCATACACTACTTTTGTAGGTCACTTATGCAGCATCCAGAGACCAAAGCTGAACATATTGTTGACTATTTCTATTGCATAAAATATGATGAGGCAAACATTCTTGTATTTCGATAACAAACAAATATACATGTTAAAATTATAGTGCGAATTTGAACCGATCAATTCAACATTGGTACATTAACAAATTTGGGTAATGCTTTTACAGGACTAAAATTAGATAAAGGCCATACAGAGTATGTGTTTTATTTATGCAAGAATTGCCTAAAGATAAATCACTGCTTGCAACCAGGAATATGATAATGCGCGCTCATCATAAGGATATTGGGTTCATTTTCTACCAGCTCATGCAACCCAAATATTGACAAGCTTAGGGGTAGCAGTTTAGCATAGCAATTGTAAGAAATATGTGATGACAAACCCATACAAAGCAAGAGAGCTCAGCCAAGCGTACGGACAGCACAAATACTGATACTCTTTATCTTCAAGATACCTGAGCTTTAGCACCAAACTGGGAGCTTAATTGGTCTTTCTTGTTAAATTGCTCTTGCTTTCCACTTGAAGCATAGGATTCTTTTGCTGCCCGGATATTGTCCCAAGATTTCTCCTCACTAACAACCATGGGAGTTTGTGCAGGCCGTTCAGACCGTGAACGCCAGTCACGGCTGTCTGTCTCAGTATAGCGATTATATGACTGAGTTTGTACCTACATACATGATAAACCACCAAAAGGATGGCGTAATCAGGAAAAGAAAAACTGCAATGGTCTTACTGTACAAGATAAGACTTGCAAGTTGCAACACTGATCATTAGAGCAGCAAAACAGAACTAAAACAAGACGTAATTTGAAAATAATGGAAGTTCTCACATTTGAGTCATTGCGAACCCAATTTTCATCTTCACCATGGAGTTCTACGTCAATATCTTGCTGAAGTTTCAAGATGTCCTCCAGTACATCAACAATCTGCAAAGCCATATAATTAAAACATGTAAATGCGACAATATGCCACGTTCAGGAAGAGGATTTTCTTTTTAAAAAAACATGCAACAAAATACACAAATATTTGGAGATAAATACAAGAATTGCTGGAAACAGTTTATTGTTCCCTCCTATTGCAAATATAAGTGGTTTTAGCCATGTGAATTGTGATATAAGTTGTTGTACAATTTCGAGGCACTCTTTACTCCTTTCTTCATATTATGCACTTGGTGAGTAAATGTTTTTGGTAAGTGTTGCAATTAATATTTGCATGGTGGGATAGAAATAATGGGAGAACTCATTATGTGTTTATTGTATTGTATAAGCTGTGTGATTAGTTACTTGTATAGGGGGTTAATTGCTTATTTGCTCACTCAAGTAGCTGTACATATTGGCCTTTTGGCCCAAGGAATGAAGGGGTTCATTCTCAAACATTTACAGGGAAAAAAGGCTAGTATGTTTGGGAATGATTGAAGGGAACAAAGGTCATTTCATGTACTCCTTAATTCTTGTGCATAAAGCTAAAATGACTAATATTTGCAATTGACGGGACTAATAGAACAAGAAAACATCATGCTCCCTCTATCGGGAACCACACATCACCCCACCAAAACCATTTTGTTATGCTATAAGTTTTCCTAGTAGTTAAACAGCACAAAAGAATCAAAGCGACAACGCATAAAATAAAAAGCGGCAAGTTGCTCAAGTAACAAGGGCATTTCTATTTTCCTTTCAACATACATGAGGATAAGCAATGGCATCACCCCTAAAATTGTTACAAGTGTGTTACATATGTATATAGCTTAGGATATTCTTTGCTTATTGTCAACTCTTTACGTGTTATATTGGTTTTTGGCCCATTGGAATAGGCAAGAGTTTTCATTCCAACATGGTATCAGACCTAGGTTAGGGTTACCCATGTAACTACTGCCACCGCCGACGACCCCGCACCGTGCTCCTTTGCCCTGCTCTGCCTTGCACGCACCCGCAACAGAGCTTCTCTTCCCCTGCACCGACGTCGCTCAGGCCCCACGCCTCCCCTGCTCTGAGCATCGCCCCTCTACACCGGCTCTGGCCGCCTGAGCCTGAACTCCGCCCTCTGGTGCTCACCCGGATCCACGTGTGCCCGAGCTCAGGCCCCCGCGCCTCCCTTGCTCCGAGCGTCGCCCCCGACACCCAGCTCTTGCCACCGATGCCCGAACGCCGCCTTCCTGCACTGTTCGACGCGTCGAGCCCGAGCTCGCCTTTGCACCGCCTTCGCCGCCAACGCCGCCTCCTCACTGTTCGACGCGTCGAGCCCGAAGCTCAGCCTTTGCACCGATTCTGGCCGCCCGAGCCCAATCTCTGCCCCCAGTGCTCACCCGGCCTCACCGACTCGCCTTCTCCCGGGATGTTGCCGCCTCACCGAGCCCTGCCTGCTCCCGAGATGCCGACGCCTCGCTCGTCCAGATGCCGCCGCCTTGGGTCGTCTTTTGCTTCAGGTTCCTCCCCGAGCCCCGAGCGCTGCCTCTTTTGCTCCGTCCGGCTGCTCGACTCCACCCCTCTGCACCAGGCTGCCGCGACGCCCCAAGCTTGTCTACTCTGGGCTGCCGAGCTGCCTCGACCTTGTGGTGTCCCGATGTCGCTTTCGCAGCCTCTGCCCTAGGTTCCCGCCGATGTCGCCACCGCCCAGCTGCCTGCCTTTGCCCCAATTCCTAGTTAGCGCCGCCCCTGCCTTGGGCCGCCGCCACCGCCCCTACCTCGGACTCTGCTCGTTTGGCTCTTGCTTCTCAACAGTCCTCCTCGCCTTTGCCACCTCCCTCGTCCAGTATCTTGTCTCCGTGGATACTAGAATCTGGTGCTTCTTTTCACGACACCGGATTCTACTCGCCTCACTTCTGAGTCCTATAGCTGTTCATTTCACTGTTCAAACTGCAGATGGTACCTCTCTTCCTGTTGCAGACCGATGCATCCTCTCCACTTCTTCCATTCATGTTCTTGTCGTCTCTTATGTTCCCCAGCTTACTACGCAGTTTATGTCGGCCGGTCAGATCACTGATCACGACTATCGTGTTATTCTTTAGTCCGACTCCTGTGTTCAGGACCACCACACAAGGACTCTACTTTGTGCTAGCCCTCGACGCCATGATTCGCAGCGTCTTTGGGAGCTCGACTGGCTGCACTTTGCTTCCGATGTCTCCACCAGCCAGTCAATCACTACACCTGCCTCTGTTTTTGCCGCGCCCTCTACTGCTTCCTTTGCTCAGTGGCACAATCGTTTGGGTCATCTCTATGGATTGTGATTGTCGTCTCTAGTAGATCGTGGTTTTTGGGTCTGTTTCTGATGACACTTCGTTACCTTGTATGGATTGCAAGCTTGGCAAGCAGCTGCAGCTCCCCTATCTCTCTAGTGATTCTGTCTCGGCTCGTTCTTTTGATCTTGTTCACTTCGACGTTTGGGGTCCAGCTCCCTTCGTTTCGAAAGGGGGTCATCGATACTATGTGATCTTTATTGATGATTATTCCCGTCATACTTGGATCTACTTCATGTCCTCTCGTAGTCGGGTTCTCTCTATTTACCAAAGTTTTGCCACCTTGGTTCGCACTCAGTTTGATTCGATCATTCGCATTTTTCGTGTTGATTCTGCTGACGAGTACCTATCTACTGCTTTACGTTGCTTTCTTGATGAGCATGGTACTCTTCCTCAGTACTCTTGTCTTGGTGCTCATGCTCAAAACGGTGTCTCTGAGCGTAAGCATCGTCACTTGTTTGAAACAGCTCGCGCTCTCATGCTTGCCTCTTCTATTCCACCTCACTTCTGGGTTGAGGTTGTCTCCACCGCTCCCGAGTACAGTCACCTTCGCTGTTTCGGTTGTATGCTTTTGTCCTTCTTCCACCTCGTGAGCGCACCAAGCTGACTGCTCAATTAGTTGAGTGTGTTTTTCTTGGCTCATCTTGAGCATAAGGGTTATCACTGCTACAACCCTGTTGCTCGCCAGATGAGGATCTCTCGGGACGTCACCTTCAATGTGTCCCGACCTTACTACTCTCGTCCCTCTACTGTCAGCTCAGATTCTCTTGTTGAGTCGATCTCCTTTCTGATTTTTCCTGACACTTAGTTTTCCACTTCTGTTTCGCTTCCGCCTTCCCCTTCTTCGTTTCCCTCTCCTTCGGCTCCACCTGTTCCTTCTCCACCGGAGTTTTCTTCCCGCTCTTTTGTTGAGATTCCACCCTTTCTCCTGCACTACTCTCGCCGTCCTCGACTTACTTGTCTAGTTAAACCCCTGTCTTTGCTGGGCCCTATTCCCAATTCTTCCCCTCTGTCCTGCCTGGGTCTTGCTCCACCTCCCAGATACGATCTTCATGATTGTCGCACTATCAAGCCTCCTGAGCGCTATGATTTCGCAACCGCTGATTTCTCTGAGCCTATGACCTACCGTGAGGCTGCTGCTCACCCTGAGTGGTGGCTCGCGATGTCTGAGGAGGTTGCTGCTTTGGAGCGTACTAGCACTTGGGATCTTGTGCCCTTACCTGCACGTCACTCCTATCACGTGCAAGTGGGTGTACAAGATCAAGACCAGCTCGGGTAGCTCTCTTGAGCGCAATAAGGCTTGTCTTGTTGCGCGTGGTTTTCAACAGGAGCATGGTCGTGACTACGATGAGACATTGGCTCCTATCGCTCACATGACCACTGTTCGCACTCTCCTTGTTGTGGCCTCTGTTCGATAGTGACCCATCTCTCAGCTAGACGTCAAAGATGCCTTTCTCAAAGGCGAGCTGCGTGAGGAGGTCTACATGCAGTTGCCCCCTGGGTATTATGTCCCTGATGGTATTGTTTGTCACCTTCGTCGCTCTCTATGGGCTCAAACAGGCCCCTCGTGCTTGGTTTAACCGCTTCTCCTCTAATGTCACTGCTGCTGGCTTTTCCGCTAGTAATCATGACCTTGCCCTCTTTGTACACACCTCTCCTCGGGGTTGGACTCGCCTTCTATGTGTGGATGACATGATCATTACTGGAGATGACTCTCAGTACATTGCCTTTGTGAAGGAGTGTCTCAGTGAACAGTTCTTAATGTCTAGTTTGGGTTCTCTCCGTTTCTTCCTTGGGATTGAGATAACTTCTACGTCTGAGGGCTACTATCTCTCTCAGGAAAAGTACATTCAGCATATTATTGCTCGCGCTTGTCTCACCGATCAATGCATGGTGGATATTCCTATGGAGCTTGGCGTTCACCTTCGGCCTACTGATGGTGAACCTCTTGAGGACCCCACTCGCTACCGTCATCTTGTCAGGAGCCTCGTCTACGTTGGGATCACTCGACCTGACATTTCTCCCCGCTTCACATCCCGAGTCGATTCGTCTGGTCCCACTCGCCTTCACTACGATCACCAGATATGCAATATCTTCGCGAGACCATCACTCGTCGTCTTTTCTTTCCTCGCTCCAGTTCTCTGCAGCTTCAGGCGTACTCTGATGTGACCTGGGCTAGCGATCATTCTGATCGTCGGTCTTTTTGCCTATTGTGTTTTCCTTGGTTTCTCTTTGATTGCCTGAAAGACCAAGAAGTAGACTGTCGTTTCCCGTTCGAGTGTCGAGGCTGAGTTAAGAGCCATGGCGTCGTTGACAGCTGAGATCACTTGGTTTCGGTGGCTACTTGAGGATTTCGGTGTTTCAGTTGCTGCACCGACTCCACTCTTATTAAGCAGTACTGGTGCGATCAGCATTGCTCGAGATCCAGTGAAGCATGAGCTCACCAAGCACATTGGAGTAAATGCTCCGTACATGAGATCACAGGTGCAAGATTAAGTTATTGCTCTTCAGTATGTGCCTTCTGAGTTTTAGTTAGCAGATTTCTTCATCAAGGCACATACTAGAGCTCAGCACAGTTTCTACCTCTCCAAACTCAGTATTGTTGATCCACCATGAGTTTGAGGGGGTGCTACATATGTATATAGCTTAAAGTGTTCTTTGATTATTGTCAACCATGTACAATGTTATATTGGCTTTTGGCCCATTGAAATAGACAAGAGTTCTCGTTCCAATAACAAGCAGCCATAAACCACTCGAAGTGAAGTTTAGAAAACTACATTGCTATCTCCTCTCTTCCAAATCTTCCTATTCTCAATGCATATCTTCTTTAATTGCCCATATACATTGTCTTCCTCTCCCTATAATTCAAGGCAAGATAGGAATATACAAAATATAGAAAGCGTTTGCCAATAAAGATGGCAACACTTCATTTCATAAATCTAACAACTAAAAGGATTTTAAATCTGTGATGACAGATTAATTGTTTTATCGATGATTTAAGCAACTATTAGTAGTTCCGACAAAAGTAAAAAATGAATTCAACACAATATGCTATTCAGCAGCTGTCTTATACTCTTATTGATCATTAAACAATAGAGCTATACCAAATGTTCCAGATAGAAATTAATTTCACATGATAAAAATGAGCAGCTACATAAATATAATGGGTAAAATAAGTAGCAACGAATAAATACCTCACGCAGTTCAAGAAGCTGATCCCTTGTGTAACGGACCCGCTCAAGAGGCTCAAAACGTGAATCTCCAAGCTGCAGCAGATAATTACAAAAGTTAGCCCAGCAAGGATAAGGAAACCATAAAAATCTCTTGGTTCTCACAGAATTAATTGGTCTGCCCAGCAAAATACACGCCAAAACAAAGTGCATTTGAAACAAGCCAACAATGCAAACCAGGAACCTTAGTGTCTAGCACCATTTGCTTGGTCCAGCTGGGCATGTAATGTTCATAGGATGGATTATAGCCTAGCTAATTATTTGTTTTTCAGTGTTGTCTAATAAAAGCTGAGTTAACCTCATTAAGCAGAGACTTCCGGTGCCACCTATCTTTACCTTGCCATCTCCACTATGGGAAGAGGAAAACCAATGGAACGAGAAGAATCTAGCTTTATAGAGGCATGATACAAGATATCGCCATTCAGTGTAACTGAAGTTTGTCTTTGCAGTCTTGATTCGAATTTTGTTGGATTAAGCAAGCGCACACAGAGGGGGTACCTGTAACGATGCATGACTCTTTTGGACACTGTTTAATATCCATAAAAGAGATGAGCTCACGATAGCTAGTAAGAATATATCCATGAAAGCAACACCCTCAAAAACCCAAAGAGCAAAGCAACCTTTCCCACATGTATCAGCCTCAGAGCCCAATCTCAGCCCACTCAAAGCCCTGACAGCAACCACCCACAAGGCCACAACACCTAGATCAAGCACTCATCGTAGCAGCAGTTGCGGCTGAGGTGTTGGAGGTGACATTGTAGACTTGTAGTGCAATGTGGGAAGTTTGTACCCCTAATTCACACAAATGAGCCAAGCCGTATGGTATGAGGCAGCACTATGCAATGTAGGAGGGGCTGTGTCGGGAGCTGGTGATTGCTTAAGAGTGTATAGATAATAATAAAGGGCTTAACAAAAAAGAGTTTTGTGCCCTCAAGTAGGGTTGAAATGAGCCGAGATTGAGCGAGCTTGACTAGAATAGCAAGCTCAGCAGAACCATTGGGTTTAGGGTTTTATGCCCTGAAATAGGGTCGGAAATGAACCGAGGTTCAACAAGCTTGACTAGAATAGCAAGCTGAGTGGAGATGACTTGTTTATTGAACGAGCATAAAAGGTGGCTCAGTCAACTTAATTCGAGCTTGAAGCACTTGCAAGCCTAGCCAGGCAGTGCCAAATTCAAATGCATGGTAACATATGCATGCAACAATAACAAAAGAGATAACATAAAGATCAAAGCCGCTGACACTACTTTATTGCATATTTATACACCCATATTCGCATTTGTTTATTATTTTGCATTGTACTTATCCTTAAAATTACTAGATTCTCGAGGTACATGCAATGTGCCATCGGGCCTTGAAACTCGATCAACCAATTGGGCGGGACTCCGCCACCACAATGCCACCACGATGCCAAAACATTCTGTCGAGGACCCAGTTGCCTAGCTGGAACAATGCTAATCGGGTACAACACTCACAGCTTGGAAAGTGAAGGGGCAAATTTGCTATCAGGATATTCTAGTACAATTTTGAGTAGAAAGTTGTGGATCGCATCGAACTAATTAGCTTATATATATTATAGGCTCAAATCAGAGTTCGGACTTGGAAGATATGGCTTGAAGGAAAACTACACAAATGAATCTGAACCGAAATTTGGAAAGAGTTTGATTGCGCTCCAAGTCGCGGAATTTCTTTATCGGATGGTCTCACCCCTTGATAGGGGTGTTAGCTTCTTGGTTTGAAGGGTCTCTTTATAGCCCTATTAAGTGCATTGGACATCCATCTGCTTAAGAGACAAAAAAACTCATGGATTGGAGTGCAAGCAAACTTTTTCCAAAATTTTGGTTTGGATTTCTTTGCATAGCCTGCCTTCTAAGTCATATCTCCCATATAGGAACTCTAATTTGAGCGTGTAAATATGCAAATTGATCGACTCAATAAGATCTACAACATTGTAGTTTCGAATTTTTTACATTGAAGGTCATCACCCTCAAAATCACATTGGAAGCTCTTCATAGCATATTAGGAATTTAGGATCCATGTGTCCCTCAACAAAAATCAAGAATCAACTAGTAATTTGACAAATGGTTCAAAGTGGAAAGTAGAGGATGGTGCAATTGGCTGCCAAACCACAAAGGAGCTAACAAACAGCTCGCTATTTAATTTCACGGGGCAAGCTTGAGACAAGACCAAATGGCCAACCTCATGCTTTTGTTCCATCCCTACACTGAAGAACCCTATATAATTTTGGTTTGGATTTCTTTGCATAGCCTGCCTTCTAAATCATATCTCCCATGTAGGAACTCTAATTTGAGTGTGTAAATATGCAAATTGATCAACTCAATAAGATCTACAACATTGTAGTTTCGAATTTTTTACATTGAAGGTCATCACCCTCAAAATCACATTGGAAGATCTTCATAGCATATTAGGAATTTAGGATTCATGTGCCCCTCAACAAAAACCAAGAATCAACTAGTAATTTGACAAATGGTTCAAAGTACAAAGTAGAGGATGATGCAATTGGCTGCCAAACCACAAAGGAGCTAACAAACAGCTCGCTATTTAATTTCACGGCGCAAGCTTGAGACAAGACCAAATGGCCAACCTCATGCTTTTGTTCCATCCGTACACTGAAGAACCCTATATAACTCTATCGAGTGTATTTTTACTAAAACAGATACTACTGCAAGCTTTCTAAGGATATCTAAAACTCTAACTACCTACACCAGTTGCTTGCTTGCTTCTAAATTAACCCTGAACTCTTGCACTTGCACACAAATCTAGGCATGGCCATCCGCCATGGTGAACATGAGCACAATCAAGCTACTCTTGAACAAGTTCAAGCTCAACTTGTTCCACAGACTAATAGGCAAGCTCAGCTAAGAGTCCAACAATATGTTGGGGACCATGGCTTTATAGCTCTAGCTCAAGTTTGATTCACGATGTGATTTCATCAGCTAAGATGTTGTACACCCACTTGCCATCATCCATTTAGTGAAGA
This sequence comes from Ampelocalamus luodianensis, assembly GCA_036346255.1. Classification (NCBI taxonomy): domain Eukaryota; kingdom Viridiplantae; phylum Streptophyta; class Magnoliopsida; order Poales; family Poaceae; genus Ampelocalamus; species Ampelocalamus luodianensis. The sequence continues at coordinate 139,845 of JAYEVH010000040.1, read as the reverse complement.
ACAACCTAACCTATTAAGCTGATATTGCTAGTAGATTCTATTGGGGGAGGGTCCCTGCGCTACCTTGAGCCGACGACGACATCGCGGAGGCATGACACATCGGGGGATCCCCGAACGAGGTCTAGGGACCACCCTCGGCGAGACGATCCACCCCGGACGAGGTCCGGGGACCAACCTCGGCAGGCGAGACACATTGGCGAACCTACTCGGACCGGCCCGGGTAGTCACGCCGAGGTCTTGACAACATCCGCACGAAGGAAAGGTCGATGACGTCATGCACCCTGGGACAGGGTAGGGCCCACTTGACGTGATGGACGAAAATACCTCCGGAGCGAGCTAAGCCCCGAGGGCAACGGTGTAACTTCAAGGACCTCCCCCTCCCACTCTATAAATAGGACCCTTGTAAATGGAAAGGGATGTCATATTGTAACTTCTACCACACATATGCAATACATGAGTACGCTTGTTGTGCTTGATTCTCGTTGAGGTCTCCCTTGCATCCTGGCAGCTTGACGATCCGACCGGAGGTGCCTACAAGTTTATCGTCCGATTTCGTATCGACAACAGATTCAAGTCGGAGATACAATTGCATGATTTAACACACATGGGCATGCCCTTCGCGAAGCTGTGTGAACAGTATAGGTGGTACTGTAGCGCACACTATTCATGCAGGTCCGCGGGTGCATTAGTAGTTGGAAATAAATATAAGAATTGTTAGTTTCCTTATTAGTTGGGTTTACTTCTTTAGAGATATATTCCATCTATTAAAGATAAGTTTCCTTAGACATAGAGATTGTTTCTTAGGGGTCAAGTCGGGTCGTCCCTATAAAAGGGATAGCATGTATCCATTATCAAGCAAGCAAGAAAGATGAATTAATCTAGTCTCCCTCTCAGGGTTCTATCATCCCAGTCTATAGTCTAATCTCTCATCCCACCAAGCCGACGCCGTCCGGCCTTCTTCCTGGCGGTGTTTACCCTGTTATGAACTAAGGTTCAGACAACTTGGTATCGAGCGATCGATCCTTCCCACGACTTCGCTACCATAGTTATGGCGACGCATCGATCATCGACTGCCGCCGAGTCGCTATTATAATAAAGGCTAACGCCAACAAGATGGCCATGAGTACCAACGACAACGACAAGAAGATAGCGATCATCTTCCTCGACATGCATGCTACTTTAGAGAAGATGATCGCGATCGGAAAGAAGAAGGCGCAACAAGAAGCGCGTTGTTTCAGCAGCCTACACGACGTTGTTGAACTCGTTGCGGCGTTGTCGCATCTGCCATGGTGTCGCGGGTTCGCCACGCCGCCGGCACGTCGTGGCCATTGCGACGCTACCGGGATTGTTGTCATGCTCGCCGCAAAGAATCGCGGTGAGCTTGCCGCAACCGCGCATGGAGGCAATGATCTTGAAGGACACATATTATCATCGCAACCTCTCATCAACATGGGTCTCCTGGGGCTTGACCATGGCCACCACCACACTCGAGGACGAGTACGCGAAAGGAGGGAGTAATGTCATGAGCGATCTGGTGTGTGAGCGATATAGGTGGTGCTCAGTAGCGCATACTATTCATGCAGTCATGGGTGCATTAGTAGTTGAAATAAATATAAGAATTGTTAGTTTCCTTATTAGTTGGGTTTACTTCTTTAGAGATATATTCCATCTATTAAAGATAAGTTTCCTTAGACATAGAGATTGTTTCTTAGGGGTCAAGTCGTCGTCCCTATAAAGGGATAGCATGTATCCATTATCAAGCAAGCAAGAAAGATGAATTAATCTAGTCTCACTCTCGGGGTTCTATCATCCAGTCTATAGTCTAATCTCTCATCCCTTGCAAGCAGACGCCGTCGTCGCCTTCCGGCGGCGGTGTTTACCTGTATGAACCAAGGTCTTCATAACAGGGTAAACACCGCCGTGAAGAAGGCTTCCGACGGCGCCATGGGATGAGAGATTAGACTATAGATCGGGATGATAGAACCCTGAGAGGAGACTAGATTAATTCATCTTTCTTACTTGCTTGATAATGGATACATGCTATCCCTTTATAGGGACGACCGACTTGACCCTAAGAAACAATCTCTATGTCTAAGGAAACTTATCTTTAATAGATGGAATATATCTCTAAAGAAGTAAACCCAACTAATAAGGAAACTAACAATTCTTATATTTATTTCCAACTACTAATGCACCCATGACTAGATGAATAGTGTGCGCTACAAGACTACCTATAATGCTCACACACTAGACGCCCATGACAACCCTCAAAATCACATTGGAAGATCTTCATAGCATATTAGGAATTTAGGATTCATGTGCCCCTCAACAAAAACCAAGAATCAACTAGTAATTTGACAAATGGTTCAAAGTACAAAGTAGAGGATGATGCAATTGGTGCCAAACCACAAAGGAGCTAACAAACACTCGCTATTTAATTTCACTACGCAAGCTTGAGACAAGACCAAATGGCCAACCTCATGCTTTTGTTCCATCCGCACAATGAAGAACCCTATATAACTCTATCGAGTGTATTTTTACTAAAACAGATACTACTGCAAGCTTTCTAAGGATATCTAAAACTCTAACTACCTACACCAGCTTGCTTGCTTGCTTCTAAATTAACCTGAACTCTTGCACTTGCACACAAATCTAGGCATGGCCATCCGCCATGGTGAACATGAGCACAATCAAGCTACTCTTGAACAAGTTCAAGCTCAACTTGTTCCACAGACTAATAGGCAAGCTCAGCTAAGAGTCCAACAATATGTTGGGGACCATGGCTTTATAGCTCTAGCTCAAGTTTGATTCACGATGTGATTTCATCAGCTAAGATGTTGTACACCCACTTGCCATCATCCATTTAGTGAAGAACAACCTAACCTATTAAGCTGATATTGCTAGTAGATTCTATTGGGGGAGGGTCCTGCGCTACCTTGAGCCGACGACGACATCGCGGAGGCATGACACATCGGGGGATCCCCGAACGAGGTCTAGGGACCACCCTCGGCGAGACGATCCACCCCGGACGAGGTCCGGGGACCAACCTCGGCAAGGCGAGACACATTGGCGAACCTACTCCGGACCCGGCCCAGGGTAGTCACGCCGAGGTCTTGACAACATCCGCACGAAGGAAAGGTCGATGACGTCATGCACCCTGGGACAGGGTAGGGCCCACTTGACGTGATGGACGAAAATACCTCCGGAGCGAGCTAAGCCCCGAGGGCAACGGTGTAACTTCAAGGACCTCCCCCTCCCACTCTATAAATAGGACCCCTTGTAAATGGAAAGGGGATGTCATATTGTAACTTCTACCACACATATGCAATACATGAGTACGGCTTGTTGTGCTTGATTCTCGTTGAGGTCTCCCTTGCATCCTCGGCAGTTGACGCATCCGACCGGAGGTGCCTACAAGTTTACTGTCCGATTTCGTATCGACAACAGATTCAAGTCGGAGATACAATTGCATGATTTAACACACATGGGCATGCCCTTCGCGAAGCTAGCTCACAAGCTGATGGAAGAGGATCGCTTGGTGGAAGGAGGCATGCAGGCTACAACAGCCAACAGCTATGTCCAGAAGCATGCAAACACACATGGAGGTTCGGGTGTTTTTAACTAGCATGCAATTGATGATGGTTATAGGGGTTTGTTTGATCTAGTACCAATATGATTAATAAAAATGGACAAACCTCGAAACTCGCCTTAACAATGTTATAAAACAAGCACATTTGAGTTTTTGAGAGAAAAATAGAAGCACTACTCTAACATGAATAGCCTGTCCTAGCTTATTGATAATCTCACAGACTCACAGGCACTCTTTAAATCACTACTGTTCCCAAATGTTAAGAAAAACAACAGCCCAGCTCTATAAATGCAAATTCCAAATCTAGCGTGACGACAACAACAGCTAAATTTGTAACTGGGAGAAATGACTCTAGTTGAATTGCTCATTGCCAACATTCTATCAGATGGTTTTAAAACCACATAGTATACATACAAACAACCTCAAAAACTATATGCTTATCTACTGTATTAAAAGCTAAAGTAGCTTTTACTCTGCCAAAAGCTCCAGCTTTATACAAAAAAAAAAACTAAACCATCACATCCTAATGCCACTGGGCCCTTCAAACCAACCAAAAGGAAGTATCAACTATGAATCAGGACAAGTGCTTAACATATCCCAACACCAACGTATAGCCCGTAGTGTGCGATAACACCTTCTGAAAACGTCATTACGCAGCTCAATGGATAATTGAGTTCCCAGCTTAAATTTCGAATAGAACGCCCCCCCCCCCCCAACAGATACATCCCAAAGAGCAGAGATCCAGCCATCACCCCCAGATCTCGCTTTCGGAGCCGGGGCAGGCCCAATCAAAACCCTAGCACACACCCCACCACAGCCCCAGATCGAGCGATCACCTTGGCGGCCAAGCCGGAGGACGCGCCGCCGTGCGGGCGGAGGAAGTCGCCGGAGTTAGTGGCGGCGGCGAAGACGGTGGGAAAAAGGCGTGCGCCGCGCACGCCACCGCCGCCACCCGGGCGCAGGCTGATCACCGGCTGGTCCGACTGCATGCTCGTTCGATCGGAACCAACAACCTGAGCCGCGCCGCGCGAATCCGAACGGAGGCGAAGCGCGAGGGGGGCGCGAGAGAGAACGGATTCAATCGAATAAGCTTTCCGCGACTCTATCGAGAAGAGAGGCGGAGAGGAGGAGGAAACAGAGGCGTGCACGGCTGGGAGGGGGCGGGGTTTTATCGCGGAGATGGTATTAGGGCAGGCGGGGCGGGGCGAGTTTGGCTCGATTCGAGAGGGCAGCCTGGTCTTTTCACGGGGTCGGGGTGTGGCCCGCTTGGAGGACGATGGTGGCTTGTTGGGGCGGCGCCGGGAGCGTTTTGGGCTTTTGGCGGCGGGGAGGACGTTTTTGGGTCAGGAGTTTGGAGTATTTGCTTGTTGGGGGTTGGGGGCCGACGTTCTCTTGAGACGAGTGTAGGGATCGCGATCGGGGTGTGGCTAGAGATGACAATTGTATCTAATTACTTGTATGTCTGCGGCTGAATATTCTAATGAAGACAGGTACGAGCGTCTTTCTTTGCTTACGAATATGAAAATGGACACAATTTCTTACCCATCGGGTAAACAGACGTGGACATGGGTAAGCTCCACTCGTGCCCGCTTTGCCCGATTATCCTCAACCTAACTGACAGGTGGGACACCCCCACTGTCTAAGGACTAAAACCCTAGTCACTGCCCACTCGTAGTCCCGAGTCCCAGCCTCCCACTTTCCCAGCCGCTAGTCTCAGTTCCTCTCACGCCTCCGTACCTGATCCAGATCTTCCTCCCGGCCGGTCGTTGCCCCCGACACTTGTCCGCCTCCTCTCGCCCAGGCCTCCTCCTCCTCCCAGGCACCCGGTCCTCCTCCCAGACCCCCCATCGGCCAGGCCTCCTCCTCCCACCCAGGCGCCCGATCAGCTCTGTGTGACCTCACTCTGGCGAGGTGTGTCCACCTTCTCCCCTCAAGAATTTTCAGATCCGGATTTTGTGACTCCGTGATTCTTGTGTGTAGTACATGAAGCAAGCACTTGTGTGAAGTAGTTGTGCGGCCTCTGGATCAACGCCGCCGCCCTTCTTCCTTGACTGCTAGTATGCTTGTTGATTGAACTACACGCTTCATGTGCTTCGCCGTCGAGGAAGAGCACAAGGCATGAGTAGCCTCCTAGATTGAGCACCGAACACGTAGATAAACGTAGGTGAAGCACAGGCCGCAGAGAAAAAGCAAGATCCAGCAAACAAGAAAGAGAAATCAAGGAGAAGTGTTGACACGTTTGACAAGACAAAGGATGAAAATGAGCAGCCAGACAAACCAAGAAAGAGCATCGATAGGTTGGTTCTCTCTCTCTACTTCTTTTCTTGCACCATCACACAAAATTACAGTGGTCGCATTCACTCCATCTGAAGAAAACTTTTACCATTCATTTTCGAGGTCAAGAAAATTTACATGATAAATGATCTTGCTACAAATTTATGATTAAAAAGATGATGATATGCATTACTTCATATTGCTATCGGTGTTAATCTTTGACAGGCTTGGTGAGATGATTAGATCTATGGGGTTGTGCAATGTTGATTGCTTCAAAGGGCCTCCTCGAAGCACTGAGCCTTGCCGAGGTCAGTGAGTGGTTTTCTGGATGTAGTGATAGTCTTTTTTCCTTTTCCCACGTTATAGATATCAACAATGTTTTGTGTGCTCTGGGTGATGGAAATCATAAAATGTTCCTGCAAAGATCAAGTGAGCATAGGTGTATATGCAAACGGCAACATAATTATTTGCTGCAGTACAGAGGATAGCTCAATCTGCCATCAGCAATAGAGTTCGCTACTATGGCGCTGATGATCCAGTTGAACTTTATTAGTTGTTGAATGTGTAATGCACTATTGATGTATGAATTGTGATGAACTTGACGTGTTCATTATTTATATGTGAAGACCATGCCCGCGGGCGATGGATACCCATAGGCGATAGTGCATTGTTCGCGGGTAAACGGGCATGCCCGCGGACGACGGGCATGGGTGAGGTTCTTCGCCTATCATCCTTCGCGGGCATGCCCGTGGGGGGAATCGAGTTTGCGGGCATGGGTATGGGCGAGCACTACCCGTGCCCGCCACACCTATAGATCTATATCACCAGCCCATAACTCCCCACTGGCATGTTTGTGAAGGGCGACGGTAGAAAACCTCGTTCATGTAATACGGTAATACCCCAAAATTTATTTAAGTGAGAAGAAAGAATTTAAGGAGGTGAACCAATTAGAAAATGAATTTAACAGAAGTTTTAGGGGGGTTTGCAAAGATCAGACAACCTGGGTTGTGGGCTTTCGGCCCACGGCATTTTGGCCCAAAGGGGGAAGGGGGCAGCCGGCCATATAAGAGGGGAAACCCTAGGGCGCCACCCTTTCCCCCCTTGGCTACCATACTGTGAGGACCCGGAATATTTAACTAGTAACACTTAACCTCCAAATGGTTCGGCATTACTAATTAAACATTCTAAGCCTCGATGGACATATGCTTCCAGTGCAAGATATGCACATCATCACAAAATTACACATCAATTCCATACACATACATCACTAAGTTCAACAACGACATACATAAAGTAAGGTTATTACAAAAGAGAGCCGACCGGCCAAATAGAACAATAAACAAGAATGACAGCGGAAGCAAAAGCGCCAAAAGATGGCTAGAACAAAAGTCGACCGGTTAGCCATACACCCACAAGGCAACCGACCAGGCCGCCAAGCTAGTCGCCCATGAGCTACCACAACATGACTCACAAAAGTGAGGCCCCTCGAGCTCACCTTCTTCCTCTGCAACAAAACAATTAAGCGTAGCAACCGAGTACAAAGATTGTCTTTGTACCCGCAAGATCGACGTGTGGAATAGCGACCTATTCATAAACTACATGCAAGCTTATTTAGGTGGAGGTTGTATGTCTCATTTTGCATGAAGCCAACTTTATTTGCAATAATGTAATACATTTTAAAAGCAAGTTTGCAAATGCTTTTGCTATCAAAGTAACAGTGAGTAGAGATACATACAAGTAACCACACAAGCGACTATCCCAATAGCCACCACAACATAGCACGAATCCCGATCCGTACCACCCATCAAGTTTTAATTTAAAAGGTTGTAGTCTAACTCTTGAAAGACCTTACCAAGCGTGTCCATAACCTAGGGCGAGGCTATTCGAATAGTTTTAACCTGCAGGGTGTACCAATGTACCCACACTTGCACCGCCTTCAAGCCACAAAGCATACTACAGAAGGTATGCCGCACGCTAAGTCCTACGAGACATTTCCAATCTTGTGTATTAACTACGAGCCGCTCATATGGATAGAAACCCATATGCTTACATTGCAAGCCGAAAGACAACAAATCCCATCACGGGTGAAGTCTTTCGGACACTACAATGCTCCCAACACCATCCCTCCTGCGACTCCCTCGACTCGAGCCAATACACGCCAAAGTACTAAGTCAAGAGAGGTCCCATACCCTCTAATGTGGTTAGCACGCTAAAATGCTTGGTTTAGTGTAACAAGATGTTCGGTCCTTGTTGACCCGGGCACCATTCCAGTCACACCCAAAATCACACCATCATACCATTGTGCCCAAGTCTAAATCATTTTGTTTTCGGTTTTAGTTTTCATAAGTAGACATAGCACAAGGTGGAAATCATAATCATAATAAGTTTGATGTGATCAAGGTTATCGACAAGTCGATAACCGCCCATTTCTACCGAAGCTAAGCATGGCTAAGCAATTAATTCGCAACTACTAAGTGACAAGAGCCCATCCATGAACTCTAAATCACAAACAAGTAACCTAGGCTCATGGTAGTAGAGGATAATCATTTGCTAAGGAAATGCATCTACTAGGCCAACTATTAACACAAAGTAGCAATGCATACATAGAATTTGTAATCAACATAAATACTTAAAATACTGGAATTAACATGATCAAACTGCTTGCCTTCTTGCTGTTGCTCAAACTGTTGTGGAGGGTCGTTCTCGGGGTTACCGCAAATGTCGAACCCTAAGCGAAAGGCAAAAAGAACCAAGAACAACCAATAAGACGAGTCACACTTAAACAAACGAGCAAGCAAAAATTATCCAAATGCGACGAAATTTATACATAAGGTAGAATACGAATATACCAAGACATAGAAACTGGAAAAACCTAATTTGGATTTGTGGTGCAAAAGATATTACCTAAAACCCATTTTCTACCATAATTAGGTATCTGTAGCAAAATATTTTCTAGAGGTTTTCGGACTTGAAAATTTTATGATAGGTGGCTACTGATATTTTAAGGCTAATACAAGTGGTTTCATCTTAATTGGAGTTGAAGTGATTTAGTTATGACTTTTCTAAGTTGCAAAACTAGCATAATGCACTTTCCAGAAATATAAACATGTGCAAAACCTATTTCACATTATAGTATGATAACAGAGGGATTTCCTAGCATCAAATTTCTATTTTTAGGATTTACAGGAATTATCGGTGTCTATTACATCATTAAATGAATTTTTAATTGCTACTAATAAGGTTAAATCTATTAACATGTTTTTCTCAGCTGATTTAGGCCTACCACCATTTTTAGATTAAAGTTTAGTTAATAACAAATTTATCAAAGTTAAAATCATTCACTTAGCGATATACGAGAAAAGATATGCATTTTCCAAGTTTTAATACAATTACGGAATATATAAAAATAGCGAAAACAAGCTATTAAAGATTACGAATTTTCTACTACTGAAGCATAGCTAAAAGCATTTTTATATTAAACTTTAGTGAAATACAAATTTATTACAGTTGGTTTCATGTAAAAATGATTTATCTTGAATTAGTTATGAACCTCTAAAGTTTCGATACAATTTTCGGTTGATAAATAAATACTTACGAAATAAAATCAACCCAACCGAAAATAAGCACGTGGGCGCTCGTGGGCGTTGATGCAATATCCAACGAGCCACACGCACGAGAACAACGGCGCGCGCGATTCATAACAGAGCTCACCGTTGGATCAAGATCCAACGGCTCACGAGGAAGGATGCAACCGGGCGGTGCGGTTGCCTCGGCGATCCACGCACGCGCAGATCTAAAATGAGCGGCTCCGATCACGCCTCGGTCGGAAGGTCCGATTACACGCACGATCGAGGCCGCAGATCAAGCGATGGGCGGCCAAGAATGACGAGGAACCGAGGGTCCGAACGCATACAAGATCTAGGCCGCAGACGCCAAATGGGCGGTGGTCCAAGATCGAAGTGCAAACTTGAGGCGTGGGGCGCATGTCGCTGGCGAGAGTCACACATGCGAGATTTAACACACGCGCACGTGCGTGGACCCACTGGCGATGACTTAAAGGAGGCTCTTAGGGCGGCTAATTAATTACTAATGACCAATGATTTGTGATGATTAGCAATTAATGTGTCCTAAAGATTTTGAACAGAGGTGATTTAGGGACGAGGGCCCACACGTCGGCGACAAAAAGGTAATCTCGGACACATTTATTGCTAACAATGATTAGCAATAAATAAACCCAAAATCACCATAACGACTTCGGTTTTCGATTTAGGCTACGCCCACAAGTCGGTGACACATTAGGCGATTAAGACACCATTAATACTACTAATGATTGGGTATTAATCGTGTCTTAATCATTTGTCGACAACGGAGCTACGGCCAAGCAAAGTCCCGAGTGGCTACCACGGCTTGTCGCCGGCGACTCGATCATGGCGGCGCCACAAACTAGCAAAATGGACTCGCAATAGCAATGCGAACCTAATGGTGATGACCTCGCGCGGTGGAAGTGCAACGCCGCGGCCGGAAAGCAAAGAAGGAGGCCGACACGGCAAAACACGAAAATAGCAAGATGCTCATTGCGGTCCAAGGAAGCGAGTGCCATGACTTCTAGGGACTATATAGAAGCTACCTTAACCGAGAGGAGCTCCAAATATGGCGGGAAGACTTGAACACGATGAAGTCCACCGGAGCGAAGAAGATGAAGTGGAAGATGAGGTTACGAGCAAAATGAGTGGAACCAAATCATTACCACAGCTTCATTATAGCTCAAAGAGGCTCCAAAAGCAAATAATTGCAAAAGAGCCACTTACCGTAGTGGAGAAGAAAGGGGTGAAACCAATCAAAATCTCCAAACTTAAAATTGAGTGATTCTGTGAATGCAACCCAAAATCAAGTTAGGGAAATATAAAGGAGGTTGAGGAGTTCAAAAGGGTGCAAGAAAGGTTGAAGATGAACCACTGGACACCAAGGCCGCCATTGGAGCCCTCGGGTCAACAATGGTGGATTGAAGGTTTGAGATGGTTTTGAGCTCAAACAGAGAGGAGCAAGGTGTGGTGTAAAGAACACCGGGAGGACCTAGAGGGCAATATATAGGAAAGGATTAGGGTTTGAGCAAGAACCCGAGTCCATGGTGGGCTCGGTTCATGCTACGGCCATAGACCAAGAAATGATGGGAGCAAGTGAGCACGGTGACAATGGAGGAGAAAGCCTGGTGCGCATTAAATGCTCCGCAGAGAGACGTTGACGAAAGCAAACTTGAGGTGACACATCAAGCCGCCCCGCGCCCTCTCTCTTTCTGCCATTGTCGCTCGCGCTCAAGAAGCGAGAGGAGGAAGAAGAACGAGAAGAGAACGGTGACCGTTGGATTGAAAATGGACGGTCACGATTAAACGAGTTCGCCGGACAGTCCGATTGCCCTCAGGAATCTGGACGGTTGGATTGAGATCCAACGGTCCCAATTGGTTAACGCAACCGGAGGGTCCGAATGCTCACACGAACGTGGGCCGAGCGATTTGAATCCAACGGCTGATATCGCACGCGCGCTTTAAAATGCGGCTCGGTGCAGTTAGGTGGTTCGACCGAGTCAAGTGGCTCGGACTCGAGCCCGACTCGAACCCAAGGAACAGTGAAATTGGTTTTAGGTTTTAATTATGCTGAGACTTTTGAGGATTTATTTGGGGTAGCAAAATAACTCCAAAAATTCTGAAATTTTTACAGGAGCTTGCTGACTGAGACATTGACCTTGTGTAAAATTTTCAGAAGTTTCTATGCATTGTATTTTTCTCCGAAAATTCTACAAGGTACTGGTTTTAGGTTTGACTGAGAGTCAAACAGGTTTGGCTGCCCTCTAAAATATTCAAACAATTTCTAAAAATTGTGAAATTTTTCAGAGGGGTCACATATCATCCCAAGAACTTAGGAAAAATATTTTCAGAGGATGATCAAAAAGGTTTGACAAGATTGTTTTTGAAGGAACAAGATTTGGATCAAAAGACTTGTGACTTTGCATTTCTATAAGTCTTGTACAATACTTGTCCAGTACAAACAGGAAACACATGATGTAAGAAAAAGTTTTAATTTCTACTCATTTTCTTACATTTGAAACACAAGCCCAAAATTGAGATGTTACAATACCCTCCCCACCCTGTGCCTCCCTCCCTGTCCAGTAGCCTTGGCAGTGCCTCCTCTCCTGGTGAGTCCCCCTGCTGCCGGCCAAGAGGACCTCCCTTGCTGCCGGCCAAGAGAAGAAGAAGAAGGGATCTCCTTTGGTGTTGATCGGCCAAGAAGAAGGAAAGGGGAGAAGGGAGAAGAGAAGGGAGGGGGATCACGTGGTGGTTCTTGCATCATTTAGCATATTCTCCAAGGGTAACCCTCAATTCCGTTCAATTAGGGTGCGTTTGGTTCGTCGAATCATTTGGTCCTGAACTGTCCGGTACGGGAAATGAGCCCGTTCAGGTGTTTGGTTGGTTGAATGGAATCAAACCGTTCGGAATGAGATGATTCAAGAAATAGGAATATTCCATGTTTATGTTGTATCATCTCGTTCTGGAAAAAAATCCCGAACCACACCGTTCACTCGAATTCCAATGCGCGCATGGAAAAAAGGCATGATTTACGAGCTTCAAATGACCATATTTTCTAAACCGAGTATCCGATTTGCGATCCGATTGAACCGTTGTGTTCCTTGTCATTTAATCAACAAAACAAGACTACTCTTGGCATATTTTACTGCAAAAAATATTATTCACGTATCATCCTATCCCACCAACCAAACACCATACTTGAATCATCTCATCCAGGACGATCCCATCCTACCTGTACCATCACATCCCATTCAACCTCATCCCACCAACCAAACGCACCCTTAGTCTTGAAGTTTCGCCAATTGGCAATACCGGGTATTAGATCGATTCTTGGCAGTCTGTAGCGCTCGGCAGTTTTAGGGTTGTTAATTGCGAAATTCAATCTGGCCATATCCTAGAGATTTGTGAGTAATGTATTTAGCTTTCAATAGAATCTTGGATCAGGTTATTTGGATGAATGGATTGTTAGTTATGGATTTTACAACGTTGCTGACCCGAGACTTTGTCACGATTCGAGCAGGTCGTATTAACTGGATAATAGAAATTAGTTAACAAATTATTTAGAGCATACCACCAACATGAAAGTTGTAAGTTATTTTCTAAAGTTTCTAGAAAGCTAGAGAACATAATTTTTGGATGATTGAACTGAAAGTTATGAATGTTTTAGTTTTGCTGTCCAGAACAGCTGCTAGGTTCTAGCAGTTTTAATAATCTGTTTAGTAGAGTTGGTGAATGATAGAATCTGGGAATTTCACCAACTAGTTTAATGTGGGTAATTTAGTAAGATTTAAAGAGAATCAAAGAACACCATTTTTTGGTAAACAGATGAAAAGTTATGATTTTTAGAAGAGGATTGTCCTGTTTGGGACAGATCGATGTTCTTGGGAAGTGATGTTTGGATTGTGCTAAGAAGTGTAGATAATTATATAATTTGTTTTAAACAATGTCGTATGATCAGAAATGTCCTCTTAGTGTGGTTATTAAAATATTCAGGTGGTGGTTTGAATCCGAGGGCAGCGCCCTCTTCGCATCGTCAAGCTTCACACGGTTGAGGCAAGTGCAACTAGTGTGTAGAAAATTTAAAGTGAATGCTCATGGATGCTTGTGTTATGGTTATGTTCTTTATTCATGATTGTCGCTGCTAGTTGATACATTCTCATGTTGAATAAATGAATAGACTCATATGCATCATGTCATTATCCTTAAAACTTGACCACGTAGTGGTCAAGTATTGATTTTGAGGTCCCTTCATGTATTAGACGGGCATGAGGTCCCTACACTCGTGGAGTGTGGCTTGTGATCCCTGTGCTAGAAGGCACAGGCGTGAGTATGCATCGACAGATGCATACTCCGCATTACCGGTAAATCCAAAGAGAAAAGAAAAGGTCCATTTGTGGCATTCGCATTGCATGAGCATATGAACTGATTTGATATGAAGTATTGTGATTAGTTGGTAGTGTCAATGATGGATATTGGATTACTGTCTTATTTGCATTTGCTGAGTCATGGACTCACGCTTGTTGTTTGTTATCTTTTAGGTACCTCTTGCACGGATGTCATGCATGGGAAGGGATAGTAATAAGGATTGATGCACTCTACCACGAACAATTCATGAATGATAATTTTTGGATTACGATTTCATAATTGAGTAAACTGCTAAGATGATTTTATTGGTTATGTATTTATTCAACTGTTACTTTGTAATAAAGTTGACTAGTATTTCATTGAAGTTTCTATAGTTATGACTTAAGTTGGATGGTTGTTATAATTGTTATGTTATCCCCTGGTATGGTTAACCATACAAAGGAGATTCTGCCAAAATTTAGTGTAATGTCTTAGATTTTTAATTATTACCTTCTTGTTTCAGTAACATTCCAGGCTCATGTTGGGCTGAGGTGTTACAATCCATGCCCGTCGCTTACGGGCATGACCGTGTGCCCGCCACACCCCCACGTGGTCAGAGCCAGAGGAAGGAGCTGGTGCTAGGGGTCCAGCGGGCAGAGCTGGTGCTCAGCCCCGACTAGCACCGACAGTGGTTCCGCCACTGCCTCTCCCTCCTCTGCTCGCAATACACACCCTCAGTCAGAGCGGCGCCAAAATCGAGCAAAGATCATGGCCGAATCAAACAAACCCATGGCAAATCGGAAGGAGTAGTCAGCTATACATGTGGAGATCAGAGGCGGTAGGGTGGCAAAGATGGCGCTACTGCCACACAAAACATTGGAGACCCCCGGTGGGCGAACGACGCCGATGGAGGTCGGCGGGGCCGCGCAGCGCGAGGCGGCGGAGCAACGGCTAGGCCACCAACCATGGCAGGAGCAAGAGGTTGCCCCACGAGGATGGGGGGCACTGCAACTGTGAGACCCCGGTTTATTAAACTTGTAATACTTAACCTTCCACTGGTTCTAGTATCACAAATAGAATAATCTGCGTCTCGATGAACATGTGCCTCCTGAACAAGCAAAGACACATACATCAAATCAAAGCATGCATCATTTCCATACAATGAGAATATAACAAGTCTACCAAAAGACATACATAATATAAGTTATTACAACACAATGACCGGCCAAATGACGTAGTATCAAATAAGTAATGGAAGCAAAAGTTGTCATAAGATGGCTTAAACCAAAAGACGACCGGTTAGCCACATAACACCACAGGGCAACCGACCAAGCCGCCAAGCTAATCGCCTTTAAATGCCACAAGACAACTCACAAAAGTGAGGTCCATCGGACTCACTATCATCCTCTGCACAACACAAGCAATGCAGGTGAGTACAAAAATGTACTCGCAAGACTTACGAGTAACAAGCCTATACATAGCTACATGAAAGCTGTATTCAAAGGAATGTGGTTATATGTTTCTTTGGACGCACAAAGCAAGTTTTATTTGCAATATTGTAATAGGTTGAACAGCAGTTTGCAAAATCTGTTTTTAAGCATTTAAATAACAACGAGTAAACATAAGTAACAAGTATCCACCTAGAAGTGACTTTCCCCAAAGCCACCACAACATAGCATGAATCCCTGATTCATACCACCCATCAATTTTTATTTTAAAAAATGTTGGAGTCTAACTCTTGAAAGACTTCCCCAAGCGTGTCCATAACCTAGGACTAGGCTATTCGAATAGTTTTAATCCCTACAGGGGTGTACCAATGTACCCACACTTCAGACCGCCTTTTTGCCAAGCTATTAAGCACACTTCCTTTGGTATGCCGGCACGGCTAAGTCCTACGAACCCTTTCCAATGGAATATGCTAATCAAGAGACGCACGTATGGGGGTTAATCATTAGTGATCTGCCGACGAAATATGGATCACAAGGACCCATACGTGGAGCAAGATACACCGGCCTCAACGGGTGTTCCTCTCCCTACAAACGTGTCCATGTTGCATATAATCAAATATGCAACCCACCACGCGACTCATTAATTAACACACCCAAAGTACTCACTAAGAGAGGTCCCATATCCCCCTAGTGTGGTTAGCACGCACAAATGCTTGGTTCGGTGTAACAAGTAGCTCGGTCCTTAATTGACCCGGGTACCATTCCAATCACACCAAAAGATCACACCATCTTACCATTGTGCCCAAGTCTAAATTGTTTTCATTTTCAGTTTTAGTTTTGCAATTTAGACAAAGCACAAGGCTGAAATATACATATCATAACAGTTTGTGTGATCAAGGTTATCGACAAGTCGATAACCGCCCATTTCTACTGATAACTAAGCATGGTTAAGCATAATGACACGTAAACTACTAAGTGACAAGGGTTCATCCAGCAAACCCAAAATCACAACAAGTAACCTAGGCTTCAGTAGTAGAGGATTAAGCATTTCCTACTGATTATGCAACTACTGGGCCAACTATCGACAATAGTTTAAAACAACATAGCAATGCATACATAGAATTTGCAAACAATATATTAGAATTTGAAAATAGTAGGAACAATATGATCAAATGAATGCTACATCTGCTTGCCTTGCTGGAGTGCAGGATCTGATGGCTGCTGTGGCTCAATATCAGCAATAAAAATTATTTTCGGAACCTAACGCGAAAAGGCGATAAGCAAATAAGAACGAAGAACACCAAATAACTCCAACAGCAAAACACATCCAAAACTAATGAAATTTACACAACAGATAGGGAATGATTTCAGATAGTGATAGGAACAAGGATCATACAATTTGGACTAATCATGCAAAAGATATGGACATAATGCTCTTTCTCAGCCTTACATCAACCTAATTAATTAATAGCACTGTTCATGGCAAAATTTTCCAGAATGATCTAAGGTGTGAAATTTTTATAGTAGGTAGATTATAACATCCTAATAGCAGCAAAGTTGGATTTACTAAATTTGGAGTTATACACACTTACTTATGATTTTTCTAAGTTGTAAATCTAATGCAAGTCATTTTACAGAATTATGAACATGCTCAAATCTTATTCCATATGAAAGTATACTAATAGATGAATTTAACAAAATTGATTTTGCACAAATTGGATTTATACAGAAAAAGATATGCATTTTTCAAGGTTAAATCCATTTCTGGAATATTCAAAGTGACAGAAATCAAGTTATTTCTAGTTATACAATTTTCTGCTACTGGAATATGCTTAAATCCATTTTTATAATAAACTTAAGTGATAACACAATTTATTACAGTTGGAATTATCTAAAAAGCAGTTAAAATGAATTAGTTATGAGTTTCTAAAGTTTTTATATCATTTTCAGTTGTTAAATAACTACTTACCGAAATACAGACAAACTCAAACAAAAGAATAAGACGTGGACACTTATCCACCCTTGATCTAAAATCCTACGGCTCACGCGCGCCAAAAACAGCGCACGCGTGCGAAACTTAACGGAAGCTCACCGTTGGATCAAGATCCAACGGCGCACACGAGTGTATGCAACCGGACGGTGCGGTTGCTTGGGCCAATCCCAGCCGCAGATCGGCAGATGGACGGTCCAGAGCGCACCAACAGTCGGAAGGTCCGATTGCATAACAGATCTCCGCCGTTGGTCGCAAGATCGACGGCCAAGAACGATCAAGGCATCCGAAAGGTCCGAATGCATACAAAGATCTGGGTCGCAGATCTGAAAACGAACGGTGGCTAAAGATCGAAGTTCAAAAGAGAGATGCTGACACGTGGGACCGCATGTCAGTGACCTTGAGTCACAACCGCGAACGTTTAACCCACGTGCACAGTGCACTGGGCCCACATGTCAACGACTAAGAGTGGCGGTTTAGGACAGAATTAATGCTTCTAATGATTATCATTAAATAGACACTAATGACCCATGGATTTGGATTATAACCCCTCGGGCCCACAAGACAGTGACCCAAAGGTGATTTCCGACAGCGATTAATGCCGACACATTAATTAATCAATGATTAAGCATTAAAGATGTCGGGACAGTGCGGGATGGCGCCAGCGGTCGATTTAAGGACGTTGGGCCCACTGGTCAGTGACTCAACGACAAAGATTAAGACACCATTAATTAACCAATGATTAGCTTTCACTGCAATTAATATGTCCTAATCAAATGACAAAACGGAGTGTCGCACCGGCAAAATACCGAGCGACTTCAACGGCTCGTCGCCGGCGACACTGGCCGCGGCGGCGCCAACCAAGCACTAAAATGGAATCGCAATAACGCCTAGAACCTAATGGTGGCATTCTCACCGGCGGTGAGGGACTAGAACGCCGGCTAGCCGGAAAAATGAAAATGGGAGCTTTACTGCTAAACACGAAAATAGCGAAAAGCTCAGCTGCAGTCCAAGGAAGCGGGTGCCAGAGCTTCTAAGGACTAATAAGAAGCTACCTCGATGAAGGTAAGCTTCAGAGATGGCCGGATATGCTTGATCACGGAGGAAGCTCGCCGGACTTGGAGAAGAAAGATTGAAAATGACACCCTGAGCCAAATGAGTGATACCAAAGCATCAATATAGCTTCATTAAGGTCCACAGAAGCTACATGAGCAAGTAATTAGAGAATGGAGCACTCACCTGAGCTGAGGAAGAAGATGACCAACTTCGGCCGAATTTGAACAAACCCCAAATTGGACAATTCCTGAGAATCAAATCCAAAATTAAGTGAGGGGAAATGTTCAAGATAGTAAAGAGATAAGGGTAGGGCAAAGAAACATGAAGGAGAACCACTGGAACACCAGGAACACCAATGGAGCTCTTCGGGTCAACAATGGCGACTTGCCATTTTTGAGGTGTTAAGCTCCAATACTGTAAATGGAGCTTGATGGTGGTCTAAAGAAATACCAGGAAGTGATTTGAGTGCTTATAAGGCCTTGGAGGCATTAGGGTTTGCACCACAAGCCTTTCGGGCGGTAAAGCACAGAGCACAAGGTGCGGCCGACAAGGAAAAAGCTAGTAGACGTGCAATAGGGTATGGCTCGGCCGAATACCTCTCCCACGCCCCTCACTATTGACTAGGGTGGCTGTAGGAAGCATGAAAAGACACTGCCATGCCCTACACCGCATACGCATCACGGAGGTTGAAGATGACCAGCGCAAATGGCTCGGGCGATTTCCAGCCGTTGGATTAGACGCGGCCGGCTGAGATCGCGCCACGCCTCCCAGGTTTAAATCACAACGAAGGAGATGAGCGAGCGTTGGATCTTAATCCAACGGCTCTGATTTAAACTAACAACCGGAGGGTCCGAATGTGTCGGAGGATCTCAACGGTTGGATGGAGATCTAACGATCGACATTCGCACTTGCAACCGGAAGGTCCGAATGGTTACACGCACGTGGGCCGCGCGATAAAGATCCAACGGTCGAGAATGGACGCGCGTTTTTAAAGAGAGGCTCGGTGCAGTTAGTTGACTGGACCGAGTCGATTGGCTCGAGCCCGAGTCTGACTCGAACCCAAAGCACAGTGAAACCAAGTTTGACTTCTAAATTAGAACAGAGACTTTGGAGGATTTATTTGAGGTAGCAATACAACTCAAAAATTATGAAATTTTTACAGGAGCTTGCTAACTCAGATATTAACCTTGTGTAAAATTCTCAGAGGTTTTTATGCTGTGAATAAATCTCCAAAAATTCTGCAAGGCTCTGTTTTAATGTTTGACTGAGAGTCAAACAGGTTTGATTGCCTCTAAAAATATTCAAACAATTTCTAAAAATTGTGAAATTTTTCAGAGGGGTCACATACCATCACAGAAACCTAGGAAAAATATTTCCCAAAGATGATCACAAAATCTGACAAGATTTTTTTTGGAATATCAAAGTTTGGATCAAATAGACTTGTGACATTGTATTTCCATAACTTCTTACAACAGATGTTCAAAGCTTACAGGAAATACATGATGTAAGAAAAAGTTTTAATTTCTACTGATTTTCTTACATTTGAAACACAAGTCCAAAGATGGGATGTTACAACAACCGTGCCCCACCAAACACCGCCACAACGCATCCTTCGACAGGTTCGCCATGGGAGGAGGAGCGGGGAGGCAGCAAGATGGCGACTAAGGGGGAGGGGTTAGTCGGAAGATGGGGACGGTGCAGGCTTGCCAAGAAGAACATGTCCTCTAAGCAACAGGATGGAGGCGGCGACGGATGGGGGTAGTGAGCTAGAGCCGGCGGCGAGAGGGGGCAGTGCGGGCTTGCGGCCGTGCGACGGATGGGGGAGGTGAGCCGGAGGCGGGGGCGGTGCGGGCTCAGGAGATTGATGATTGGGGTTGGGGAATGGGGATGATAGCCTACTGAAGGAGGTGACGAGCGATGAAGTGCGGACTACGGAGTGCATGTGTCAATTGGGGATTAGGGTTAGGGTTTTCTCGGGCCCACCTGCCAGTGTGGGTTGGCGGGTAAACGGGCGCGACGGACACGGGTGGAGCACACCCATGCCCGCGCGCCGTTACCCTGATGGACAGAGAATTGCCCCTATTTTCATGCCCATAGGGAAAGAAAGTCGCCCATGCCCAGCTCCATTAGAGGATTTGCCTGCGGGTACGAGGGTAATCGGGTACAATTACCATCCCTAGTGAGGTGGTGGTATTGGTGCAAGGGGATGAAATATGCACTGACGCATTGCTTGTCCATTTCTCTCTTGTCATCGATGAAAAGGTAGCATGATGTAAGAAAGAAAGAAAGCACGAAGGTCCTAGATGACCTGGAAGGGCCTAGGGTTCCATTATTAAAAGGAAAGCACAATACATCCTCAAATTACAAAGGATCTTGAAAGAAACAGAAATTACAACCATGTCTTTGACTGATCTTGCGGCGACAACTTCATCATTGCCGATCGACGGTGGCGGGAAGTGGATGAAGGCCTCCTTGGCTCTCAGTGAAGCAACTGGAGGTTGAGTTCGGTCAACATCTTGAGTGCTTTGCGGTGACGCCAAGCTTGAACACCGGCGAGCATCCTGATTGAGTCAGCCAGAACCACCGAGGACAAATTATTTGAGGATCCTCAACCCCGGCGGTGAGGTGGGTCGTTGGAAAATAGAGAAAATTTGTTGCATATCCAAAGGGGTGTACCACTCTTTTGCGCCATGCTGGACTCCCATACGTGTAAAGCTTCTACACCTCTCACCAAAGAATCGAACAGAGTCGCCGCCAGCACCGTCGATTGGACAGGAAGCACAGAGGATGGGTACTAGCATCTCACCTACAAAAGCAACTAGCATCTAGCCTACTTGAGCTACTACTACAATACCTATAGGAGTAATAGAGTACTATTTGTATAACTAGTAAGGCAAGGAGGGTCCCCTTGCCCCTTACGGGCGGCGAGCCGACGACGAGCATGATGTAACTTCGAAGTTACATAGGTATTGAAACTAGAAAGGTTACTTTGCCTGTTAGGATTGGTGGTGTGAGACTGTGATGCTGGACAGGAGTTCGAGTTCTAGTGAGTTTGTTGACAGATGAGATACTCGTAGATGCTGAGTCACACTTCTAGAAAACCATATCGAATTGGATCCAAGTAAGTCTAGTAATAAATTTTCAATTTTATCTTTTTCAGATGAGCAAATTATCGAAAAAGTATCTAGCATTGGGATTTCTTTAGGCAAAAATAGTGCAGAGATTGCTAGTTCTGTTAAAAGTATTAAGAGCATTGAGTTAGGAAGAGTTAAAAATAAAGGTCAAGTAGAGGTAGAAGAACTGGTAGAGGAGGACCAAGATGGCTTTAATATCGCGTCCCTTAATCATTTTTGTAATGATTTAGATGGTGATTCTTTAGCGGATGATGACAATAATTTTACTTTAGTAACAATTAAAAAGAGGTTGTCTCGCTCCGGAAAGAAGAAAATTAATAGTTCTCATACTAGGCCAATAGTATTAAAGTTGAAATGAAAGGGCTCTTTTGGAATAGCAGAGGTCTGGGAGACTTGGCTAAACATCGGTATATTTGTGAGGAGGTTAAGGAGCAACATCTAGACTTTGTGGCTATTCTAGAAACTGGTAAAAAAGATTTTTCAGCTGCTAGTCTTAATCACCTTTGTGGTGGTCAGGATTTTTTGTGGCATTTTTCTCCGCCTCATGGGCGGTCGGGGGTATCCTTTTAGGGGTGGACAATAGGGTTTATGATATTAGCTCTAATGATGCTGGTGATTTTTATGTGAAGTTTCATCTTAAAAATAAAGAAGATGATTTCCAATAGATTCTTGTGGCTATTTACGGTGCAGCCCAAAATCATTTCAAGGAACAGTTCCTCAAAGAGCTTGTTCATGTTTGTAGGAAAGACTCTCTTCCCATTCTAATTAGGGGTGATTTTAATATCATCAGACATGCGGGGGAGAAAATTAATGATAATTTTGAATCTAGATGGTCTTTTCTGTTCAATGTTCTGATTAATACTTTGGATTTACAGGAAATTGATTTATCTGGCAAGCAGTTACAAATTCAGATCTGTCCAGCATGTTGCACGGGCTGTTTTGATGTCTTAGAGACCGAATCAGAAGTTTTGATCTCCTAGAGTTATTTAGATAATGCTCTTAGCTTTCGTTGGCCGCCAAGAACACTTGATTACAACTTACGGTTTAAAAGTTATGACTATTTCTTTGCTGCTGTCCCGAAAGTCTAACGAGAATTAGCAGTCAGTGTAATTGATAAAATATGACCTATATAGAAGATGATTCAGAAGTCTTGCCCATAACGACTTTTGTACGTGATCTCATTAGCTTTCAGTATTGATAAAGAATACCCCATTTGAATTTGTAGACCAAAAGTTATGCACGTTTTAAGTTTACTATCTAGAACCTTGACGAGAATGAATTGTCGAAGCGCCTTTTAATATTTGATCAAGTTAATGGCAAATTCAGGGCTTTCACCCAACTAGGTTGTTGTAGATAATCTTGTTACCTTTCAAACAAGCCTGAGTTTAGATTTTTTTTTAGTTTCAGCGCAAAAGTTATGTCAATTTTAGTATTACTGCCCATTATGGTTTTATGATGAAATGTAGTTCAATTGGAGTAAAATTATGTAGTTAAATGTTGGGGTGTTGGGGTTTATGTTGCGAGTAGTGTCTTGACATCGTGGTTCTTATTGAGTAAACTAATGGTGTAGGAGGTGAGGCTCTGGGGTTAGCGGCATCGTCGTTGCCTCCTAACGTATCGCAACGCTAAAGGCAAGTACACTGACGTTTGTATGAATTGTGTATGTTGGATGCTTGATGTTCGTACTGTGTTTTCATTTGATACATGAGAAGTTACGATGATTATGTTTCTTCCGTTTGTGAAATTCATATGTTCAAAGATGATGTTGGTCGTTGTTCTTAAGTATATTCATGCACCCATGTTCAAGTTCCGTCCACGGGAGTGGAGTCTAAAGTTGCATCCATGTTCATGTTCCGTCCACGGGAGTGGAGCTCCACGGGAGTGGAGTCTAAAGTCCCATCAATTCTAGTATAGGCATGTGAGTCCCACCATTCCAATGTGGGCAGTTTGGACACCCATATGAAACGTTCTTCATACGGTATTTTGGATCCCCGTATTTCGATAAATACGGGCTTAAGTGAACACCGACGTGTGTGTTACTAGCTATACCGGTATATGCATGTGTGCAGTCCAATCCTTTGATTTTGAACATTCAACTCATATCTTCATAAGTATTCATTTGCTGTATGTTCAGAAGTTGAGAAGAGATTGTCCTGTTCATGTTGGTTGTCTGTTCTTATTCATTGTACTTGCTGAGTCTTGGACTCACTCTTGCTTTGTTTATTTATTTTTAGGTGATCGTTGATGAAGTTTCTCTTGGGAGGGAGTAGACATGCACTACTCAAATACATCACTTTACACTAATTGAATAAAAGATCTGTTGCTGCCTTTCATTAGTGACTTATTGGATTGTAATAAATAAATTTAGACTTGGATGATACCTTCCTTATCATTGAGTTTTTTTTAAACAATTGTTTCTATTCATTGATTATTCGTTGATAGGATTATTTTAGTGGATCCAATATTACATTTCCGTTTGTGTTCCAATTGTTGATGATTTACTTATCTTAGTTGATGAATTATTGTTGAACTTATTCCGCTGTATGGTTATATGTTAGGTCTTTAGGTAGCATTTTGGCTTCCGAATAGCCAGGGTGTTACAGTTGGTATCAGAGCGGGCTTTAGGTCCATAGTTAATAGAAATATGTTAAAATGACACACTGTGCACAGTAGGTGGGATGGGTAATTCGTTGCTTCCACATTTCTATTACTATGTTTCATTCGTTGAGCAATTGTTGAATTGCTTTTGTACTATCTTTCTTATTGTTAATGTATGATATGATGTGATATCTTATATCTATGAATTTATTCTATAATCGTCATGAGATGATCCTATATTTTCATAACTGAATACATTGGTTATGCGTGTTGATAACGGACGATAAGAAGTGGAGGTCGTGGTCGTTACTCTGGGATTCACCAAGTTACACCACTGTTCGCGGTATGTGGTTAGGGGAGTAGTAACCTCGAGTACCATGGTTTCAGGTGTTAAGCGTGAGTTGCTTTAGAAAGTTGTTCTCTTCCTTGATTTCTGAATTTGGCAATATTTGTTGTGTGGTGGTTGATGAAATTATTCTGGGTTCATGATTCATGATTGTTGATGGTTTTCAATAGATCTCTAATGGTTCTTTGAATCAATTATTGCTTTTCGACTGTTGAGTTGCTTTTACTATTTGTGATCGTTGTCAATTGTCAAGATTGAGGTTTCCATGGTTGTTCCTTCTTTCTTATTGGAATAGAATGACTCATTTATTCGTTTGATATTTTGGGTAATGAAAGTTTTCTGTTGCCAGTTCGTTAACATGTGAAAGCTTTGGCCTTATGTATTTCTTTTGGATTATTTTGAGTGTTGAAGTTAATGCCTCTTTTTCCAAAAAGAGTTAAAATCCTTTTGTGAGATCCTGTCATGTTTAAGTGAGAGGTGTTAAACATAGAAATTCGTTGTTAAGGTTTGAGTTGCCAAGTCAGATCTGTAGCGTGGTGCGTGATTATTCTTAACTAGAATCCATTAAAGGAAAATTGATTAAATTGAAATGTCATTGTATTTGGTACATGATGAATGTTAGATAAGAGTTGTCCACCTCTGTTCAGAACCTATTGATGTTAATAAGTGTGGGAATGTTGATGAACCGGTTTGACCTTTACGATCGAGTAATCTGCTAAATTTGTTAGATGAGTTGGAATCTAATTCCTCCCTCGGTTATTCTAACCGCTAGTGATGGTTAAGTTAAGGGTGCGTTCGAATGTTACCTTGGTAAATATTAATCTTGAATCCATTCTCATAACTGTTGTTGAGTTTGCAATTAGAGGTAGGATCATGATTGTGCCCTTATGTGGCTAGACAACATATAGTGTGTGCTATTTTGGAATTGAGCGTTAGTAAGAGTTAAATGGATGAAGTCTGATAAGATATTAATGTTGGTGTACTTTTGTGATTTGGACAAGTTCTAGTATCATCTTGTTGAAAGAGTTTTGTTTCAACCTTGTGGCTTATGTTCTTTTGGGAAGTCTTAGGATGGAGTAGTAATGTTTGATGATTCTTGGTAAGAGTATATGATTTCGATGCCAGCAATTGTCGGTAATGTGAGAGTGATGTTGAATCACTTATAGAGAAACTAATTTGAGCGCCTCTCGTGTTATTGAGTAAATGAAAATATTCCATGTTTTGCGTTCGCAATATTTTGGAGTTCATGATTTATGTAGTAGCTGAAATTGGGTTGAACATAGTGACGTGTTGGAAAGTTCAATTGGTTCAAAAGTGGTTCATGTGATTTGGTCTTAAATGTTCCTCTTGTGCTGATGTTACAAGGTGACGTTGTAACGAAAGAAAATTGGTTTTCTTCAGTAAGGGAAAAAGTGTAATTGTAGTATTTGAGGTTGGGGCAAGCTTTGTAACGCACCACTCAATTGAGGTGTGTATGACTTTTCTTTTTGTTGCATGTGGGTTCCTTGAGATTAAAAAAGCAATGTTTTGTTCTTATGGGTGAGGTTTGGAATTCTCTTCTTGTGGGACTTGTACCCTTACTGTTGACTTCCCTTATATTTTCCTAGTTCATTTCTTAATTGACTACTTTCCTTGGTCCTATGCTTATTGCGAGTGGTATACGTTATCTTTGTGATGGGAATCGTTTTCAATTGCCTTTTCTGTTGAGAAAAGAATAATAGATTTGTTTCACAAAACCTTTCAGAGTGTTTAATGGCAGATAGTTGGTGGTGATCAACTAAATGACTTGTGAGACTTTGAAAGTCAAGTTGATTGAGACGCATTGAGTGATAAGTTGATTTCTTGGAGTAATCCTTGGAGAGGGTTTGACTTAAATAGAAGTTAGGTCTTTGGGGCCAAACTTTTGGCATTAGTGCAAATACTAGAACCTATAGTGGTTGTGGTTCAAGATCTTTCGTTCATGTTAAGTGGAACTTTAGAAATTGTTTACAAGTATGGAAAATATTGGTCAATTCATGAGAGTGCCATGATTGGGTACCTTATATGGTTGTGTAGAAGAATTGTGTTGGTGTAGTTCAATGAGGGTAGAATTGTGAGAACTTTAGTCGTTACGACAACTTTGGAGATGGTAGGAAATGTTGAGTTAATGTCAGGTAACTTTCAATGAGTAACTTTCTTGAAGTTAGAATCTTTCAAAGGGAATGTGTGGCTTCGAAGTAAAACTGAATAGTGGTACGACCAAGTAGAACCTATGGTATGGTGTAATTCCAGAACCTTAGTTCATGTTAAAATATTGGGATTATCGAAGGTATGGAAACCTTGATCAATTTTATTGAGTAACGCAATTGGAAAGTATTGCGATAATGTGTGGGTGATTCCTGATGATGTCAATTAGAGAGTATGTTAGGTCTTTAGGTAGCATTTTGGCTTCCGAATAGCCAGGATGTTACATAAATATCCTCTTTTCGTAGACCTATTATTGGACCTAAGTTACATGCTTGGAATGAGTTACTGTTGAGAATTATTAATGTTCATTTAATTTCTCAAAATGATATTTTTAGAAGGACATTAAATAAGTCTGGGCTTTTTTCAGTTCAGAGTTTTTATGCAGCACTTATTGAAAATTATCGTGTCCCCAATAAGTGCTCTTTTTGGTTAATTAAAATTCCTTTAAAAGTAAAAATATTCCTTTGGTATCTCAAAAGAGGAGTAGTATTAACTAAAGATAATCTGCTCAAAAGAAATTGTAGGGGAAGCAAAAAATGTTGTTTCTGTATTTCAGATGAAACAATCCAACATCTTTTTATTGACTGTCCTTTTGTACGTCTTGTTTGGTGGACTGTTCAATGTGCGTTTAATCTATCTCCTCCGGTGAATATAGCCAACTTGTTTGGGAATTGGTTAACTGATATTCCAAATATGTTAAAAACACAAATCTTTGTTGGAGCTAGTGCCTTATGTTGGTCTATTTGGCTATGTCGGAATGATGCAGCTTTTGATAAAAAGACTATCAATAATTCCTTGCAGGTTATCTTATTGAGTGGGCACTGGATGAGGGCATAGGCAAATATGCAGAAACCAACCCAGAAGAAGTTGATGTTGAGCGGAAGTGCCAAATTGGAATGTGTGGCGAAGCAAATCTTCAGCAATCATGGGTGACAGTGTAGTCACAGAATTTGTAATGATTGAATTTAAAGTTCAGTCATCTTTTGGTTGTGTTGTTTCAAGTCACTTTAATTTGTTGGATACTTTGGATTTTGGTTATTTGTAATAAATTGGGCTGTGTGCATCCTTGATGCAGAGGCCGGGAGAGGTTTTGCCTCTTCCATTATCTAAAAAAGAAAACCATATATCACCGTAAGATAGTTTCATGAATCTTTTTCTACGTTTCATGAATCTTTTTCTACGATGATGCTCCCTAAGAGTCAAGGCCTCTTTGCAGTCTGCATACGCGCATGAAGCTCTGACATTTTCCATTCGACCATGAAGTTTCTTGAAGGGCATTCAACCATTAATTTCACCATATAAGCACATAATATACTTCCTATGGAAAATGGTTAAAACCGTTCGACTCGTTAGGCTATATTGGTACTTTATAGCGATCTGTCCTATGTAGCATGATATAGTTGAACGCATATTAAAGCCTCGTTTAGAACGTGAGAGTGGGTCTTTACCGATTTATACAGGAATTGAATTGTTCTGTGTGAAATTTCTGTGAAATTCTTGCGTTCTAAACTATAACCGAATCTAACTCAGATTGTGTTGTTATCCAGGTCGTTTCCTAGATCAATTGCACGAGTGTATAGACTACAGAAAGCCAAGTCTATCTTTAAGAAAAAGAGTGATACATATCACGGGATCCTAAACTACATAATAAAATTAATTTTTCTTTTATACACATAAACAAAAACATTAACTCCGCCTATTGCATCTCCTACTGCTGCTGCTACTACTACTACCCAAAAATTAAAATTTTGAGCTCATAGATTGTTTACCTTTAGAAGTTGAACTTAATACCGACTTCCCTCCCCGACGTGTTGCCCATGTCCATCCATTGCCGGCTGATATGGAAGACGGTTACGCATCGATGGTCACCTTCTTCCACCCTAAACCCAAGCCACGACTCAGTTCTCACGGCCATTAGCCTCTACAGCCTTTGCCAGACATATCGCGGCGAGGAGGTGGGAGGCCAGGGGAGGAGGCGGCGGCGCGCGGCAAGCGAGGAGGTGGCTATGCTTGCTCGGCCGACGTTGAGCAGGAGGCGGCGACGCACGGGAGGATTAGGATGAAGAGGACGCTGTGCGGTGAACTCGAGACAGCGATGCGGCGAGGGAATGATGCCTTCGTCTCTGCCTCTTCCACGTGCACCGTCGTTGCCTCCCCTCCTTTCCCTAGCGTCGTCGTTTCTCCTCCAAGGTATCGCTGCCTCCTCTCCTCCCTTCCCTCCTGGTGCTTCTCTTGTCCCCGACGCCACCTCCCCTCTTTGCTACCTCATCTTGTCGCCGACGCTACCTCCCCGTGTTGCTACCTCCTATGCTGTCGGATCCCCATCATCTTTGTGCACGCCACCGTTGCAACCCGCGGATTGAGTGCCGCAGGGGTCAGGATCTCTGAGGCATGAAGCGAACGCCGGACGGTCACAGTTGGCGAGTCGCGGCATGAGACATGGAGTGGGACAACAACGATGAATTTCGGTGTATGCATGTGAAGAAGAAGTGGCGCGGTGATGGTTTAGGTGGTTGTGGAAGAAGTAGGCGAGTCACAGGGTATGGCGGAGCGAGATGTTGTCCCTGTCAGGTTAGGTCCACATATTGGTGCGCATCGCTGATGAATTTGGGAGGGGCGGAAGAGGCCAACCGCGTGCATAAAAGAAATGACATCATTCCGCTGCGTGGGGATAAACTTAAAGAAAGAAAGAAAAGAAAGCCAGTCCGACGCAGTAAAACTTAGACTCGGGGCTCATCAGTCATCATGGGTCTAGGCCCAATTACCAGGAGACAACCAGAACGCAAGAAGCACTAAGTATGCATACTAAGATTCTACACGGGCCATCGTCGCGGCCGGGGCGGAGCCGGCTGCAGCGCTGCGGTGGCCCGCGGGAGTTCGCCTGCAAGGCAGCAGTACATACTCCTATCCACCATGAGCATGAGGTCTCTCTGACCTCATCCTGACCCGGATAACGATCATTTCCTTCCTGCCGACCGGGCCTTTCTCCGTGGACAAACGCGTCCCAATTAGCTACAGCGCGCGGCAGTTGTGTTGCACTTAGACCGACCCACTAGAAGTTACTCGAACCACCGTGTGCACGTACGTCTTTTGATTCTCTCTCACCAAACACGCTGATCTACTTCTCGGCTTCGTCTTTTGATTCTAGACAACTCCAGCGCTCTACGAGCCTACTTGCCTGATTCGCGCTCCTGAAAACTCTATCGCGCAACCCCTGATATCTTTTTTTTAAGGCAGGACATCTGCCATTCAATTGATAGAGAAGGAGAATACAGAGTCAGGAGGCTCCTAGATTACGCGCCAGACGATATTTCTGCTAGGCGTTTGACTCCTGCAACGGACCAACTCCACGCTTCTTCTTTGATCTTTGCCAGAAGAGTTAATGGCGGGATGACTCTTTTTTTTGGAAAAATCTTAAGCTGCGCTCCTTCCAGATCCCTCACGTCACCAGAATCTTTCTTTGGAAAACTTTTGCGTTACGCTCCTTCCATATCTCTCACGCCACCAGAATGATTGTTGTTTGCAACCCCTTTTTTAGCGTTCCCCTTACGGCGGCCATACTTGTCCATCAGTCGACCACGTTAGCTTTGGTTCCAGTTAACCGGCCCCTGCTATCTTAAAGCGGTTGATGTATATAACATTACATGTTGGACTGTTGGTTGTGGCGTTGTGCCAATCCAGGCGTCAGGTTCACTTCTCGTTACGGTTGTACAGTCCAAAGGATGCTCTCAACAAACTCCCTTTTTGAAAGGAAAAAAAAAGTGTTGAGAGTACGAGAGAGTATAGAGCTGTACAGTCCAAAGGATGCTCTCACAAACTTCCTTTTTTAGTGTTCGAGATTTTCTTCATCCGGTATACCTTAAAGAAGAAGAGCATCAAATCTTGTGAGACAACCACGGGAATCAACGCTCGAGCCGTGACGAACTGAGAGCATATAGCTCTCCTTGTCAACTGAGCCCCACTCAGTCCTCAATCAAATAAATCCTATACACACAGCCAAACCCCCCCACCTCCCCACACACACTCGGTGAGACACCCAACCGAGTCCCGGACTTGAACCTAGGTGGACTGCTTGGCCACCGCCAAAGCTAGCCAAGTGAGCAAACTCACTTCCTCACAAACTTCCTTTTTGAAAGGGAAAAAAGTACGAGAGAGTATAGAGCTGTTTCATCGCGACTCTAACCTGTGGCGGAGCTTGGACTACAGATTAAAGGAGACCAATACTAGATGAAATATGAATAGACTACTCAGACAGGCTTATTTTGAAGATTAGTCAATAAAACGTCCTTGGCATGCACCCCGGCCATTTTGGAGCAGCTAGCAGCGTAAAGCAACGACTCCCATCTCTAGCACCCGGTGCTACTAATTCAGAAGGGGTCAACTCCATGTATAACAGGCCAACATTAACTCGAGCAATTGTATCACAACCACTATGTGCAATTGTGCGCTACTACCTCGTATCTGGGGGCGGTTTTCTAACTTAATCGTGAGCCTCGCATGCTCTGGAGAATGGCGGTGTCGCCGGCCAAGAAAACAAGGCGCACATGCATGAGTGCATTGCATTTCTTCCATGCTATTCCTGTCTTCGATCGCCGTGACGACGGCAAGGCCTATGTGCATGCACGAACGCAAAGTACTATGAATCAAGTACCAGCTAAAAAAAGTCAAGCAATCATTTGTGCAGAAGGATTGAAACTCACACACCGTGCATGCACGTCAATTGCATGCCATCTTCGCCGAGCAGAAAAAAAGAGCACATGGAGCATGAAGTCGTACGCGTTCTCAGGCTACTCCCAATGCTCCACCTTGGTAAGTATCTTAAGACTCCACATAAGCAAAAATTTGATGTGGCACTGTAATTAAGGAAGAGAGAGAGCAGTCTAGTATCTTATTTAGATACCACTCATACACAGTATCCTAGGTAGAAATAGTGGTAAAGACATTTATATCAAAGGCATAAGATACAACACTCTAGGATACAATGCATTAGGAAGGTGGTATCTAAATACCTTTCATGCAATAAGAAACTGCAATAAAAAATCACCCATTGGAAGCAACCTCATGCGACCGCTACGTACACGAACGTGCAGGTTATGCCTGCCCTGAAGCTGATTGGTCAGAGCTCACAGCCCATAACCATTTAATTCGCGCCTAGATTCGTCCGAACAGAGCAGCTTGGGATTAGGATTTCTCACCAGCCGCGCGTCGACGTCGCTACCAATGGGAATGGGTCGGAGATTCGGAGCGACTTTCACCGTGCATTGATCCGTAGCAGTTTGGCCTAGTCCATGGAAACGGTCTGCGCAGGCGGTAAGCATGAGCAATGACAGCTGATCTTGGCAATCGTTTTAGGTTTGGGTATCGATTTGCTCTAGGGGAATTTGTCCAGTAACATTGCAACGATATATAAATTAAAATATAATATCCAATGTGAGGATAAAAGGTACGTCATATAACTACATGTCAGTGAGACATCAATGTTATTTTTTTACTCAGTATATATATATATATATATATATATATATATATATATATATATATATATATATACACTAAGCAAATTGCCCATTTATTGTAAACTAGCCTAGCGTGACAGAGTCGCGAAAAATTCATGAACGTACAATTGAATATTCAACAAGACAACTAAACGGAGACACCGCTAGGATCATAGGAACGTGATAAGTTTTGAAATCTGAGGTCTCTTTTGGGAATTTCCACAATTTCAAATTTTATGTTCAAAATTAAAGGGAAATTGAGAAAAGGGGCATAGATATTTCATCTGGGCCCACAACAAGAGAGAGAAATAAATAAAGTTGGTGTTGTAAATAAAGCGGCTTTAGCAAATATTTAGAATAAATTCAGCATAATTAACAGTAAATAAAGTATAATTCCAGCAGCATTTAAATGATAAAATTAACATATACATATATAAATTCTCCAAGTCATTTAAACAAAATAATATGCTCAAAACAAAGAACATG
The DNA here is from genome assembly GCA_036346255.1 of Ampelocalamus luodianensis. Classification (NCBI taxonomy): domain Eukaryota; kingdom Viridiplantae; phylum Streptophyta; class Magnoliopsida; order Poales; family Poaceae; genus Ampelocalamus; species Ampelocalamus luodianensis. The sequence continues at coordinate 107,278 of JAYEVH010000040.1, read as the reverse complement.
TGGACAATTAAAATCAGCATAATGCTAAGATTTAGAAGATTGTTTATTGCTCTCGGAAGGCTAGTTGCACAAGATATAATCTTGACCATCACAACACTCATGCCAATATCTCTTCACCAATTAAATATGATATCTACAAAACAGACTTTGAGCTTAAACTAAAGCTTTACTAATATGTCAAGTTTTATATCAAAATAACAATTTATACTTTCGGTCAACAGAGTATCATTTAATTATCAGTATGAATGGAATCACAATTTCAGCACACAATCTTTTCTATAAACAGAATATCAGTGCAGATGTCCATAGATTCAGCACTAAGCCTTTTCGGCAAACTGAATATAACAGTGCAAATATTTCACAAAGGATCAACAAGATCACATAATAAAATGATCAAACTACTTTCAGTCACAACTGAACTACAGAGATTATAAAAGCTGCTAGATAAGACTGACAATAGTAAGCAATCTAATTTGGCTCAAGTCTGTTTTCAATTATCAATTGAATTTCAAATTTTAACAATCATCATCGAGCTATTAAACCGAACCCACATGATCACTAGCAATATCTCCCAGTACTAGCATCAAATCTATTCCAGATTTTGACAAGTACAGCACATATATGCAAAGTGATGCGCAAAATGGAATACAATGATACTCACAAAGCCGATGGCAATCAAAGCCACTGAGAAGAAATCCAGACAAGGCACACGTAAGGGCGCTGACTCATAAAACCAATCGCCCTGCTATGCCATGATGTGAGGATGTGGTCGTCAGAGATACAATGCCAATCTGCAATTTCGGGACACACCAAAATCACGAAGTCAAGGTACAGAGATGCCGCACAAGACCAATAAACAAAATGCTCTGGCCGAAAGCACCAAGGAGCATCAATTACCAGAAAAGTCGAAGCCTTTCTTCCTCACTGAAGTCAAGCCAGAGATAATCAAAACCAAGCCCCAAAAGCGCAAGGACCAATATCCCGATCAGAAGACCCATAGAGGAGAAGGGCCCAAGAGGGGAACCGGTCGGGTACGCACAGAGAAAGGTTAGAAAACCACTGTTGGTGCCGGGACAAGCACGACGACGCGGAGCTCCAAAGCCCCAAAACGAGACTCAATCGGAGAGGAAGAAGAAGCTCCAAAAATGGGAATACCTTACTACGTTTTTCGAGATACAGAAGAAGAAGCTGAGCTGACATATGAAGAGGAGAAGGAGAAGGAGCTCGTGCTGTTGCTGCTAATTGTCGACACACTTCTTGCCCACGATGACCGCATCGCCCGCGAGATCGCCAGCCGAGAGAGCCAAGTCCAGCCCCCAAATCCCCTCCTCTCCCTGGATGGAGATAAGGTCAGTGACCTTATCCCTTACCTATGCAAATGACCGGTGGGTCCCTCCTTTTCTTTTCTGTTTTTTTTCTTCTTTTCTCAATTGAGAAATTACCAAATAACCCTCAATTAACAAAAGTTGTTTGTGTTGCTACCCAAGGGGAGGAGAGGCGAACTCATCGCCCTCGTGTGCGAGCTTTGCGTTGGCTGTTTCTGTAATACCCCAAAAGTATTTGAAAGGATTATCGAGAGAGAATTAAGTTATTTAAAGAGAAGGACTATTTAGAAATTGAATTGAGGGAAGGATCAAATAGAAAATAGTTATTTAAGCAGTTAAAGAGGGGGATTACAGCGAAATTTGGACAACCTGGGCCGAGGCCTCAGGCCCATTGGTATTTGGCCCAAAGGTGGGAGGTGGTGGCTGGGAAATTAGCCATAGTGGCCCATGAGAAAATCAACCACCAACAAAAGGAGGAGGGGAAACCCAAAGTTTGCTACAGTAATTCCGTGCTACAGTACCACCACCGTCAGCAGAGTACACGATCTTGTGCAATCCCTCTCCTCCATGGTGGTGCCTCTCTCCTCCGATGCCTCTTCATTGTGGTGGCCGGCCAAGAAAAAAAGAAGAAGAAGGAAGAAGGGAGAAGGGAAGAGGAGAGGAAAGGGTGAAGGTTCGTGGGCGGCATCCTGGTCATCGGCGTTCGTCAAGGGTAACCCCGGATTCCCCCGAGTAGATGCATCTTTCGATTGTTGTAGCAATGTCGGTATTTCTGTCTCCTCAGGACAGATCGCATTAGACAGACGTTTTGATATAGTTAAGTACGGATTCAGTCTTGGGCTTCTGCTAGAGAGTTGTAGAGGACGTCAATAGCTTTCGATGAAGTGCTAGATCATATTATTTGGACCTCTGTAGCAAAAGTTATGAATTTATTAGTGCGACTGTCCTGCGAATCAGTCAGTGTTTTGACAGGTTTTAGTAATCTGACTTGTTCGATAAGTTAACTGGGGAATTAGAGGATCTCAGTATAACGAAAGTTGTAGATAATTGTCGTAGCTTTCAGAGAAGCACAAGAACTCGAAATTTGGACAAACGAGCTGAAAGTTATGATCAATTTAGTGTACTGTCCAGAGAACCTGACGTGAAAACGATGTTCTATTATTTCGCATGTTAGGGGTTGTAGATGGCCGAAACAGGAAGGCTCACCAACTAGGTTTAGTTGGGGAATTTGATAACCTTTCAATGAAGTCCAAGAACACCTAATTTGTATCCCTGTACGAAAAGATATGAATTTTAGAACATGACTGTCCACAGAGGGGACAAAGCGACATCTAGAAATTGGGGCTGGGTTCGCGTTAAAGGAACTTTTGTGAGTCCGTGTTTACTTTTATGGTTTGAGTGGTCCTCTATTGCTGTCTTAGCATTTCTTAATTGAATGTTTAGGTGGGGACTTGTTCGGGCGGCACCCTCTTCGCGTCCTTCGTTCCCGCACGGTTGAGGCAAGTGCATCGTTTGATCCTTGTTTGTGATTGCTTGGACATGAATGCGGGTTTGATGCTTGTTAATGTCGTATGGCTGTTGATAAGTGTGCATAATCAGAGTGGTGAATGTTCAAAGTATGGATATGCTTTATTCATGAATGTTGTTATTGCCTTTATTCATGAATGTTGTTATCGCTTAATTCGTGAATGTCGTTATTGCCTTTATTCATGAATGTTGTTACCGCCATTGGTGCTTGATGTTGAAAAGAGATGGTGCATATGCATTTTGATATCATGTTGAGGCCTGGTCTTGTGATGACCAAGCATGCACATCTTTGAGGTCCCGTCATGAATGTGATGGGCTTGAGATCCCACACTCGTGGAGTGTGGGCTTGAGGTCCCCAATACTTGCGGGGTATTGGGCAATTGGTCCTGTGGTGCGCGCAAGACGAGCATGGGTATCTGGCGACGGTTGCATACTTTGCATTACTGGTAAAATGCACAAAGAGATAAAGAAAAGAATCCTTGAGCATTGCATTTGCATGTGGAATGATTTAGTGTTGTGCTCCACGAATATGGATCTTGATGTTATGGATTGAATTATCGTCTTTTTATTTATGTACTTGCTTGAGTCCGTGGACTCACTCTTGATTTCTTGTTGTTTTTAGGTACCAGTTCAAGCGCGATATGCATGGGAGGGAATAGCGTTATGCTTTGCACACACACTGTCATGAACTTAAATTCTCGGATCATGCCTTATTAATTAAGCTACTGATCAAAGATTTGACCTGTTTATGTTTCCGTATCGGATTATTTGTAATAATGATGAGTAGTCTAGTTGGAAGTTTGAGGATTTGTTCAGTCGATTAGTAAGTTCTTAAGTACTTATTGTTGATCATGAATATTGCAGTACTTCGTTATAACTCCCTTTTAACTGTTGAAACCCATGTGATGTTAGAAATACAAAGGAGACTCTGCCGAAATTTAGTAAATTATCTTAGTTTAGTTTTGTGTAAGGCTACTTTAGTAGCATTCTTGGCTCTTGTGGAGTTGGGGTGTTACAGTTTCAGCCACTCCATCCTCGATCCCTTCTTATATGCAGCTCTCCATCTCCCTTTCTGGGCAAGAAGTGAAACAATTCCTGGCCTATTCCTCCTCCTCCAACTATTAAGCAATGCATAGAGGCAACTCTGACTTTTTTGGGTAGGGGGGGCAATGCCACGACTTGGCTTTTACAGCGGTGACGCTCTCTGGGCGTTGTGGTGCAGCACAACAACTATCTGCACGTGGCGCTCGGCTTGGGTGTTGTTGGTCTTGGTTCCTTGTTGGTTCTGATTAGATTGATTCCGATTGGTGGCTGATTTGTGTGCCCGGCGAGCATCAATCCCACACCTCGATCTCATACTTTAGTGTGCCCTAATTCACGATGGTATGACATAGTATCTCTGTCGAACCCGGGAACAAGGGATCCCGAATTCTCTGTATTCATACACTAGTCCAGGATTGCTAGTGTACATAGTCAAACAAAAGTGATAGCACAAACATATCACACACTTTATTAATAATAACTCAGAGTTTATTACAAAATAGGCCTGAGGCCAAATAGATAAATAACACAGCGGAAAGCAAATATAGTAGACCACACGACTTGCCACAGGCAATCGTCTGGGGGCGTAGGCCTAGTCATCAAGATCCTCACCGTCCCGATAGAGGTCTTCTTCTGAATAAAGATTATTCAGTAAGAGTAAGCACAACTTCCGTGCTTGCAAGTTACACCCAATATTGAAAGGTAATGCATGCATAAGGTAAACAAATGATATTGGCAGGGTTTATTTTGCATAAACAACATTTTCAAGTTAAATACTCATAGTAATTTCTAAGGCTAGTTTTTATACTATAACTAAAATCAGTGTTTAAAATGACAATTTCATATTGGATAATCTCCATTAATTAAATGGTGAAGAATACCCTCCTATCACTTGGCTAACCGCCTAATTTCTACCATAGGATTAACCATCCTAAAATCATCTGTTGAAATCATTTTATAAACCAAAAACAAAGCCTAACTTAGAGTGGCTGTGCTAGCATGTTCATGATTGCGGACACGACTATTCGAATAGTTTCTACTCTGCATAGTTTGTACAACTTTACCCACACGAGATAATTTACTTTTAATGTAGGCCAATGCACGCTTTCGAAGGCGTGTGACTAAGCAATATTATCATGAGACCTTTACAGTGCAATGTCTTAATGTATTTATGCCCACTAAGGTTTCGCTACCATTGGACTAACCATCCTCCGGGAGCCCCCTCTTGCGCCAGGTGGGACTAATGTCTAACCGACCCCCACACAAACAACATAGCACAAATATCACTAAGACGTCAAAAATTATTTAGCCAAATCCTACCCATACAAGACATGTGGTGGTACGGTAAGACGTAGCAAAAAGCGGCTCAAAGACCGGTCTTTAACTGACTCGGGCGACTTCCAATTAAAACCCTGTGCATTAACCTTAACCAGATTAAGCTCGTACATAAACCTGCACCCACCATTCATCCATTTTGCCCAAGTCCAAACCCATTTTATTTTATTTAGAGTAAAATCCTCTTTATAAACCTTTTGTGGTAAAACAATACCACATAGTCAAATTAAAAGTAAGTATGTAAAATATTTGGCTAAACCTTACCAAATTCATAAGTGTGATATAAGCATGGATAAACACAAGACTAATTTTGCCTAAGGGTGACAAGGCAATCATATTCAATAATCAAATGGGCCATACAATGAAGATTGGACTAACTATATACAAAAACAGGGCATTCAAACAATTGTATAAACATATGCATGCATTAAGTAATTTAAAAACTGAAAATACATTTAAATTAATGGGATCAACATGATCAATGGTATAACTTTCCTTCATTGACGTCTTGAAAATCTAAGTCTTCGGGCTGGTCAAACTCTCCGGAGTCGTCGAAGTCTATACGCGAAAATACGATAAATTCAATTTAAATTCAAATAAATTCAAAAAGACAACTCAAATTAACTCCAAATTGAAATATTTTGGTTTATTTAGCTAGATTATAATTTTATACAAATTTTGCAACTTGAATCACCCAATTTGGAGTTCAGATGCAAAAGATATGAATTTTTGAAGTTTAAAACCTAAATCTGCAAATTAAATGAATTTCCCGAATTATTTTTCTAAAGGAAAATCTATTTACTGCGCGATGCTGACCTCAGCGAGAAATTTGGGAATTTTAAAGGAATTAAAATAATTCCTGTCGTGCAGGCCCCACGTGTCATAGACACGGTCTATGTGAACTAAGTCCACGGCTTGTGGCTCAGGAGGGAGGTGCTGACACAGCTGAGGTGACCGCCACGTGGGCAGCCACGTGAGGTTTGGCGCCGAGGTGGCGCTGACCTAGCGCCTACGTGGACATGCCACGTAGGTCCGGCGAGCGGCGATGTTACGGGCTCGGGCTCGCCGGCGTTCTACGCCGCGGCGAGCCAAATGGTTGTGCGCAAAATGTAGAGGAGGGCAGTGCGAACTTGTGGGTTACCAAGGTGGCGGCGAAGAGTGGCGAAAAGGTCGTCGGCTACGAAGACAGGCGCGGCGGTTCGAGGTTGACGACAAAGTAGGGGTTCCGGCGGTTCTTCGAGGGAGTGAGTGGTCGCGCGGGCTTCGCGACGGCGTGGCGATGCTGCTGGTGTCGGAGACGAGGTCGAAGCGGCTCCGGCGACAGCGCAAACTAAGCTCGAAGCCTTCGTGGTCGCCGGTGAAGAAGCACAAAATTCGGGCGCTACGGGCGAGAAAGTGGGCTGTGGATGGCGGCTCTGTGTTGCGGAGGTTGAGGCGCACCTGGGGCCGCTATTTATAGGTCGCGGGCATGGCTGAGGTGGCGTAGGGCGCAAGAAGGTCCGCGCGCACCGGCGAGAATTAGGGGATTTAGGGTGCCGGGATGGAAGGTGATGGCCGTGTCGGGGGCGGAGAGAATCCAGGGTTTAAATGCGCGCGGAATTATAGGAGATGATCAGTTTTGGAAGGTTTCCGAATCACGGCCAATGCGGACGCGAGGGTGAGAAAAAGGAAAGCAGCGAGGAAGAAGAAGGAAAGGAGGACGATGATGCAGGTACACCCGATTTTGATCGAACGGTGGACAAGGGCGAGTGCAAACTGGTAAGTGCGAGTTGGGCGTAGCCGTTGGATTTTAATCTAACGGTCGCGATAGATCGAGGCGGTGCGGGTGAGTAGTTAAGTCAATGATGCACATGGACCGTTGGATTTAGATCTGATGGTCCACATGCGTTGGGTTTTCGGGGTTCCGAAGGTCTCACGAAAGGTGGCCGTTGGATTTTAATCCAACGGCTGACAGAGGTCAGTGCGGGCGCGAGTGAGAGAGAGGAGGCTGACAGTGGGCCCCGCTGTCTGTGAGATGGAGAGGTGGCGCGGGGTCGAGCTGGGCTGCGCGCGCGGGAAATGGACTGGGCCGGCTAGGTTTCGGCCCGTTGGTTGATTAGAGTTTTCTTTTGATTTTCTAATTAATTAAATGCTGATAATTCATTTAGGCTTTGGAAAATAGTAGATTAAGTCCAAAATTTTTGAGAAAATTCACAGAAATTCTCTAGGGCATTCTGGACTTAAATAAAATATTTCCAACTATTATTTGGTAATAGATTTCACAAATAAATTTGTTTAGCTTTAAATCATTCCAGTAAAAGCTTTAAAAAAATTCAGAAAATCCCACAAAATAATTAAATTTTATTTTCAACTAGAATTTGAAATTTGGGTTGTTACAATATCCGAGGACCTTGCGAGACAACTGTGGCATAATGGCGGCAATAGTTTTTATGGATTGTTGTAAATATTGTTGTTTCAATGAATATTTTAGATTAATTCCATAATTAATTATGAACACTAAAACATAATTCTTGCAATAGTAGAATGACATGAGCATCATTGCATTATCTAAAAATATGGATAAACACCTCAAGTCATTTAACCAAGAAATCGTGCAAAAAAGGATAAAACAATGGACTCATTCAATTAGCATAATGCTCAAATTGATGATAATTAATTTGCTCTCAACCACGAAGCAAGGCCTCCTTGCCAAAAAAATAGCCTAGTCCGATCAATGATTAAAGTGACAATTTCTAGGCCTATGCTAGGTTTTGAGCTCTATCACTTACCAAGTTATCAACTAGTAGTCCTAGCATAACAAGAAAAGAATTGCACTGACAAAAAGAGTAGTAAGTAATTTATACTACGACAAGTAACTGTATAACATAGATAAATATACTAACATGTCGAAGCCTAGCTTAAGACTCTAAATTGTCACAATAACCTCACAAAGGCCTATGTCCTCATAGAGCAATCAGATAACCCACAATCTATCATGCAACGCACCCAATACTAGTGCTAATCAAATCACAGATAGATGTGAAAATGAACTTCACTAGTATGGCACAATATGCAAGATAGACAAAGTAAGAGCCAAATAAACTCACTAAATTAATGGCATTCAAAGCCACTGAGAAGGCAACGCACAGTTGTCCAGTGAGGTTATCGGAGATACAATGCCACACAACCATGAGTCAGGGCATACTGAAGCACAGGATCAAGGTACGGGATTGATGCTACACCTTTACAAGAACAATCTGGGCACTGGCTGCACGCACAGATCAGCCACTGATCGGAATCAATCAAATCAGAACCAACAAGGAACCATGACCAAAAGCACCCAAGCCAAGCGCCTCATGCGAATAGTGTTGGTGATATGCCCTAGAGGCCATCATACAGATGATTGTATCGTGTCTATATTTATGAGTTATAGAATAAATGTTATTATATTCCTTGGATGAATTATCATTTATAAAGATTAACAAGTATGTGACTTTTTGGTGGAGCTCTTTAACTTATATGATGTCATTCTAAATGTATCCTTGGTCGGATGTCACTGGTTGGAACAGTAGTGACTTATCAACCAGCACATGTATTAATTGATGACCATGTTTAACCAGTCATGGATACGAGGATATCGAATCAATAACGTGAATATATGTTAGAGAACATGGTGTTAGATTGATCCACCTTGAGACACTATTAAGATTGTTATGATTGTTATGTGTCATTAGTTGGTCTGAAGCAACGATGATGTATGATCCTTAAACTTGAAATCAACATAGTTTCCTAAATGTGTAATAGTATACTTTGAGGTTGCCAAACGCTACTCCATAACTGGGTAGTTATAAAGGCATCTTTTAGGTATGCCATGAAACATATGGAGGGATGTAACTAGTCGGATATGGGATTTCCCACCCTTAACATAACATGAGAGATATCTCAGGGCCCCTTGATGTGGTCGGATAAAGAAAGTGCATGGTCGTGCCACTAATGGTTGAAGAGTCGACCACATGAAGTTATCCCACTATTATAGAAAAGGTCTTCACAAACAGTTTAAAATGTCATCACAGACGGTTTTATGAGCCGTATGAGTTTATGGGTCAGTAATAACATGAGATCATCACATACGGTTTTCAAACTGTCTGTGATATATACTATCACAGATGGTTATTAACTCAGAAATCGTCTGTGATAGCTGATATATCACAGACGATTTGTAGCTAAAACTCTCTGTGATAGCTGGTGTATCACAGATGGTTTGTAGCTAAAACCATCTGTGATGGCTTTTCTCTATAAAGTATCCAAGCAGTGGCTGCTTATCCCTTTAAAACCGGCTTCATATATATATATTGTTCGTAGTCCCTCAGCCACTTTCGAGGGGTCGTCCACGCAGCATGAGGAGGAAGGGATAACAGCCATGGGCAACTTCATCGAGCCCCTGCAAATTCAAGAAACATGACTGCTAGGAGAGCGCGTAGACGTCCAATTACTTGGATGTTATCGATAGGTATTTGGATGTCGCTATGTTCAGAAAGTGATGTGGACGCGCAGGTACTCCGACTGGGAAGTGGCATCATGTATCAGTAACCAACCATTCCTTGGATTCGCGTGGATATCCAATTACCTGGATGTCGTCCATAGGTATTTGGATATCGCTATGTTCAGAAAGTGACGTGGACGTGCAAGTACTCCGAATGGGAAGTGGCAACATGTATCAGCAACCAACCATTCCTTGATCAATACATGATGCCACTTCCCAGTCGGAGTACCTGCGTGTCCACGTCAATTTTTGAACATAGCAACGTCCAAATACCTATCGACGACATCCAGGTAATTGGATGTCCATGCGCTCTCCTAGCTGCTATGCTTCTTGAACTTGCAAGGGCTTGATGAAGTTGACCGTGGCCGTAGTCCTTTCCTCCTTATGCTGCGTGGACGACCCCTCGAAATTGGTTGAGGGACTACGAACTATATATATATATATATATATATATATATATATATATATGAAGCCGATTTTAAAGGCACAAGCAGTCACTATTTGAATACTTTATAGAGAAGAGATCAGGAATGGAATGGTAGGATGTACCTCAGACGCAAGGGAGGAGAACTTGACCGGCATGAACATGGTTACACAGGCAAAGGTGAAACGAATGGCGAGAGGCAGGTGAAGAGGTGTTGTAGTAGTTTTTAACTCATTTGGTCTTGTTTTGGAATGGAATAGCAAATTTAAAAGGCATAATTGACATATAAACATGTGAACCCTTCAGGTTATTTAAAAGACACAATCTATACATAATATCACATCCAATTGCATTTGTGGCATCAATTAGCAATTCAATTGTATATCAGAATGTATAAATTTGTATGTGCAGCAGTCAGCAATTCATTAGAGCTCAAATATGAACTAATTATCAATTCAATTTCAGCATAAGACTATTAACATCATTGAGCAGTTCAACAGAGCATACAAATTTGCAATACCTCCCAGTGCTAGGCACAGACAAATCACACAGAGCATACAAAATCAGTGATTGTGTTAGATTAACACATTAAGCATTCTAATAGGATCTATCCACAACTAGTAGCATCAACAGTCACACCCAACACAACCCCATTCCCTACCTCTGTATCCATCCATCTAGCCAGCCAGCCATTAGTCACATTGTAGCTCAGTTCACATGAATACCAACATCCCAAACCAATAGGTGATAGATCTGTCTTACCTCGACGTCGCCAGTGCTGGTGGTGAGGTAGTCGAGGCCGAGGTCGGTGGAGAGGTAGCCGGGGGGAGAGGACGAAGAGGTCGTGTGTGCTGGGGAGAGGACGACGACACTGTAGGAGGGAAGCTTCGGGCGGCGGCGTCGAGGTGGATTTGGATGTGGGGAGGTCGATTGGACCGGCGTCGACGACGTCGACGACAGGGTCAGGGAGGAGGCTTCGGGTGACAGCGGCGTCGAGATGGGGAGGGGAACAGGCGAGAGTAAGGGCGCTGGGGAGTGACGAGTTAGGGTGCAAACCCTAGCAGGCTCCTACTAATAAAGAGTTATCATAGACGTTCTATTATGGAACCGTCTGTGATACTTATGAACCGTCAGTGATATAAGACCATATCACAGACGGTTCCATAGTAGAACCGTCTGTGATATGAGACATATCACAGACGGTTCTACTATGGAACTGTAACGGCCCAATTTTTAAATTTCAGTAAAAATTAAAATTTATGAATTTTTGTGGGATTTTCTGAAATTTTAAAAGCTTTTTATGATTAATTTAAAGTCAAAACAAATTTATTTGCAAAATTAAAAGCCAACATAAAGTTGGAAATTATTTTATTAAGTCCAAAATAAGTATGGGAATATCTGTGAATTTTTCCATAATTTTTGGAATTATTTTACTAATTTCTAAAGCCTAAATGAATTATCAGAATTAAATCAAATAAGAAAGTCAAAAGAAAATCTAAAACTCGATTTGGGCCGAAACCCAAATCTTCGGCCCAAAACCATCCCGCGCGCAGCCCGCACGCGGCCCACACCGCCGCACCCCCCTCCTCTTTATCAACCGTTGGATCAACATCCAGCGACCGCGCTGCACACACGCACCCCATCTCATCGTGACCACTGGATCTTGAATCAACGATCGGGATCTTTTGTAACCTCCGCATAGTCTGAATAACATAACCATTGTAAGCCGTGCGATCTTAATCCAACGGCTCCGCCACCTCACACCGCCTCACTCCCCTCCTCAACCCCCTTCTCGCGCACGTTCTCGCCAAACCGCGCGCGCGCAAACGGCGCCACGCCGCGTCTCCCACGCCGCCGCTCCAGGCCTCCCCTTGCCCTATAAAAGGGAGCCCCGTGAGCCCCTTCTCCTCCTCAGCTCATTCCCCCACTTCACCCTTCTCTCGCCCAGCCCCCGGTTTCACTGCCGGCTCGCGCCCAAAGGAGCTCGCGCGCGCGCGTCGCCGCAGCGTTCCTTCCCCGCCGTCGCCACCGTCGGCATCGCATCGTCATCGCGAAGCTGGTGCGTCCACTCTCGTCGATGGAGGATCACCGGAGCATCGTTCCACCGTCAAGCCGTACCGCGCCGCTGCCTTCGTCCTCGCCGCCGGCCACCGCCTCACCCTTTTCCGTCGCTGTGGTGAGCATCATGATCGCCGTTCTCTCCTCTCGCTTCTGGTGCACTCGTGGGACACCGTCGCGAAGCACAGCGCCGGCGACCATCGGTCCCCGCGCCGGCGCCGTCCTCACCGACGTGGCACCGCCACATGGCAGCCACCGAGGTTCCACCTGTGCGCCACCGCGGCAAAGCAGCCCGCGTGGCGCCGCGTCAGCGCCACACATGTGCGTGCGTGCCACCTCAGGTGCAACAAGTCCTACTCGGCTTGGTTATCTTTTGTTGTTGGATTTTATTTGGAGTTCTTCGTTCTTATTGGTTTTATCGCCTTTTTGCGTTAGGTTCCGCAGGAATTATTGATTACGTGAGTGAATCCTCTGCAACAAGGAAGTGACCTACAGCAAGGCAAGCAGTGTAACATCATTTGATCATATTGCTCCTATTACTTTTAAAGTCTAATATCTTGTTTGCAAAACCTAAGTATGCATACTTCTTTGTGTCAAAGTTAATTTCTTTGTGTCGATTAAGAGGTAGTTAGTCCTCTTGCATTGTTGCCACTGAAATTATTCATCCCGCCACTACCCTAGGTTATTATCCTCACTGGTGAATTAGAGCAGGTGGATGATTTATAGTCTTTTATTGTCTTTGCGATATGATGCTTAGCAATGCTTAGTTACCGGTAGAATTGGGCGGTTATTGACTTAGTCGATAACCTTGATTACACAAACTTATTATGACTTCATGATTTCAGCCTTGGTGCTATGTTTTACTTGTGAAAACCGAAAAATAAAAACAAAATGATTTGGACTTGGGCACAATGGTAAGATGGTGTGATTCGTGGGTGTGACTGGAATGGTGCCCGAGTCATTTAAGGACCGAGTTACTTGCGCCACCGTTCTGAGTATTTCGCGTGCTAACCACACTAGAGGGTATGAGACCTCTCTTGACTTAGTACCTTGGGAGGCATGAATTAATGAGTCGCTGGCTGTAGTTTATAGAGAAAAAGGATCACAAAGGCGTGACCGGGGTGGTTCCTTTCTAGGTCCTCCACCCCGATTGGGGTCTTGCAAGTGTCCGGCTAGCTTTACCCTAAATGGCTAATGACTCCCGGCCTTGCATGACTCCACCACAACGTATGGTCCTGGTAGCCCATTTCGCCGGTGCTCATCGAGGGTCAACCCCATCGTGCGACTCTTAATTAACGATTCCATTGGAAATGTCTTGTTAGACTTAGCCGTGCCTGCATACCAAAGGAAGTATGCTAACCGTGGCTGGTGGAAAGGCGGTCTGAAGTGTGGGTACATTGGTACACCCCTGCAGGGTTTTGAACTATTCGAATAGCCTCGTCCTAGGTTATGGACACGCTGAAACGCCCGTGAGAACTAGACTACAACCTTTTAAATTAAAACTTGACATGGGTGAGTGCAGTGGGTACTCGTGCTATTGTTGTGATGGCCATTGGGTTGGTCATCTCCAGGATGTCTTTTTGTTATTACTTATTGTATCGCTGTTATTTTTGCAAATTAAATTCAGATTGTCAAAAGTGCTTCCAAATTATTATCTATTGCAAATAAGACTTGCTTTATCTTTGAAAATTAACCTTGAGCCTTCTCCTTTGATTAAAGCACATATAGTAGTAACTAGGTTTTGTTACCCGTAAGTCTTGCGAGTATAATTTTGTACTCATTTGCTTTGCTTAATTGTTGCAGAGAAGAAGGTTGATCCTCAAGGATCAGCTTTGGTGAGTTTTGCTACGTGTGGACGACTAGCTTGGCGGCCGGTCGGTTGCCACAATGGTTATGTGGCTAACCGGTTGGTTTTTGTCTTAGCCATCTTATGGCACTTTTGCTTCCGCTGTTAATGGTTCTTGTTGTCTTTTGGCCAGTCGACCCTTTGTTGTAATAACTCTATATTATGTACGTCTTTTGCTAGACTTGTTATATTGTGATGTATGGAATTGATGCATGATTTTATAACGGGGTGTGTATACTGCATTTCTGGGAAGTATACATATCTCGAGGCTTGGTTTATTTGAATTGTGATGCTAGGGTCAATGGAAGGCTAAGCATTACAAGTCGAATAAATCGGGGTCCTCACAACCCCCTTCTCGCGCACGTTCTCGCCGAAACCGCCGCCGCGCCCGAAATCGCCGCCGCACGTCTCCCACGTTGCCGCCGCTCCAGGCCTCCCCTTGCCCTATAAAAGGGAGCCCCGTGAGCCCCTTCTCCTCCTCAGCTCATTCCCACTTACCCTTCTCTCGCGCGGCGCGCCGGTTTCACACGTGGCTCGTCGCCCAAAGGAGCTCTCGCCGCCGATTGCGCCGTCGCCGACGACGTTCCTTCCCCACCGTCGCCACCGTCGGCATCGCATCGTCATCGCGAAGCTGGTGCGTCCACTCTCGTCGATGGAGGATCACCGGAGCACCGTTCCACCGTCAAGCCGTACCGTGCCGCCGCCTTCGTCCTCGTCGCCGGCCACCGCCTCACCCTTTTCCGTCGCTGTGGTGAGCATCATGATCGTCGTTCTCTCCTCTCGCTTTTGGTGCACTCGTGGGACACCGCCGCGAAGCACAGCGCCGGCGACCATCGGTCCCCGCGCCGGCGCCGTCCACGCCGACGTGGCACCGCCACATGGCAGCCACCGAGGTGCCACTGCGTGCGCCACCGCGGCAGCGACCGCGTGGCGCGGCGTCGGCGCCAGCGTGTGCGTGCATGCCACCTCAGTGCACTGAGTCCTACTCGGCTCGGTAGACCAGTCACAGTGAGTGAGAGCCACCACACATGGGGCCCACCTGTCAGAATTTGTTTTAATTCTTTTAAATTCCGAAATTCTGTTGCTGGCGTCAGCATTGCGCAATAAGTAGATTTTTCAGTAGAAAAATAATTCGAGAATTCAATTAAATTTCAGATTTAGGTTTAAAACTTCTAAAATTCATAACTTTTGCATATGAACTCCAAATTGGGTGATTCAAATTGCAAAATTTATATAAAATTATAATCTAGCTAACTAAACCAAAATATTTCAATTTGGAGTTAATTTGAACTATGTTTTTGAATTTATTTGAATTTGAATATTGAATTTGTCGTATTTTCGCGTTTAGAATTCGACGACTCCGGAGAGTTCGACCAATCTGAAGATTTAGAATTCCAAGACATCAACGAAGGCAAGTTACACCATTGACCATATTGCCCCCAGTATTTTAAATTATTTTCAGTTTTTAAATTCTTTATCGCATGCATATGTTTGTATAAATATTTTAATGTCCTGTTTTACATATAGTTAATTCCATGTGTTATTGTATAGCCAATTTGAATGTTGTACCTGACTTCCTTGATACCATAGGCAAGATATTATCAAAATTAGACATATGCTTAGCAAGGCTTAGTTCACATTTGCAGAATTTGGGAGGGTTTTCACCAAATTTCTACAAATTTGTTTCAAACTTGATATTGTGGTATTGTCTTACCACATGGAATTATAAATAGAGTTTTATTCAAAATAAAATCAAAAATGGGTTTGGACTTGGGCGAAATGGTCGGAATGGTGGGTGCATGTTTATGCACGGGATTGATCTGGCTAAGATCAAGGCCCATGGGTTGTAGGAATGACGCCCAAGTCAATTGAGGACCCGTCTTTGAGCCGCTTATTGCTATGCCATATCGTACTACCACATGACCTGTATGGGCAGGTTTTGGCTAATTAATTTGTGATGTTCTAGTGTATTTATGTCATGTGATTATGTGGGTGTCGGTTAGACGTTTTATTCCCACTTGGCGCAAGAGGGGGCTTTCGGAGGACGGTTAGTCCAAATGGGCGAAACCTTAGCGGGCATGAGTACACTAGGCCAGAACATTGTAAAGGCCTCATGGTAATTGCTCAGTCACACGCCTACGGAAGCGTGAATTGGCCGACATAACGAGCATGTCACCTCGTGTGGGTAAAGTTGTACCAACTCTGCAGAGTAGAAACTATTCGAATAGCCGCGTTCGCGGTCATGGACATGCTAGCAGGGCCACTTAAAGTTAGAATTTTTTTTGGTTTTTAAATGCTTTATTAAATGTTGAGGATGGTTAATCCTTATGAAAAATTGGGCGGGAAGCCAAGTGTTAGGAGGGGATCCTTCACTAAATCATTGGAGATTATCCACATTATAATATTGTCATTTTAAAATATGATATTAGTCAAGTATAAAACTGCCTTAGAAAATACTATGTCTATTTAAACTGGAAATGCTGTTTATGCAAAACAACCCCTGCCGTACTCACTTGTTACCTTATGCATGCATTTAAATTCAATATTGGGTGTAACTTGCGAGCACGGAAGTTGTGCTCATCCTTGCTGAATAAATCTTATTCAGGAGAAGACTTCTACCCCGATGGTGAGGATCCGGACGAGTAGGCCTTTTGACCCAGACGATTGCCTGTGGCGCATCGTGTGGCTCACCACTATTATTGTGTTTCCGCTGTGTTTATCATTTGACATTTGATATTGTTGTTCAGAATTTAGTTGTATTAAACAATTATTTATTTAATGTCATTTACGATTTCGTGATATGAATGTGATATCTATTTTGTGAGACTGCATAATGAAATCTGGACTGTGTTTGAACACGAGTCGGGATCCTTCGCTCCGGTTCGACAGAATCGTCTGTGATATGGTTGTTCAAAGTTCTATATATGTTTTGAGCATATACTATCATGTATAAATTTACATGGCATGAAGAAATTACATGTTCATATGTCAATTTTGTCATTTAAATATTGATGAAAATTTGCATACGATTCAACTTATAATATAGTAATTCGATCACCTCCAAACTAGATTTTTTTCATTTTGGAACACACACACACATATTATTGTGTTTCATTTGTGTTTATCATTTGACATTTGATATTGTTGTTCAGAATTTAGTTGTATTAAACAATTATTTATTTAATGTCATTTACGATTTCGTGATATGAATGTGATATCCATTTTGTGAGACTGTGCACTGGAAATCCTGGACCGGTGTTTGAACACAGAATTCGGGATCCTTCGCTCCCGGGTTCGACAGGAACCGTCTGTGATATGGTTGTTCAAAGTTCTATATATGTTTTGAGCATATACTATCATGTATAAATTTACATGGCATGAAGAAATTACATGTTCATATGTCAATTTTGTCATTTAAATATTGATGAAAATTTGCATACGATTCAACTTATAATATAGTAATTCGATCACCTCCAAACTAGATTTTTTTTTCATTTTGGAATACACACACACACACACACATATGGCCAAACAACGTGGTCAGTCACTTCTTACAAAGATTAAAAAAAGTAGAAACCTAAATAAACAAAGTTTTTCTAGTGGTGGAGGTAAGCTGCTATCTCTGTCTTCAAAACTTCGTAGGTGACGGCGTGAGCATCAGATGGTTCGTGCACGAACAAAGCTCGAAATGCGTCCACCCGTTGACGCGCTCGTTCGAGTGTCTCCCGAAGACCCTCAGATTGTTGAATCAAGAAGAATTGAGCTCATAGGCACTCTTCCTTTGCTTTTTGGTCACAGCAAGGTCGACTCGGTCGCCCACCGCGTAAGCCTCCTGAAGACGTGCAACATCATTGTGGAGGACCACATCGATGACGCGGTAAACTCGCCGGAAGTGGCAGATCACTCGAAAGACGCGGCGGAGGAGGATGTTAAGACGGCGGAAGGTGGCCAACACCTGCTCCGGGAAATCCTTGGATAGAGGAGTGATGACACTGTTGATCAAACAGTGCCCTTCTGCTGCATCCACCAACGTACGACCGGAGAGGTACTCGTACAGTATGGCCAGGTAGGCGATCAATGTGGGCGACAAGGAAAGAGAAGAGGGAGTCATTTCTGCTAGCTTTAGAAGAGTAGAGTTTATATGTGGGGGATGATGATCGATCATCTTCGATGGCCAGCGGATGATCCTTTTTATAAAACAAGGAATAAATTCGGCGCGTGCGATGTAACAGTCCAATTTTCAAATTTCAGTAGAAAATAAAATTTATTTATCTTTGTGGAATTTTCTGAAATTTTAAAAACTTTTTATAAATATTTTAAAGCCAAAACAAAATTTATTTCCAAAATTATTTACCAAATAATAGTTGGAAATATTTTATCTAAGTCCCAGATAACTCCAGGAATTTCTGTGAATTTTTCTGGATTTTTTGGGATTTATTTGCTATTTTCTAAAGCTTAAATGAGTTAACAGTATTAGTTTAAATGGAAAAGGAATTTAAAACTAAAATCATGTTTGGGCCGAAACCCAAAAACCCAGCCCAAACCCTCCTCGCGCACGTGGCCCACACGGCCCAATCTCGCGTGTGCCCTCTCTCTCTCCCTCACTGACACGCGGACCCCACCTGTCAGCCTCACACGCACTCACGTTAAAATCACCTCGGAGTTCATCAACCGTTGGATTTCAAACCAACGGCCAGATCTCACGTAATCTCCAGAGGATCGAACGTCCCCCTCATCGTAAGCCGTCAGATTTAAAAAGCACGGCCACGATCATTCAAGCCTTTCGGAGGTCCAAACATTCCCCTCAACGTGAGCCGTACGATCTAAATCCAACGGCCCACGTGACACCCTTAGTTTCATAACTCAACACCGAACGTTCTAAACGTTGTGGACCATCCGATTTACAACCAACGGCCTAGATTCATCAAACTCTCAGATCAACACTATTCTTTGTGGACCGTACGATTTAAATCTAACGGCCACAATCCAACCACACTTAATTTCTTTTCTTTTCTTTTCCTTTCCTTCTCTGTCACTGCCAAGTGGGCCCTCTTCTACAGTGACGTCGTCGTCGTCTCCGCGAGGTCAAACCCGAGGCCGCCATTTTCGCAAACTCAAAAGCTTCGCAAACGTCCTCATTTCCAACCACTCCGTTCTTCGTGTGTATGTGCGTGCCCATGACTGTGTCCACCTCCGCCGCATTTCCCCCATGTTTCCCCTCTTTCTCCGTGCCGGTTTCGCCCACGACGCCGCAACCGCTGCCATGACCCCCACCTCCTCCACGCCGCCTCGGAGCCCCCCAGCACCTATAAAAGGACATCCCGGGTGTAACCTGGTCTCCTCATCTCAGCACCATCACTCATTCCTCCTCAAACGCCCCCGTTCGCGAAATTTTGGAGTTGAAGCTCCGAGCCCGAAGGAGCTTCAATCGAGGAGTTCACCGCCGTCAAGCCTTCGCCACCCCCGTCGTCCACACCTTCGTCATCGTCGTGACGCCGCGAAGCTCGTGCGCGCATCCACTTCGCCGGAGGACCCCTGCAACGTCTTCTTCCCCGTCGACCAAACCTCGCCGCCGCTAAACCTCGTTGCTGGCGGTAAAAACGTCATCCTCTGTCGCTGTTTTGGTAAGCACTAGACTCAGTGAGTCACGCTGGTCCTTTTGGTACCACCCGCGAGGCTCGCCATGGTGCCGCGGCGTCGCGCTCAACGCCGCGATCGCCGGCCACGGTGACGTGGGCGACCACGTCGTGAGGCACGCGTGTGTACCACGCCTCGCCACCTCGACTTAAAATCTCGTGGTCGCCACGTGGCGCTACCTTAGTATACCCACACTGAGCCAAAAGCCTGTGGGCCGAGTTCACGTAGACCGTGTCTATGACACGTGGGTCCCACACGTCAGGAAAATAGTTTTATTTATTTAATTCCGAAAATCTCAGTACTGACGTCACCCTTCCGCAATAAAAGGATTTTCCTTAAGAAAAATAAATCAAGAAAATCTAAAAAATTCAGAATTTAGGTTTTTAATAGATTTAAACTTAAATAATTCATATATTTTGCATCTGAACTCCAAATTGGGTGATTCAAGTTGCAAAATTTGTATAAAATTATAATCTAGCTAACTAAACCAAAATATTTCAATTTGGAGTTAATTTGAGCTGTATTTTTGAATTTATTTGAATTTGAATTGAATTTATCGTATTTTCGCGTATAGACTTCGACGACTCCGGAGAGTTTGACCATCCCGAGGACTTAGATTTTCAGGACGTCAACGAAGGCAAGTTATACCATTGATCATGTTGATCCCATTACTTTAAAGTTATTTTCTGTTTTTAAATTACGTAATGCATGCATATATTTATACAATTATTTCAATACCCTGTTTTTATACATAGTTATTCCAATATTCATTGTATGGCCAATTTGATTGTTGATTATGATTACCTTGTCACCCTTAGACAAAATGATACCAAAATTAGACATATGCTTAGCCATGCTTAGATGACACTTATGAATTTGGGAAGGTTTAGCCAAATCTTTTACAAAGTTGATTTAAATTTGATATTGTGGTATTGTTTTACCACAGAAGGTTTATAAAGAGGGTTTTACTCTAAATAAAATCAAAAATGGGTTTGGATTTGGGCGAATTGGTTGAATGGTGGGTGCATGTTTATGCACGGGTTTAATCTGGTTAAGATTAAAGCCCAGGGTTTGTTTGAAAGACGCTCAAGTCAATTGAGGACCGGTCTTTGAGCCGCTTTTTGCTATGCCTTACCGTACCACCACATGTCCTGTATGGGCAGGATTTGGCTAAGTAATTTGTAATATTTTAGTGTATTTGTGTCATGTTGATTGTGTGTGTGTCAGGTAGACATTTATTCCCACTTGGCGCAAGAGGGGACTTCCAGAGGACGGTTAGTCCAAAGGGGTGAAACCTTAGCGGGCATAAATACATTAAGACAGAATATTGTAAAGGCCTCATGATAACTGCTGTCGCACGCCTACGGAAGCGTGTGTTGGCCAATATAATGAGCATGTCATCTCGTGTGGGTAAAGCTGTACAGACTCTGCAGAGTAGAAAACTATTCGAATAGCCGCGTCCGCGGTCATGGACATGCTAGCAAGGCCACTTGAAGTTAGACTTTGTTTTTGGTTTTCAAAACGTTTTATCAAATGGTGTGAGGATGGTTAATCCTTGTGAAAAATTGGACGGTCAGCCATGTGATAGGAGGGTATCCTTCACCTGTTCTTTTGGAGGCTATCCATACCATAATATTGTCATTTTAAAACTCTGACTTTAGATATATTATAAAAAGGGCCTTGGAAATTAATATAAGTATTTAAACTAAAAATGTTGTTTATGCAAAATAACCCCTGCCTTATTCACTTGATTACCTTATGCATGCATTTTCATTCCATATTGGGTGTAGCTTGCGAGCACGGTAGTAGTGCTCACTCTTGCTGAATAACTTTTATTCAGGAGAAGACTTGTTCCCCGACGGTGAGGACCAGGACGTTTAGGCCTTCAACTCCAGACGATTTCCTGTGGCAAATCGTGTGGCTCACATTTATTTCTATGCTTCCGTAATGTTATTTACTACTTGCTTATCAAACTCAGTTGTATTAAATATTTGATTATTTAATGTTATTTAAGTTTCCGTGATATGATTGTGATATCAATTTTGTGAGACTGTGTACACTGGAAATCCTGGACTGGTGTATGAACACAGAGAATTCGGGATCCTTCATTTCCGGGTTTGACATGAGACGAAGAGACGCATCGGGGAGCCGAAGCGGCATTGATGCGACGAAGAGACGCATCGGCGACAATGACGTCGACGAATTAAGAAACTCATCGGGGAGCTGAAGGCCATAATTAAGAATCGTCTGTGAAGTATCGCAGACAGTTGTTTGTTGAAAACCGTCTGTGATATTTCTAAATATTATAGACGCTTAGTTTTAAGAACTGTCTGTGACACTTCACAAACGGTTTGTTTTAAGAACCGCCTGTGGCACTTCACAGACGGTTTTCATCATGAACCGTGTGTGATATTACCTTTTCACATATGGTTTTTAGCACAGCTAGTAACACAGACGGTCTTTAAACCAAAACCGTCTGTGATTGCATGTAATACAGACGGTTTTGGTCAACCGTCTGTGATGAGGCGTTCAGTATTAGTCTTTTTGTATTAGTTTCCGTCACTTGATCGAGAAATTATTGAACAGTCTATGGATGACAAAATATCTCACCTAGAGTTCAACCAGATATCGTGAGGCAAAGGAGAATACACAAGCAGGTCTTTTAGTCCGACCAGATATGAACTGGTCATATGGAGATACATACTTATTATAAACTGGTCAGACATAATCACTAACTGGTCGTAAGGAGTTACGAACTGGTCTTAACTAAATATGAACTGGTCGTATGGAGATACGAGTTAGTCATAAGTGATAAGGACCTGGTCACGATCATATTACATAAGGTTCGTCCGATATAATATTTATGTATATTCGGAATCGTTATGTCCTGCTAAGAACCACTAATGACTCGTGGTTGGAAAAGAGTTTTTGAGTCACAATCGATTATGCATGAACCTACAGGGTCGCACACTTAATGGGTTGGAACAAATGAGTTCGAATAGGATCTGTCATGGGCTCTTTATAAGGGCATGCATGGGGCTGTTGGGACGTACGTGAGTTGCTCTACTAAAACCCTAGCCGTCATCTTCTCGAAGGTCCTACTATGCGCATTGGTGCTAGCACACCAACGTATGACGTTCTACCCCTGGATGTGTGGATACCGTAGAGGCGTTACTGCGGTTACTGCAGCGCTGATCGAGGACAGTCTATGACATACGCAAGGAACATCATAGGTTGCTGGAGGATACGATCGGTACCGTGGATGTTGGGCAATCTACTATGACCACTTGATCGATGTGCTCGACATTGGATCAGGTTGTTCCAACTCTTCTTCCGCTACACTGCACATCTAATAGTAATGATCTATGGTCACTTGCTTGTATGGCTTCCTGGTTTACGTGGTATTTTTTTTGAATTGTCAGCTAGTATAGCCTACCCGTATCCCTTCAGATAGATGTTGTGTTGCACCATAACGCCTAGAGAGCATTCCTGCATTACTGCACCGCCGTTGTACAAGGCAAGTCATGCCACTACTACCCCCAAATCAGAGCCGCCTCTAAGGATTGCTCAGGAGTTGGATGAGGAGAATAGGTGAGGAATTGTTTCACTTCTTTCCTAGAAGGGAAAGGGAAAGCTACATATAAGAAGGGATTGAGGACGGAGTGGTTATATATATATATATATATATATATATATATATATATATATATATATATATATATATATTTCTTGGACGCGCCAGCATGTCACAGCTTCAGCGAGGCGATCTAAACAAATTTAGCAGTTCACCTCTCCTCTCCTTCGAGAGCAACAGAACCAACCTTATCTCTTCCTCTCACTTTCTTGTTGTGGGCCCGAGCTGAAATATATATGCCTCTTTTCTCAATTTCCTTTTAATTTTGAATATACAATTTGAAATTATGGAAATTCCCAAAAGAGCCCTCAGATTTCAACAATCCCCACCACTTCCTCAAATTTTGACATTGATTGAATATAGTTTTCATAAATCTTTGTTTGATATACACCTATTTGGTAATAAGTACCTTGCGGATTTGAACCCAATGACTAGTAGTAGGAGGTACGACTCTGCACAGACAAAGTAGGACTATGCCTTCATCCAATGCCTTGATTTGAGAGCTTTTGTTCAAGCTGCACTCTGTACTAGGCAGCTGTACTGCACCTCTCGGGGTAGGATGTTATGGTAATTTTGTAGGACAATTCCCTTTTTGACACATACGACATCAAACTCATTAAAAGTTTTTATCACTCAACCTTCCTTACATATGGAGTACAACAGCTAATGGGACCTTGAGGTGTACTCCCTGTCCTCACACAATCTTGTTTTCCTAGAGCCAAGTTCATGGGATCTCCAATCTTCTAGTATAGGTTGCCACTATTGGAAACCACTACAAGGGTATGAGCCTCGTTCCCTTAGATGCTTCAAGATCTTACACGCTATTCCTTTAGTGAAAGGATCTGCTAAATTCCTTTCGGACTGGATGTATTCCAAAGTGATTTCACCAATCTATCTGGCATGTCGAACTGATTTATGTAGTCTCTTTATATATTTTGAGGACTTCATGTTGTCCTTCCTACTCTTCACCTTAACCAAAACAATTTGGTTATTGGAGTAGGTCAAGATAGTTGGGATTGTTTTTTCTAGCACCGGTAGGTCAGAAAGGAGCTCCTTGAGCCATTCTGCCTCTACTAATGTTGAGTCAAGCGCTACTAACCCAACCTCCATGGTGGACTATGTAAGGATAATATGTTTAGAAGACTTCCACAAAACGGCCCTACCTGCAAGAGTGAATACATAACCACTTGTGACCTTCATATCATTTGAGTCACTAATCCGGTTAGAATCGTTGAATCTTTCGAAGACAACCAGGTGGCAAGAATAGTGTATCCCCATATTAATTGTCCCCTTTAGGTACCTAAGTACCATCTCTAGTGCTATCCAATGATCATCTCCTGGATTACCTGTATATCGACTCAATCTGCTTACAACATATGAGATGTCAAGTCTAGTAGCATTAGTCAAATACATTAAGGACCCAATTATTTGAGAATATTTAAGGTTGTATTTTCCATGTCCAGTACTTTTATGTAGCTTAACATTTTGATTATAGGGTATGGCTACAGATTTACAATCCATGAATCCAAAGTGGTTCAAGATTTTGTCCACATAATGGGATTGTGACAAAGTAATCACATTCTTGCCCTTTTGTAGCTTGATGTTTAAAATAACATCAGCTTCACTTAGGTCTTTCATATCAAAGTTCTAGGAGAGGAACTACTTAGTTTTATTGATTGCATCCATGTTGGTTCCGAATAGCAATATGTCCCCATTAAATCAATAATAGACACATTTATTGGCTTTGTTTACACAAAAGTCGATTGATGTCAGAGTACTATCAAATTTCTCAGATTTTTTTAATAATATACTTTTATTCGAAATTACAGAAATAATACCACTTATTTTTTTTATCAGAAATAATCATGTGTCGCTCCACGGTCAGCGACTTGGTATAGTCGCCTAACAGGTGTACGACATTGGTCCAAATCACTTAACAGTGAAGCAACCAAACCGTTCGCCTCATATTCACCAAACGAAAAGGCGACTTGGTCCTACTCGCCGTACGGTGGCACGACTAGGGCATGTGTCACTCGAGCGCTAGACCCTAGTCGCCCAACAGTTGGGCGACTTCGGGTGGTTTTGTACCGCGCGCGCGGCTGCGTGAACAGTCGCTATTTCATTGAGCGAGATCGAGAGAAAGAAGGGAAAGAGAGGAGAGGGAGAGGGAAAGTGAGGAGAGGGAAAGAGAGGAGAGGGAGAGGTGGGGAAAAAGTTTCTTCGTAGCGACGACGACAACAGTGAGTTTCTATGATTATTTTGTATTTGTGTATTTTTGAAACCATGGTAGGTTAGCAAGCAACATGATGTATATTAACATATTGTTAGCAAATGAAATAATAGTAGGTTAATTTAGAAAATCTTAGTTTGTAGATAGCATGGTTAATACAATTAGTTTACAAGTTCATATGGAGGAAAAATCTGTCAGTAAGAATTAATTCAGTTTTACTTTTTCGCGTGCTGCGCTAATTGCGCCCGACTTGATGAAGATGTCGATAACCTGTGCTTTCACAAATGCTAGTTTATAAAATGTTAAATACATGTTTTTATTTGCACAATAAAGAATTCCTAACATTTTATTTGTAGTTTTGGTTGGATTAAGGAATTATAAAATACTAAGACAAAAATCACAGATACATAGTTCCAAACCCATAGGATTCCAAAACATGTGAAATTTTGATTTTTTTTTCCTGAAAGCTTCACCCATTATAAATATGCATAGTAACGATGATGTTTTAAGTATTTCGCAATCCATAGCAGGCGTTACAGGTGTTAACGTAGTATAGCTTTTTGTAGGAAAAATTGCGTGTTTACCACTTGGGTTTCATGAAATTGTATGATTTATTTGCCATTGAAATATAATTGATATGCTCAATTAACATTAATGCTTTTAATTTCTTGATTTACAGGTATGGCTGGTTTGGACTGGCATTTCGGTCTGCATTCGGTTCGCGGGGACGATGCGCCTGACTTGGGGGTGGTTCTTACGCGGACACCCCGACGGGCTTGGAGACTAGACCCACGCTGGGTAGACATGTTTGTCCGCAAGTTGTACCATTGTTTTGTGTCATATGTCCGCTATGTAGTTACTTCTTCGTGCTGGAGACTGGACCCACGCTTGGAGACTGGACGCACGCTTGGCATGCATTACTGGGGTTCTGCAAACTACTCCTGTGACTATCCCGACCGCCGTTGGGACATGAGCAGCTATTGGCAACCAGTAAGGTCTAGTTATAGTATGTTCCCGTACCTTTTCTCTTTCAAAGTAGGCACTAACAACCTCTCCCGTCTACCCGTAGTCCCTGGATCCGCTATGTGGCTACTGCAAGTGGATCAACCAGGAGATCCACCCACATAACCGGTGGACTCTCGACTACAACGAGTGGGATGCCAAAAGAGCACACGAGATCCGGGAGGAGGAGCGCCGCACCGAAGAGCACAACCAGCGTATCCGGCGGGAGACGTAGGCCCATCTCGAGGCGTGTAGGTGCAGGGAGCGCGAGGCTCGCGAGAGGGAGCGTGAGAAAAAGAGGAAAATAGCGGCCGAGGCCAAGGCGTCCATCGAGGAGTACAACACCGAGCTCGCAAGGAAGGGCAAATGGCCCCGGTCTTTGCAGTAGTCCGACCCTCTTCGCCCATATGTGTGATGTATTTCCAATTCTCTAAAGGCATACCTGTATCGTCCTCGATTCGTAAGCCGGCTTTCCATGTAACCCCTTGTTATTTCTCTAAAGTTCTCCACCGTGTATGAATTTCCTAGCACATCACAATATCACTTACCGTTGTACTTACGAATCATTGCTAGCTCTATCGTCCTCACAATTTTTTTAGAAATTTAGCGCACTACAACAACATACGCCGATCACAAAATATTATTGCGAGTCTGATAAAATTTCGTACCCTTAAGATTCCATGAAATTCAAAAATGCACCAACCAACCTTGTCACCACCCTGTTATTTAAAAAAAATAACATCCTACCACAGGATTTGATAAATGTAATACTTACAAAATGTAACATTTATTTCACACAATTATTCTAATCGGATTTATCAAACAGTACAGCTGCCACATGAAATCGCCCAGTTGTTGGGCGACTTAGTTAAGTCGCTGAACTACTGGGCGACTCTAATGCTTGGTGCTCTGTCGTTGGGCGATTATGAATAGTCGCCCAACGGTACGACGACTTATGATTATTTCTGTAAAAAAATTAAGCAATATTATTTCTATAATTCTGAATAAAAAATAGATTATTTAAAAAATCAAATTTCTCATGTCATTACTTAGGAGCTTGCTTTAGACCATACAAAGATTTAATCAAGCGTCATACTTTCTTTTCTTGCCCTTCAACCACAAAGCCATCGTGTTGCTGAATTAAATCTACTCATCCAACTCTTCATTTAGGAAAACGGTCTTTACATCCATTTGATATACTTGTAGTTTATATGCGGCAGCTAATGCTAAAAGCACCCGAATTATGGGCAAACGAGTCGCAGTAGAATATGTATCAAAATAATATTCACCCCCTTTTTGCATCAAACCCTTAGCCACTAAATAGGCTTTGTAATTTTCTATAGTACCATCGGGTCTTCGCTTTCTCTTGAAAGATCCATTTGTAGCCCACTGTCTTGCATCCACTTCGAAGGCCCGTAACATCTCAAGTTCCATTAGCTATAATTGAATCCATCTCTCTACAAATTGCTTCCTTCCAATACTTCGCATCTGGGGATGCATATGTCTTTTAAAGGGTTAATGGTTTATCATTCACAAGATAGATGGCATAGTCTTCGTCAAAGCACTTTTATGTCATCTACCTCTTACTCAACTCAAATTCAGGAGCGGTGCTATCCACACTAAGAAGAATAGAGTATTCACATGAACCAGTAGGGGCAATGACTTCGTTTGCTCTCATAGGGAACACATTCTCAAAGAAAGTCACATCACAAGATTCCATCATGACTGCGACGACCCGACCAGGGGTCACCCGAGAGATCCCGCAAGAGCTCCCGAAAAGTCCACCAGGACCTCCCAGGAGGTCCAGTAGGATCACTCGAGAGGACCTCCAGGACCACCCAGGAGGTCCAGCAGGATCACCTGGAGGTCCAGAGACCTGACCCGAGGAGGTCTTGAGACCCAGAACCTCCCCAAATGCCACAACCTGACCTGAGGGAGGTCGAGAGACCAACCCGAGGAGATCGTGGGACTTGGAAAAGCCCTAAATCTCATGTGATCTGAACTAGTCCCAAGGATCAATGGCTAGCTCACACAGCATACACAAGTGATATATATACATCAACACAAACTTTACTAACAACAAAAGAGTTGATTACAAGATTGGCTTACAAGCTGGCAAAAGCAAGCACACAACGGGGCAAAAGTCAAGTCCATCCAATACACCACAGACAATTGGCTAGGGGGCGTGGCCTAGTCATCTTGGGGCTCATCTTCCTCAAAGTCCTCTCCTGCTCAATGGTTAAATCAAGCAAGAGTGAGCACAACAACCGTGCTCGCAAGTCACACCCGTCAAATAATAGATTCATGCATGCAAGGATTTACAACAGGAGGCTTATAGAGGTAATTTGCACAAAGCCAAGTTTCTTTCCAAATACCTGTATTAAGTTTCAAGCAGATATACAATACTAGAATTCATTTTCTAACATAAGTTTTGATTGATTGATAACAAGAATAAAAACGGTGAAGGATAACCTCCTATCAACGGGCTAACTGCCAAAACCCATTAGATAGAGATCCAAAACCATTTAACAAGCCATTTTAAAAACAAACTAAAGATCTAACTTTGAGTGACTTTGCTAGCATGTCCATGACCGTGGACACAACTATTCAAATGGTTTTACACTCAGCAAAGGTTGTACAACTTTACCCATACGACACGACCTATCTAGATTGTTTGACATCCGTCGATACCACCAGTCACTGCCGAAGGTAAGTGGTCTAGAGTACGTGATAAGGCCTTTACAATGTGCCATCCCACTGCAGTCCCCCCTTGCTAAGGTTTCACCCCCATTGGGCTAACCACCCGCAGGGTTCAGGTCCCCTCTTGCGCCAGGTTGGAATGTAAAGAAGAAGGTCATGAAGAACCACCCACTCAACCGGACGGGACAACCCTTGTGAGACATTGCAAATTAATCGGCCAGGTCCTGCCCATACAAGACGCGAGGTTGCACAAGGTGGCTAGCAAGATGTGGCTCGCAGACCGGTGCTTAACTGACTTGAGCGACAAACCACAAAACCCTTGGGTATCGGCCATAGAAATGACACGACCCCGTGCATAGACATGCACCAACCACATAACCATTTCGCCCAGGTTCAAACCCCTTTTCCTTTAACCCTTGCTTTTGAAAACAATAACAGATTTCCATGACAACCCAATATCACGGTTAAAACATTTTAGACAAAGTTGGTCTTTGGCAGTAAAACTTCCCAAATCAAGATTTTGGTCTAAGCATGACTAGGCATTACTTTTCAAAAGGTCCTGGTCCATACTATTGCAATAACCAGGTTTTAACTATGGTGACAACAAGTTCGGTTTCAATGCCAGCATTGGCCATATGAAGGATTTAGGTCTAACTATGAATTTAAAGAGTGGTATTGAAATACTGAGTAAAATATGCATGTAGTACTAGCTTGAAACAGAAATTACATAAGTTGAAGTATTGGGTGTCAACGTGATCAAGGGTATGACTTGCCTTGCTCGAGAGCTTGGGTGTCTTCTTCCTCAAGAACTCGGGCTCCTCGGCGTCGTCACAATCTACACGAGAGAACAAAGTCAACTCAAACAAAGTTCAAGTAAAAACCAAAAGAACTCCAAAGAAAATGCCAACTAGAATCAACAGAAAAACTCTGATGGTTTGGAGGGAGGTTCAAAGAGCTGGTTGGCACAATGAGAGAGCTGAAATGAGGAAAAAGGTAAAGATAGAGAGCTGCCCAAGCTTATATAGCCAGGGCTGCTGGGAGTTTCAAAGGCATACGTGTTCAAGGGTAGGTGAAGGAGAAGATGGGAGCAGGTAGAGGAGAAGACAAGAGAAGGAACGGGTGCTGCAGAAGTGATAGCATTTAATGTGACACAACCGGCATTAAATGCACGAAGACTTCTGTGGCATCCGTGATACGGTCGGAGGAAGGAGAAGGTGAGAAGGACTGACAAGTGTGACCAATCAAAGCTCAGGTTGGAGGTCCTACGGAGGTCCTGAGGAGATCCCGCAGAGGTCAAAGGAGGTCCTGACCCACCAGGGTGGTCTTTGCAAAAAAAACCTGAGATCGTGGCCACAAGGGTGGTCTTAACCCAAAAGGGTGGTTTTTACAAAAAGATCAGAGGTCGTGACCACAAAGGGTGGTCTTTGCAAAAAGACCAGATGTCATGACCACAAAGGGTGGTCTTTGCAAAAAGACCGCAGAGGGTGGTTTTTGCAAAAAGACCACAGGGTCACGAGAAGGAGGAGGTCCAAAGGACAAAGGAAAAGGCGCAGTGAAATAGAGCTGCCCGATTTTGATCGGGTGGTCTAAGGAGATAGGAACGTTCGGATCGCCCGAACGCTCATCTCCATTGGGTCGCCCAAATTCAATCGGATGCTCCACAATGCTAGGGAACGTTTGGACCATCCGAACGCCTCCTCTCGATCGGACCATCCAAACAAGATCAGACGATCCTCGAGAGGGGAAGGTGTGCGCTGGATCGAACCACGTGAAGGGATAAAGCAGGTCTGGACTCAAGGGGAGGTCCAAACAGGGAAGAGGTCTAACGGATGAGATCCGAAGAGGAAGGATCCAACAGAGGAGATCCAAGGAGGTCCTAACAGTCAGGATGGAACCAAAGGAGGTCTTGATGGTCAAGATGAGATCAAATGAGGTCTCAACGGTCAAGATGAACTCAAAGGAGTCTCAACGGTCAAGATGAGATCAAAGGAGGTCTGAACGGTCAAGATGAACTCAAAGGAGGTCTTTTGAACCCGAGAAGGAAAGAGGGGGGGGGTTAACGAGAGGAAGAGGTCCAGAAGAGGGAAGTTCAACCCGAACTTAGAATTTGGAGATCAAGGATATTTGAAACACAAACCCGAGCTTAGAATGGCTCAAGGGTGGTTGTGACCCAAAAGGGAGGTCAGAACCGAGGAGAGGCCTAGACAAAGAGGAGGTCCAAACACAAGGGAGGTCTAGACTTGGGGAGATCTACACCAAAGGGGAAACACAGGAGAGGTCTAGACCTGAGGAGGTCTGGACCAAAGAGGAAGGTTGGCCGAAGGGAAAATGAGACAAACACATAAGGGGAGAGAACACCAGAGCTCCATCACTCCAACAATCCCGACAAACCGACAGGGAATTTAGTTGAAGTTCAAGTTAGTCAATTTAAAACCATTTCAAAATCTCAAATTAAGCTTTTAGATTCTAATAAAGCCAGATGGTTCGTTTTATTTTGAAATTTTTAAAAAGGCTCTAAAAACCTAGGTGTTACAATGACATTTGTAGTAATGTCACTCACCTCGGATTTGACCGCTAGAAATCCATAAGTCGTGTTGTGATGCGCATATCCTAGAAAGACACAATCAACAGTCTCAGGACCAAGCTTTCTTTTCTTTGACAACGACACGTGCATTTTTGCCAGGAAACCCCACATCTGAAGAAATTATAAGTTAGGTTTCCCCCTCTCCCATCTTTCATAAGGTGTTTCCTTACGATTACGAGACACAACCCTATTTAGGACATAATTATCTGTGAGAGCTGCTTTACCTCACCATGAGTCCGACACACCTGAAGTCTATAAAATGGCATTATCCGAATCACAAATAGTTCGGTTCTTTCGTTCGGCTACTCCATTTGATTGTGGTGAGTACAGTGGAGTAATTTCATGAATTATTCCACTTTCTTTAGTATTGGCAGAATTCCTTGAAAGTGTATTCACCACCTCGGTCCGATCTTAATCGTTTGATTTTCTTTTCTAGTTGGTTTTCCACCTCATCTTTGTAAATCTTAAAATGTTTAGTGGTTCATCTTTTGACTTAAGTAAATACACATAGCAATACTTAGTCGCATCATCTATGAGAGTGAAGAAATATCATTTGCCACCTTTTGTTATTATGCCATTCATCTCACACAAATCAGAATAGACTAGCTCAAGTGGTGAAGTGTTATGTCCTTCAGTGCTATGAAAAGGTTTTTGGGGCTACTTTGCTTGCACATACACCTTAAACTTAGAGCCATTCTCATACTTATAATCAAGAACTAAACTCATTTTGCTTAACCGCACAATGGCTTCAAAGTTAACATGACATAATCGAGAGTGCCAAACATCATAAATTTTATTGCAATGGGAAATATAAAAATTATTACATTATTAAAATCAAGAAAAGACAAGCGGAACATGCCTCCACTGTCATAGCCTTTACCCATAAAATTATCAAATTTGGTCAACACAACCTTATTGGACTGAAAAATAAACTTTATTTATTGCCTACACATCATAGACCTACTCAGTAGATTGCAAGTCATTGCATGCACGTACAACACGTCCTTTAGGATGAGTATCTTGCCAGAAGTGAGCTTCAGGCGGACCTATCCAATCTCACGCACTGTAGTAGCGACACCGTTTCCCATCAGAACGAAGCCACCACCTTCACCCTGAAATGAAGACAAACAAGATCGATCAGCACATATATGTTTAGTTGCTCCTGTATCAATCCAGCAATCAAATGATGAATTTGCCATAGAGGCCTGAGGTACATATCCATCTGAACTGGGACTAGTCAGAGCAACATTTGCTTCAACCTTATGGCCCTTTTGCTGACAAGGATGACCTTTGTCTTTACAATCCCGACATTTGCTGGCTTTATGACCGGTCACCCTGCAAACAAAACAAACAAAGCCCTCATTCTTCTTGTTTTTCTTGCCTTTGGGCTTGTTATGGGGCTGTTTCTTGAATTTCTGCTTCCCACTACCTCCCAAACTCTTGGCCTCCACTTGATGAGCTTGGACTTGGGTCTTTCATTCACCATCACTGGCCCTAGCACTCTCTTTGACATTAATAGCAGTTGACAGCTCAGTGAGAGTCAGACGCTCCATATATCGGCGAGCAGCCACAAAGTCATGCCACAAAGGCGTCAACTTGGCCAAGATAACATTCACTTGAAACCTTTCAGGTAAGGGGAAGTCGTACTGGCTAAGACCACGTACATGGAGTTGAAGCTCATGGAATTGCTCCATCACAGACTACCCCCTCAACCATCTCAAAGTTCAAGTAATTAGCAGTGATAAAGGATTCATTCTCATTGTCCCCTTGAGAGTACTTCTCATCAAGTTAATCCCAAAGTTTCTTGGCCTCTTTGAAGCTTACATAGCTTTAGGCTCATTTGGCATTGCTTGGTGCCAGAATAGAAAAAATAGCAACCCCCCATTGGAGAGAGAAAAAAATGGCACAACAGACACGCCAGTTGTTGCGCCCCCATCGCCTGGTTGGTGACCTGCTGCGTACCCTCCACACGATAGGCGAGCAGGCCACCTGCTGCGCGGTGACGCACGATAAGGGGCACGTGTGTAAGATCGAGGAGGCCAACTAGAGGGGGGTGAATATGCGTTTTAAAAACTTCTATGCACTAAAACCGATTTCTAATGCGGAAGCTAATACAAATACGGTTTTGCACAATTAAAGTCTGAATCAACTAGGTTCAACTAAGTGCACCAACAATACAAGTCTATTGATAATAATCAATCAAGCATGTACTTGTAAGCAATTTAATACAAGGTACATAAATTGCATAATGTAAAGCAAGCATTCATACACAATGAATGTAAATGCAATAGTAGGGCAATAGAGATCACACCACAAAGACACGTCGATGTTTTACCATGGTGTTCGGAGATTGCCGGTCTCTCCTAGTCCACGTTGAGAGAAACCCAAACCAATTGGGCCGGCTCCACAAATTAAGCCTTCCTCCGAGGTATCAACACATCGCTCCACTAGGGTTGCTCTTGCTCCACTCCGGAGATGGCGAGCACCAAGCCACTCACAAACACCGGGCCTTCTCATAAGCTTCACTTGAGAAGATCACCGGACCACGACGCCTCCACGCCGTCTAGGTGTCGGCAAACACCAAGAGTAACAAGTCTTAGACTTCCACTTGAACCAATCAAGTATCTAAGCTCAAGTGGATACTCTGTCCACTACCTAAGGCAACAACACATGCACTTAGGGTTTGCCTTCTAGCCACACTATGTGCAACATATGCACAAATGCTAGAGAGGGCTTGCTCTTAGCTCTTGAGAGTGAATAATAGCATCAACCACTTTCCATCATCTTTTCTATATGGCCAAGGTGGGTATATATAGTCTATACACGCAGGCTAGCCGTTGGGAAAAGGAATCAGCACAGTAACGGCTATAAAACTAGCCGTTGAGAAGAGGTACGGTACTACCGTCAACTAATACGCGGTAGTTCCGATAAACGGTTGTACCGCACAACATATTGCGGTACTACCGCAAAACCGAAAGAGCAACACATGCTCGAAATTGCGGCTAAGGGCAAGAAAAAACATACGTTCTGGATTTTACGTACCACTAGCATATGAACGGTAGTTCCGCTAGTCCGGTTATACCGCGCACAAAGCGCCAGTGTTACCGTGCTTCCAAGAGAGCAACAAATGCTTCTCTGAAAAACATGTACCGCACAGACTCCTCGGTACTACCACTTTTCAGAAGGGCAAACACACACACAAAAGTGTGTCTCTGAAAAACTTGTACCGCCACAAAGGCCGGTACAACCGAGGGTGCGGTAGTTCCGCTTTAGGACTGCCGGTACTACCGTACTGCCTTAGAGAAATACATGCTCAACAGATGCGCTAGTTCCGCCAAGGAATCACCGGTCATACTGCACAGCGGTAGTTCCGCGCAACACATGCCGGTTTTACCGTAAAACCTGAGATAAGCACAAGCTGGCTTTCAACAGAACAACTCAAGGCATGACGGCAAGATTCTCAACAAGTTGCAAAACACATTTACCAGCTTTTAGAATCAAAGCCACAACTCAAGGTACATAGACTTAAACTGTTTGCAAAACATATTCGTAAACTACAGTCCCATGCTACAAGGATTTGATCATGAGCCTCAACTATTTGCAAAACAAATTTGCAAACAAATGGCATCATGCCACAAGGATAATGTGCATGGACCTAGACCATTTGCAAAACACATTTGCAAACTATAGTCACATGCAACAGGGGTTCAACTATTTGCAAAATATATTCGCAAATAATTGTATCACACCAAGATGAGCTAGAGCAAACACGATGAGCTATCAACACATGACTAACTCAAGTTACTAATCAAGACCACTCTTAATAGTACGACGACCTATACTAGCAATCCGGTCTCCCAACCGAACACCGAGATCGGTAAAAGACTAAGAACACATCCTTAGCCCTAGCTGGCTATACCTTTGCCTTGAGCAAACACTTGAAGCTTGATGACGTACATCCTTACTTCAAGTCCGGGTTCTTGACTTAAATATACATGAAGACATGATGCACTTCTTTAATCGACCTTTATCAACACATGATAGGTCTTCTCTTGATGTGATGATCAACCCATGATCATCTTCTCTTCAAGATCTTCATATGCATCAACACATAATGTATTCATCTACTCCAAGCTCTTCACTACAATATCATCAATACATGATGATTTCTCTTTATCCCGAGTCTTGACTTGATGACTATCAACATATGATATCATCCAAAGTCCTCAACCACATGGAACTCAACCTACACAACCAACTCAAGGAAATAGTTAGTTCCATACTATGATTATCATTTAATTACCGCAACATACCATTAACCCTTAATGGTTGGGATAAGATACTATAATCTTTTCCTCTTTGGTAATCGATGATAATCACTTCAATTGTAAGTAATTGAATATAAATTGGTATGAGTATATAAGAACTACTTAAGTCTCATATGTTCTCATATACTCATATGAATATATTAACTACACAAGTTAAATATATTCAAGGATGTGTTTCAAAGTAAAGATCCTTAATATGAGTAGAAAGAGAATATGGATAAATACTAATGAAACCACAAAATATAGACCGAACTCCCCCTAAATGTGTGCTTACATAGATGTGTAGTGAAAGCATATGCACATATCCAAGTTAGCTCTTTTGGTGGAGTTTAACCTATATTTTGGATCCAAGGAATGC
Source organism: Ampelocalamus luodianensis (assembly GCA_036346255.1). NCBI lineage: Eukaryota > Viridiplantae > Streptophyta > Magnoliopsida > Poales > Poaceae > Ampelocalamus > Ampelocalamus luodianensis. The sequence goes on along the minus strand of JAYEVH010000040.1, from coordinate 70,727 downwards.
AATAAGATACAATAAGGAGAAGTAGAGTGCATTCCTCTTGTACCTTCATTTTATATCCAAACGAGACTAAGTGAGAGATAATAAATAGAATTGTTAGTCCCATAAAATAGTTTTGTCATTAATGAGTACATACCTGTTTGGATTTTTGCTTTTATATCCAGGTTGAGACTAAACATGATACAATAATAAGAGTGTTAGCCTTACAAGTACATTTGTCATTAATCACCAAAATGCTCCATTAACACACAAGAGTCTAGATCCTTCAATCTCCCCCAAAATACATAATGGAAGGTCTAGATCTTTCAACGTGTCGCCTACCGACGCGTCCGCAGTGCTATTTTTGCCATTTCGTTCGACAACGGTGGCCACATGGGGGTATTTTTGCTACTCCATCATGAAATAGTACCATTTAAGCCAAAAAAAAAACTTGTTAACATACGCGTTGAACAACCGGTTGAATAAGATGGCCAACAGAAGAGCTAATACTGAATTATTTGCATCCTTCCACTACGCCATAGGTGCGGTTTCCAATGAGAATGTTGGAGGATCCAAAATGATCCAAAATAATTTGAGGTCAATCGGCCACATGTTAGTCTTTGTCTGCCAACGCTTAAAGTTGACACCTAGGGGTGGATAACGAGCTGACTTGGCTCGGCTCGGCTTGTTAAGCTAACGAGCAGAAAACCAGGCTCTGCTCGGCTCGTTAAAAAACTCAAACTCGGCTCGTTAGGCTCGTTATAAAAAAAACAGTCCATATCACAAAACACCCATGTAGATCACAATTCACAAGTTCACAATCATCAATAAACATCTATAGCATTGATCACAAGTTCAAAATCATCAATAAACATCTATAGCATTGCAGGCTGGAAACACTAATAGTACAACTAAAAAGAACATCAATCAATTGCAAATATTCCGATCGATTACCAGTTCATATATGCATAATGCAGTTCATGACAAAGGGGAAAAACAAAACAATCCAAACATCTAAGCATTCAAGATTGGTAACAACCAGCAAGAGGGAAAAAGTTGCTACATCAGCTCAGCTGCCTGGTGTGGAGCTGCCCATCGGGAGGAGGAGAGTGGCGGCGGCGGCTCGGGGGGAGGCTGAGGTAGGAAAAGGGAAGAGGGGCGGTGCCACGTGGGAGAAGGAGGATGAGTGGCGCCGGTGGGGGAGGAGGAGGAGGAGGGGCGCCGACGGGGGAGAAGGAGGAGGGGCGTTGCGTGGGGAGGAGGAGAGGAGGAGCAGGAGCAGGGGCGGAGGCACGAGCGCGAGAGGAGGAGGGCAGCGGCGGCGCGGGAGGAGGGGAGGGCGGCACAGGAGGAGGAGGAGGAGGGTCGGTGCGGGAGGAGGAGGTGGGTGGCGGCGTCGGGCTGAAGAAAGGGAATCGAGGGGAGGGAGGAGGAGGGGGTCGGCGTGGGAGTGGGACTGGGAGGCGTGAGGAGGTGGGGGGAGCGGCTTAGGGTTGGCCGCTCGGCTTGGGGTTGGGCGCGTGGGGGGGGGGTGTTGGGGCCTTGGGCCTTATGGCTCGGATGGTGGCCTAGTGCTAAACGAGTTGATTTTCCTAACGAGCTAAACGAGTTAAACGAGCCACTCGCGAGCCAGCTCGAACTCGATTCGTTAAGAAAACGAGCTAAATGATCAGCTCGGCTCAGCTCGTTAAGGGACCGAGTTCGAGCCGAGCTGCCTCGCGAGTTTCGGGCTTTTTTTCACCCTTATTGACACCGTAAAAAACCACTGGCTTAACTATGTCTGGAGATGAGCCCATTTCTTGAAATATAGGTTTTATAGATTGATATAAAATATTTGCTGAAACAGCAATATTTACAACAATAAGTGGTACTAGGATATATAGGAAGTACTTCTAGTAATTGTCTCACCATAGGATAATTAGTATTAGTAATGCTAGTACTAAAACGAATTACACAAACGAGAATCTCCATGTAAAAATTAAGGCAGCGGGTCTACTATAATGCCTCCAAAGATTGAAACAATCCGCTCGTTCGATTTTTCGATCGCTTCGCATGTCCTCGTACGCATTGAAGCGGTCATTCTTGGGCTGGAAATATCTTTATGGTGAACTCTCCCTCCGTTCCCAGGCTTAAGGCTGCTCGCGATTCAATCAATCAAGTTCTTCTAAAAAAACGACTGATTCTCCTAGTTTAACTGTCGCTGTTCTCTGTACTGTATACTACAAAATTACAAACCGGAAGCTGTCCTGTCACTGCTGATGATGCACTGGACAGATTCACACGAAGCCTCGAACGCCGTAGCGAAGCTGTCCCTGTTTTTTTAACTACAATCTGAAGCTGTCGCTGCTGATGCAGTGCAGAGATCAGACGAGGCCGACGAACAAAGCATTTCACCGGCAGGCACGTCCATCGTCCGGTTGGGTGGACCGCGTCCACGGAGCATTTAACAATCCCGCTTCCAAACCTCCAAATCCATCCCCACCTGCGCTAGCTTTCTCAGCAGGTCATCCATCCCACCTACTCTCCCCCATCCATCGGACCATCACCTCCTCCCCCGAAGCAATCGAGCAATTAATAAAAGTTAAAAAATAAAATAAAAGAGAAAGCTAGCTTTAAAATAAAAGAGAAAGGTAGCTGTCTCAGCAGGTCATCCATCCACAGCGAGCCGCGCATCGCAAGCTCCCCCCGGCTATAAAAGCCGCGCCACCCCTACCTCGCTCACCAGCTCTCCACCAAGAGCTACCTAGCGACTACCACTTCACCACTCATCCCATATCGTATCACGCGTATTGCACGTAGAGATCTTCGCTTTTGCTTGCCTCCCAGATCTGCCTGACGCGGCAAGGCGAGCGCTTCGATCGCGTCAAACGAGGTTGGTCTCTCTGTTCTTGCCGCGTGAATTTCTTTCAGTTCGTTTGTTTTGTTGAGGTGTTTTGACCGACGGATCAATGGGGATTAATGAATGCGTGTGTGGGGGTGGCATGTAGATGAAGATCACGGTGCGGGGGTCGACGATGGTGCGGCCGGCGGGGGAGACGCCGCGGCGGCGGCTGTGGAACTCCAACCTGGACCTGGTCGTGCCGCGGTTCCACACCCCCAGCGTCTACTTCTACCAGCGGGAGGGCGCGGCGGCGGGGAAGGACGGCGACGGCGGGCGCTACTTCGACGCGGAGAGGATGCGGCGGGCGCTGGCGGAGGCGCTGGTGCCGTTCTACCCGATGGCGGGGCGGCTGGCGCGCGACGAGGACGGGCGCGTGGAGATCGACTGCAACGCGGAGGGGGTGCTCTTCGTGGAGGCCGATGCGCCCGACGCCGCCGTCGGCGACTTCGGTGACTTCGCGCCCACCATGGACCTCAAGCGCCTCATCCCCGCCGTCGACTACACCGACAACATCTCCTCCTTCCCGCTCCTCGTGCTCCAGGTAAATTTTACCTCAGTCTCGGAGTCTCCCCCAGTCTAGAGCAGAGTACAACGCGGTGGGCGGTTGCGTGCTAAGACGGACTTTGCCCGCCGTTAGCGCCAACCGCCAAAGTTTCGGTCAAAACTGATGGCCGCGCGTCGTTTTTATGAGCTTATCTAGGTCGTCGCCTCGTCGGCGCCGTATGGCTGTGTCGATGGGCGCCGATGCGCGTCGCGACACGGTCACGACTCACGAGCGTAACTAGTAAAACCGAGGAGGTGTATTGCGGGGGCATGGCACATCGCCTTGCGTGCGATAACCCACGGCCTGTACTGCGTTGTGAGTGCCGTAGCTCTCGGTTAATTGCCATATCCGTCCAGTGGAAAACGTTTGGAGTTAGTATAATTTCAACGTAACATCCGTGAACGACCATTAGCAGACGGCCCTGAATTGCACTCCACTTGCGAGGCTCTATACACGGTGCCAATCTGTCGGTGAGAATTTTGTACTTGTACCCCACGAGAGCTTAGTTTTGGGTATGCACAAATTAGCACCCTTAATTAGCCTCTTAGAAAAATTCCGTGTCACGTTCTCTGTTCTTCGAAGGATATCGCCGTGAAGTTTCCAATACTACCCTCACGTGTGTCAAGGTCAAATTTGTGCCCTCGGAATCTCCAGACAGCTGGCTTTGTGAGCCTGGACTTATTATTCCAGTTTGGGGTTATATTAATGAGACGGAATTGTTTTTTTTTTTCATAGGTCTTTGTAGATAGAACTCATGTCAACAAACAATTGAGGATAGTATACAAAAATACCAAAAGAAGAAGAAGTAATTAGTCCATTTGACCCTAAAGTATTGTTGTCCGATCACTTAACCTTAGATATAAAAGACCGACCCTTTAATCCCTTTATGTTGTAAAACCAGTGCACTTAACCCCTCATGACTATTTTGCTTGGTGGTATTGTCTACGTGAACACTTAGTCAGCCCAATTTCACCACATGGGCCGTTGTGTCGGCAAGATGAGGTGGCAGGAGTGAGGGAGTTTGAGTCTGCTGACAGCCGGGGTCCGCTCCCATCACACCCATCACCATAAAAAAACACTTTGCCCTATCTCTCTACACACATCGACAGGATTGCGGCCACCCTCACTCCGGCGCTCGTCGTGTGGCCCCCTCGATCCGGCGCTCCTCCCATCGCTCCGGCGCTCCTTGTGCGGTCCCCTTGCTTCGGCGCTCTTTGTGCGCCCCCTCGCTCTAGTGCTTCCCCCCGGCGTGGTCTCTGCCTCCGTCGGCCTCAGCTCTGCTCTGCGTGGCCACCGAGGGCCTCGATGCCCCTTCGCACAGCCACTGAGGACACCGCCTGCCTAGCTTTGACGCTCCCCATGTGGGCTTCGCCTCCACCGGCCTCGACCCCCCTTTGTGTGACCATCGAGGGCCTCGACACCCCTCCGCACGGCCTCCGAGGGCCGTGACCAGCCTCGCGTTGGTCGCTTTCGGCTCCTCTCGAGCGGGCTTCGCCCCCCTCGCGCTGGTCGTCTCTAAGCACCGTCCGATCTATTGAAGAGATAAATTTCTTCATCTCCTCAAGTGCCGTCTGATTAGGGTGAGACCGACGGAGAAGGACGCCAATGTGCCACCACCCGGCATGAACAACAACAGAGCCGCGAGCGCGCGATGCGTGCCTGGTCCAGCGAGTGCTCCTGGTGGAGGGGGCCAGCGGCAGCAAGAGAGCACCCACACTGGGCCACCAGGGAGGAGCCACACCAGAGTGAGAGACATGCCATCTCACCTTGCTGACAGAGCAGCCCATGTGGTGAAGCCTGAGTGCCACGTAGGCAATACTACTGAGCAAAATAGTCATAGGGGTTATGTGTACTGGTTTTGCAACGTAAGGGGATTAAGAGGCCGTTTTTTTAGGTCAGAGGGTTGAGTGTTCGAACAGCAATACTTCATGAGGTCAAATGGACTTCTTCAAAAAAAGAATTAGGCCATTTCTACCATGACTTAGCTTGGACGAAGTTGCATTCCACTGTTAGTGTTGTGATTAATGGCATCGAGCAATTGTTAGGTTGAACTATTCTGATAGCATTTTGCCTTCGGAAAGCAAACTCTCCTAAAAGCGTTGTGTTACCCGCTTGAGTCCGATTACTCGCTGTCAAGTCTTGTGGGCTAGGCTACCACGGCGTTGCCTACTTATCGACACCTAAGTCTGTATAGATACTACAAATGATGGCATCTTTTCAAACATGAAAGTGTACCGATATTTTGATAAGGTTGCGTTGGACCGAAAATAGCGAACCAAGGGGGTAAGTAGGAGCTCACTCTTTTCACTCTGGTATTTAACTTCATTTTCACTCCAATAACTATGAAAATTATGAAGATCTTAGTATTGAGATCATAGTGGAAGAATTGAGTTGAAATTGAGAAAACCAAAGCACAACGCCTTCAGTAGGTCTAATCGCTCATGAGATGGTTTGAACGCCAAGACCGGTCTTACCGCCGAGAGACCGATCTAATCGCGATGAAAATCAACATGATGATGGATCTACAAACCGACCTAACTTTTGAACTAGTGATTCAAATCACCCGAGATTTCAGACATAGCTTAACAAGAAGGTCAGGAACCTATTCGCATCGAAGATCGAGAAGATCATAGCCAATGTTCTAAAAATTTCTTGATTAAGGGCAAAAAGACTCAAAACTACGGGAAAACCTAAACTTGATCTAAAGGCTTGCTCGTGGGTGGAAGATGGTTAAGATGATTTTAGATCGGATCTCACAAGTCCTAGCAAGCTAGATCACAATAAAAGAATAAAGCAAATCCCCTGTAACACAAAACTCCAAAATCACCAAAGAGAGAGCAAGAGATAAATCATCTTGGCACCAACTTGATTGGATTGATATGAGGAATTGTAGTTTTACAACCACTCTATCATGGAGGACAAAAGATCACTCATGAGCACCCAATTTCTCAATACATCTCTCTTCAACCTTAACCTCCTCTATTTTCTCTACTTCCCCTAAAATCTCAAATTAGGGTTTTCAAGACTTAGTTGTGCAAATCCTACGCCAACCTTTATATAGTGGAGACTAGGTCTAGAGATAAAACCTTTACGGGAACCTGTTAAGCCCACACACAAATGAGTCTACACTCACGCACGTTTCTCAAAGTGGATGACTATTTGGTCTCCTGGATTCGTCTCTTCATGATCTTCTCCTTCTTTTGACCTAAAGCGCCTCTTTGCACCATCATGCGCGCGGTTTCTCCAAGGTCACCAACCTAGTATTGTGACGAAGATACCAAAATACCTCTTCTTGATCCTTCTTCATGACTGAGTCCAATCATCATGAAGCAATCTCATACTTCTCCACGTGTAGGTTCAACAATGACTTTCTTTATGCTGGCAAGTCTCTCCTATTCGACTCCCACCGGACTACCTTAGCACTTGCACTGGATCCAAGCCACTTGATGCAACCCGTTGCACCGAACTTCTCGTTCGGTCATTCTTGTCCATCTTGCGCTATGCTTGAGTCCAACCACTTCATTCCAGCATCTTTGACCGTTCTGGATATCAGCTCTCCTAGCATATTCTCGATCATTATCGCCATTGATTGTAGTTGATTACAAGCGTTCATGCACAATAATAGACCAAGAAATCAATTTTATGCACAAGTTCTTTACAACTTAATACATGTTAGCGAAAACATGCATCATGCAACACCTATACACTGAATCCTGTGACTTTGACCAAATCCGCAAATTCACCATAGCTCACTGTGCATGAACTTGCCCTGGCCAGTCAGACCGCCGACCCTCGGTTGGTCGTATCGTGCCTGGCCGGTCAGATTGCTAGCCTCGGCAACAGGGGCCCGGTCAGACCACCCCTGCTTTGACTGTCAACCAACGGTCGATTAGACCGGTTTCCAAATCTCAAAACACTACTTTCTGGACTTTTCGTCAAAACTCTATCTAGTTTCGCATTCAGTCCCCAATTTCAATGACACCTGGCGCAAACACACCCCACACAAGTGTTTGGTGCGCAATCCTCAAAATCTCATAATATCGGTCTGATCGCTACCCCTGGCCTCTCCGACCGCCCTCAGGCTCGGTGAGACCGCCGGCCACCTGACAGTAGCTCCGGCAAAATGTTAAATTGAGAGTTTCTCCTCAAACACCTCGACACCGATGCCAATTGTTTAACACTAAGATTAGGACCATACCACATGATCTCCACAGGTTGCCAGATCATAATCGTGTGCAACCTCGCAACTACACCAATTGATATATCAGCAACCACAAGGGTGAGGTAGAGTGAGCTTGTCCTTCATCAAACAGCGAAATGTGGTTGCTTGCTGGATGTTATTTGCTTGGGATGCGCATCACATGTTGATTGCAAGAAAATGATAGCCCAATTTGAATGCCAAGAGTATTTTTTGGTGATTTTTCTTGTGGTAGCAAGCAACCTTAGATTGGTTCTTCCTTGTGTGCTCTGCATTTCTCTTAGCTTGTAACAATCATTTTTGGTGGAGTCTTATCTGTCGTTCTATGATCATACATGGCCGACTTCCATTATTGTGAACACACATCAAGTAAGGTACTGTGGAACATCCAGATTGGCTTGGCATGACTACGACCTTGGGTATTCTCCTAAGGAACCATTTGCTCATATGGAACAGTACCTTTATGATGCAAGATGTCAAATGAATTGTATCTGGCCGATTGAGCTTTAGTATGGTATGGTAGTTGAAGGAGAGGTATCTTAGTGAGATGGTAGGTATAATAGAAAATCATTACTCGATGGAACCAGCCACAGTCGTGTTAGTACAATGAGTTGTCAGCCACTTAGCCCCATTGTCAGCCACTTAGCCCCCTAGTTTTTCAAGAAAGCAAAGAGCTCGTCAGTTGGTCGCACACGGTCGCTTTTATTCTCCTGGCGCAGTGGCGCTGCAAATTTCATTTTTTTCTTCTCTGGAATACCTGGCGCTGCAATCTCGTCTGGCTCTTGATTCGACCGTGCTAATGAGAGTGGATCTTGGTCAATATATAACTTAGCAGTAGTTTGTCAGGGAGTACTTGAGTTTTTTTGGGTTTGTGAGTACTTGAGTTTTTTTTTTATATTTATTTATGTTATGCATAATGCTAGGTGATATCTATTAGGAGAAGAACCAAAGTGATCTCATACATTGAATCTAAATCTAAGAGTTTAAAATTTGAGTACTAGTTAGCAATAAAATACTCAAGTACTTCTGTTCAAATAGTTAAAGACGAGAGTAGTTCAAAAATTATGAAACACTTTACGACCAAACTCGCGCGCTTTTGCTTTGCAGGTGACCTACTTCAAGTGCGGAGGCGTGGCCCTCGGCGTGGGCATGCAGCACCACGTCGCCGACGGCCTGTCCGGCCTGCACTTCATCAACTCGTGGTCCGACCTCTGCCGCGGCGTCCCGATCGCCGTCATGCCATTCATTGACCGCACACTCCTCCGCGCCCGCGACCCGCCGACCCCGTCCCACCCGCACGTCGAGTACCAGCCCGCGCCGGCCATGCTGGCCTCGGAGCCGCAGGCCCTCACCTCCAAACCGTCGCCGCCGCCCACCGCCGTGGACATCTTCAGGCTCTCCCGCTCCGACCTCGGCCGCCTCCGCTCCCAGCTCCCCAAGGGCGAGGGCGCGCCGCTGTTCAGCACGTACGCGGTGCTCGCAGCGCACGTGTGGCGGTGCGCGTCCCTCGCTCGCGGCCTGCCCGCCGAGCAGCCCACCAAGCTGTACTGCGCCACGGACGGGCGGCAGCGGCTGCAGCCGCCGCTCCCGAACGGCTACTTCGGCAACGTCATCTTCACTGCCACGCCGCTCGCCGAGGCTGGCAAGGTGACCGGCGCGCTGGCGGACGGCGCGTCCACGATCCAGGCGGCGCTAGAAAGGATGGACAACGGCTACTGCCGCTCAGCGCTGGACTACCTGGAGCTGCAGCCGGACCTGTCGGCGCTTGTCCGCGGCGCGCACACGTTCCGGTGCCCCAACCTCGGGCTCACCAGCTGGGTGCGCCTGCCGATCCACGACGCCGACTTCGGGTGGGGGCGGCCGGTGTTCATGGGCCCCGGCGGCATCGCGTACGAGGGGCTCGCTTTCGTGCTCCCCAGCGCCAGCGGCGACCGCAGCCTGTCGGTGGCCATCTCGCTGCAGGCCGAGCACATGGAGAAGTTCCGGAAGCTCATCTTCGACTTCTGAAGTGAAGAGCGTATACACACACAAAGAAGCACTAGAGCAAAATTGAGGCAGGGTGATCTTACAGCTTGTTAGGAGGCAGCAATGATTCTTTGATTCCACACACGCGTAGTTCCTGCACATTTACCCTTCCTGCCTGCCCCTTAGGGCAGGACACATTTTGTGCCATCTCATCAACTCGAACAATTGTAATGATACAGAATTAATAAGGTTATTGATATTTAGTTACCTTTGCGTCCTCTAGTTTTCGTACAGGAGAGTGGTAAGTTTCACAACAGGGAGCAAAGATATCGATCGATCAAAGTACTCCCTCTTTGTTGTTTTCGTTCTTGAAACATGCAACAAGTACTGCACAAAGCACACTTTGTTGCGACTTCTTTTTTGCGCGGAATCCTTCCATGTGACTCGAAGCGCGCGCACCACATGCGTGTCGTGGACAACGACGTAAGAACGACCGAGAGTTTGGCCGAATCCCAGTGCGCAACATGCTAGCAGGCGTGGAATGCTTGTGGGAGCTCGCTGACTCTCCGAGACTTGAGAGAGGGTGAGAAGATGCGAACGACCACACTCGGTTGGTGTTTGGTCGCAAGTAGGTGAGCATGGGCTCCATTACCATTAGCTTATAATTTCTTCCACGTGGTCGCACACATACCGTGGCATGCCAAATGGGTGCAGATGTGGAAGAGACCAGGGGGCGGAGCCAGCGTCGGCTCGGGCTGGCCCAATGAGTTTCAGCCCAAAGTTGTACTGGAGTTGGCATTTTGATGTTTCTAATTTTGATTTTAGCTGGTATTTTTCATTGGGCCTCGGGCCATGGCTCGAGAGGACCGAGGCCCAGCTTCGCCCCTGGAAGAGATCAAGGCTTCAGGCAAAAGGGAAGAACAGAAAAGAGCGTCCAATTCACGCAGTTAGGGTTTGTTTGGTTGGTGCCTTGGATTCCATGCCTGGAAAACAAGTAGTGCCTGAAGGTAGCCTGAAAAGTAGATGATTTTTGTCTAGACAGGCAAACCTGAAGATGAGTTGTTTAATTGAAAGTATATGTCTGGAATTGGTGAATGAAAAATAAACCGTTGGATTGAAGCAATGAACAGTGGATGGAAGCCTGGCTCCCAGGTGTTGATTTTGCTCGCTTGAGCCTGGCAGCTCTACAGGCTGGCATCCAAACGTGCACCTAGGAGCCTCTAGGACCTCTCCCGGCCAGGCAAAAAACTGCCAGGAATCAAAGCAAACAGGCCCTTAAGGCCGTTGCCTGCTTTGTTCAGGTAAGCGAAGTGATAGTCGTAGACCAGCCGTGTATCATGGTTATCATCAACCAAACAACGTCACCAAGGAGTGAGCAAGTTTCGCTGACGTGTAAGGCAGGACAAGCTGAGTATGTGCAATAGTGCGACGTCAACTGTCTGTAAATCTTGCTACGTAGGACACGAGTTAATATGGATGAGAGAGAGAATAGATAATTGAGCCGTTTCTAATACAGTAGTCAACTGTAACACAAGAAACAAGACACATTGATATTTAGGAGTATTATAGACAACAATTATTTATACCATTATACTTAGCATTAAGGGTTTAAGCCCATCCGACTTCTCCAGCCTGCACAACTACACAAGCATGGACCCCTGCATCCGACTGGAGAGCCAACCCTGCATGAACTACAGTACAACTTTGTTATGCCAACTAAATAGTATTCTGACCTAGTATCCTGCATCACTCGCTAGGCCATTCCGGAATTATCACCAGTTTTAGGATGGACAATGATAACCAAACAATCAACCCCGAATAAAACAGAGTAGTGGCCCCGTAAAAATTGCGTATGGGTATCTACCATAGTGATCTATTTCCTTAAAGAAAAAAAAAACATTTACCATGTTGAAGAGCCAAAAAGTACCTCTATCGTGCTATAACCCTCTCCTGTTTGCAATTTTTGTTTTACTGATATGTCACATTAGCACACAAAGTGCAGAGACATCATTTTCCTTTTGAAACGAACGGTAGACATTTTTGCTACCGGAAGTACCAAGTATATGTTACATTTGATCCTACTACTATGTATTTGATATAATAATATTACAGATAAAATTTAGTGCATATATGATCAAACATATATATAATTATAAATATTTATTATTATATTAAATTCTATATGGACACCAGAATTTACCATTCCAACGGCCCAACAGGTAGTCTCGGAATGTTATCCACAGGTATGCGATAAACCCCTCGAGTCCTCCACCCTTCCCAACCTGTGCGCCACCTGTTATCCACGACCCACATACGAACCACAGCCAGCGAAGCGGCCAGAGGAAGCGAACAAACGAGTGCCCCATGTTCCCCCTCCCCTAGCCCAATTTGTGCCGTCTCGTCCCAGCCAAGCCATGCCCACCTCCCACATGAACCGCGCCACCACCGCTGCCGATTTGGAGGACGCCGCCGAGAAGAGCTCGAGGGAGAGGTCCTGCGGTCTCTAGATTGGTGTGTTTCTTCTCTTGACGCAAGTTCTTTGGAGTACTGGATCGGTGAATCGGCTCGGCTGGATGATGATAGGCTGTTGCGCTCCTCCCGCTGCGGCGCCTGTCGGCCTCCCCTCCTCGAGGCCGCCGCCGCCAAGAGCTGGCGGCTTCTTGCTGCCTTGCTCGTCCGTGCGGAGCCGTGGAGTCTTGCTGGGATGGGCTCCAAGGACCGAGAGGCCGCCGCCGGTCGCGATAGGGCCGAACCGGGTACTTGCTTCTTGTAGATATTGCTTTTGTTGCCTGTTCTGCTTGTTATCATTCGTGGATTGATGTTAGGCGGATTAGAATTTATTTTGGAATTGTGATGGTGGGATGTTTCTTCACTGTTAAATTGTTTCTTGCTTGCATGACTGGCTACTCTATGGCAATTCTCGTAATAATCGCGATCCTAACTGAGCATGTATTGATGCTGATTGCTATTTGAGTGGTTATGGTTGTTCACCGGAAATCCAGCCTCATTGCATATTGAATCGTTTGCAATCTACAATAATAATCCATACCCAGTGACATCAAATTGCCATCCAGTGATATAGCATGTTGGCTGCGATGTTCACTCAAAATTCAAGCTTTTTACATTCCACGGCAACAACAGGTCTTGCTTGTATTGCCATCCTTTGCTGCGAATTAGATCATGTGCCTTATGTTTGAGCAGTGCCACTCACGCCTTTCCAGCTTGTGACCTGTTTCAAGTGGAAACTAGGTATTTGAGATTAAGTTGGGTTAGAAATTATGATTGCTTCAGTTTGTTGCCCAATCCCAACCTTAGGGACGATTGCCTCAGATAACTGTTTACCTCAATCGCAAACATTGATTTCTAATTTAATGGCCCACAATCACTTATTGTAGTTGTGGGTACAGATCTTTCTGGATGATAGATGACAAAACCCACAATTCGTAAAGATACCATTTTTGCAGATAAATGTTGTACACTACATGTCAAAAGTGTTTGTATTATACTCCGAGTTTATAGCTCTTCCCAAATATAGGCTCAAAGGGTGAGGTGGCCTATGCACGCTAACGTAGAGTTTCTTGTAAATCCATCCAGTGGATTCTGGATTTAAAACGGACAGCACGGATAGATATCCACAAGGTGGATTTATGTAGAAACAACAGTGATCCACGGTTCCACGCCCTCTTTTGGGGGTATGCTTGTTGTAAGTATGGTCAATTTTGACAATTGGGCAAGGGCGCAAACTAAAACTTGTAAATCTGGTTTTTTGATGTCAGAATGCTTTAATATATTTGGTTTTCACTAATGATTTACTGCCAGGGGCTGTTTTTATTGTGCTCGTATAGTTGCTCTGCGGATACATGCGAAGAGATGAGCATGAAGGTGGTGGGAAGAATCAAGGAAGAGATGACACTATTCTGTTTGGGCCAGATGACGATAATGGTTCAAAGATTCCTACTCAGGTCGAGACTCTAGTTAAGGGTACTGCAACAGTTGCTGCTCCAGAATACAAATCACTCCCAGATCTAGATTACCTGCAGGTTGCCTTTTCTTACCATTTTCTACTCTTTTCTGTTCAGTTTAGTTAAAGTTAACTTTTGTGGCCATTAGTCTTTGAAAGTTAGTTTGGGACCACCATATTTTCCATCCAGGTCAAACCTGTCAGGAATGATACATGCCAAATACCATATCTAACTTGTATGAATTGATTTATCTTATGGAGTGGTTTCGTTGAACTGGCGGTAATGCAGGAGTTGCTGGCTATTCAGCAGCAAGGACCCGAGCAATAGGGTTTTTGGTACCCGCAACATGGGGTTTATGCATCAACAACTCATTGAGATCCTGAGCTATGCTATGGTCATAACAGTATGTCACTGAGTTATATGTTATACTCGTTTGTTGGATCTTTGTCACTGAGTTATATGTTATACTCGTTTGTTGGATCACCACTCTAATTAACGTTTGTGTTAATTGCAGAAAAATCATATATTCACATCTGGTGCTTCTGGGACTAATGCAGCTGTTATCAGGGGTGCTTTAAGGGCTGAAAAGCCGGAGTTGCTCACTGTAATTTTGCCTCAAAGTCTAAAGAAACAACCTCCCGAAAGCCAAGAGCTGTTATCTAAAGTAAGAATTCATGGTATTTCAACCCTGAAATGGCCATTGCTAGCCTAATTTTATGCCAAATTATTTACTGGAGAGCCGTACATAAACCAGTTTGCCTCTTGTTCTATGTATTTTTAGTCTTGCCATTTTGTATTGTTCGATTGCTTGCTGCAGTAGCAGGACTTCCAACATATTGGCACAAAATTATGGGAAAGGCGCATTAGGTGAGAACTCCACATAAAATGGGAGAACATTAATTCATTAACTCATGAGCCGAACCCTTCAATCAACTTGTGAATGAACTGTGTTTATCGGATCTATATCATGGCTAAAGTGATGATAACCGTGACCACACTGATTGAATGGCTTCAATTGTGAGTTCACATGCTCCCACTATCAGGGGAGTTCTCACCTAACATGTCTCCATTACGAGGCATTTTAGAAATGCATGCATTTCTTAAGTTGCATTGCATACTTGTTTAATCAATACCCCCATCACTCTGTACTCTCACTTCGAACCTCTGACCTTTAGTTCTGCCATATGTCAGGTCTTACCTGGATATTCTTATAATTTATTTTTTGATTTCCTTAGGATGTTTGGTTGCTGTCCTTACAAGCCTGAACATAAATATGCTTAATAACTGACGCAATTGCTCGATTAGGAATGTCTTATCTGGCCATATGAGTTAAGGCTAAGTCTAAACAAACGGGGCAATTTGTTATATGCCATTGAATAACTTCAAATCTTTATAATATGCTACTGGTGTCTTACTAACAGCTTCATAATAAGTGATATATTGTGAATCATGTAGTTATTCAGTGACATAATGTGAATTTTCTCTAACCAAATTGACAGAACTAAAAATCAAGGAATCTTGAGTCACCATCTGGAGTGTCCTACGATTCTGGGTAGCTAACTAGACTTTTACTGTCACATGTGTTAATTCTAACAACTTGTCTCACAGAAATTATTACAGTGTTCTGCTTTAACATGTAAAGCTGATGTTGTGTTTCTGTATGGTAAGTTGGATGTGATTTAGTGATTTTTTTTTTGTGTAAATTTTACAGGTACAAAACTTGATTGAGAAACCTCAGTATGACCATCTGCCACTAATTGAGGCTAGCAGGTTTGTCAGCTACCTTTTCATATTGCTTATAATTTTGTGCTATGTATTTTGTACAGTCACTTATCTTGTCATGGGCTGTGCTACTGTTCACATGGCGTATTACTGTTCATAAGAGTGCTGTTCGTGCATAAACAGTATCACCCGTGATTATTAGGAAAGTTTATTATTTAGGAATCTATTTATTAGGTAGGTAAGTTATTATTGGATTGGATTGTTAAAGATAGATTTCCTTAGAGATTATTTTTTAGGGGTCAAGTCGAATCATCCTTATAAAAGGGGTAACATGTAACTATTATCAATCAAGCAAAACAAAAGATGAATTAATCTAGTCTCCATCCCAAGGTTATATCACTCCAGTCTATAATCTAATGTCCTATCCCTCAAAGCCGACGCTGCCCGGCCTTCTTCCTGGCAGTGTTTACCCCGTAATGATCGAAGATCATTACATTTGGTATCAGAGCAGTCGATCCCTTCTCACGACTTCTGCTACTATGGTTATGGCCACAGATCAGACCATCAAACCTGCCGCCGAGTCTATTGGAGCGTTGACCTCTCTACTCGTGGTTGCACAAACGGTACCCTCGTCAAAGAAGAAGGTCGTTGCCCAACGGCTGTCTTCTCCACGCAAGCCGCCAACGTCTATTGGAGCGTTGCGGGCCATCTTCCATGCAATGTTCCGCCAGCGCCACGACCTGTCGTCAACATGGGGTTTCGTAGGGTTTCAGCCATGGCCGCCACCACAGCTCGAGGACGAGCTATCGCGAAAGGAGGAGAGTAGTTGTCATGGGCCGGGCCGAGCTGCTCTTCATGCGGCGTATTACTATTCATCAGGTACTGTTCGTATATGAACAGTACCACCCGTGATTGTTTGAAAAATTTATTATTTAGGAATCTATTTATTAGGTAGGCAATTTATCATTGGATTGGATTGTTAGAGATAGATTTTCTTAGAGATTATTTCTTAAGAGTCAAGTTGAGTCACCCCTATATAAGAGGTAACATGTAATCATTATCAATCAAGCAAAAAAAAAGATGAATTAATCTAGTCTCCCTCCCAAGGTTCTATCATCCCAGTCTATAGTCTAATCTCCTATCCCTCAAAGCCGATGTCGCCTGGCCTTCTTCCTGGCGATGTTTACCCCGTAATGATTGAAGATCATTACATTAGTTGTTATGTGCAGTAATTACTATTCATATGAACAGTACTCGGTGCTGTAGCACCGAGATTGGGAGGGGGATTGGATTCCTCAATAAGAATATCTATTTCCTTAGATAGTTGATTAATTTCCTTGTATAGGGATTAGTTAATTGGAAATGTTATCTATTAGTTAGGAAAGTTATTATTTAGATTGATTTTATCCATAATTGTTAGAAGAGCCATCTATATAAGGAGACCCATTGTATCCACTATCAAAAGAACCAAGCAAAGATGAATGAACAAGTTCTTAGTCCCTAAAATCCAACTGTGGTCGTTCCCTTGGCCGGCTATTCTAGATCTATTCTTCCCCAATCGGTGCTCTCCTTCACCTAGCGCCGTTCTACGTCAAGTCGTCGCCGTCCGACTTCCCTCCGACGGTTGTTTACCCCGTAATGATCTAAGATCATTACATTTGGTATCAGATTAGATCAAGTCGTGGGGACTTCGTTGTCGTGGGGCTTCCAAGGGTTGCAGCCATGGCCGTCACCACAGCTCGAGGATGAGTTGCTTGTCGAGGAGCGGAGAAGTTGTTATGTGCAACAATTACTATTTATGTGAACAATACTCGGTGCTGTAGCACTGGGATTGGGAGGGGATTGCCTTCCACAATAAGAATATCTATTTCTCTAGATAGTTGATTTTTTTTATAGGGATTAGTTAATTGGAAAGGTTATCTATTAGTTAGGAAAGTCATTATTTAGATTGATTTTATCCATAATTGTTAGAAGAGCTTTCTATATAAGGAGACCCATTGTATCTATTATCAAAAGAACCAAGCAAAGATGAATGAACAAGTTTTTAGTTCCTAAAATCCAGTTGTGGTCGTTCCCTTGGCCGGCCATTCTAGATCTATTCCTCCTCAATCGGTGCCCTCCCTCACCTAGCGCCGTTCTACGTCAAGTCATCGCCGTCCGACCTCTCTTCGACGGATGTTTACCCTGTAATGATCTAAGATCATTACACATCTTTACCTAGAATTAAAAAGAAGATATTTTATAATAATTGAATATTCTATCCAAGCTTGATTGGCCTATTTTTTAGCTTCTGGTTCACATTATAGGCTTGCACTTATGTTATTACTATGTATTAGTAGCTTCAGAACAGCCCATTTATTCTGCTTGATATTGTACTATTACTGTAATAAAGATCATCAATTTTTTGTCAATCTAATTTTTTTTTCAGTGAACTGCTTTAGATAACTAGTATCTGTCTTGTTCCATTATAGAAATACACCTATCGGTTCATTAACCCTTTATTTACCCTGCTTCTCACGTGTACAAAAAGTGTTTTTCTCTAAATTTAATGCTGCGATTCGAGGAACTGAGCTTAGTTCAGTTGGTGGGAGGTATGGGTGTACACCCTCACCACCCAAGTTTGAGTCATCTATAGCTCGGATTTGGGTGCCTATAATTGATTAATTAAATCGATACCTAGTTTCTCCTAGGTATCCAACATTTTTTCTTCAAAAAAATGTTGCGATTTGTATTATTGGTACTTAATAGTTCTTATAATCTTCAGGTTATGCAACATGGACATCATCTCGAAGGTCCAACAGGTGATATGCTTTGCATTCCACGACAGCAAGCTGCTGATGGAAACCTGCCAGGAGGCAAAGAACCTCCGGAAGATCGTAACGTTGTTCTACTTGGATTAGCTCCTCAGGGATCTTCTCCCCTTTTTTGCCCGTAGGCTGGTGGATGAGAGGTTACTTGGTTTAGTTAGTTCTGTTTACTCTAAAACTCTGGAATAGTTGCATCTTCACTTCAACTGAAGAATGCCATTTTGCCCATTGTTTTGATTCTTGGTATAAATCAAATAAGCTTGTCGATATGTGTAGCTCGTCACTAAAGGGTATAATTCAAAGTTGTTGTTATTGGTGGTCTCAAAGGTTTAGGTGATTCTTCATGACCCAAGTTGCAGCATCTTCATTCTGCTGTTCTAATATACGTTCAGTTAGGCCCGTTTATTGTTGGTGACCTCAAAGGTTCAGTTGACTCGCTCGAGCGTCGCAGAAAAATGTAACGTGACTCGTGGTGTGAATGCGATGCACTTCGAATCGTAGTTTGGTACTCTAGCTGCGGTTGCCCGCACCGTACGCGCGCGGCGTAGCGCATCCAGAATCCAGGCCGCGCTCCACATGTATGTAGCAGTCGTCGTGCATGCGGGCTTGGGAGTGGTTGCCTGCCGTGCGGCGGGCTGACCGTGCCGCGGGCGAACTTGCACGCCGTGGCCCGGTCGCGGAGAGGTAAGGCACGCCGTGATCCTTGAGCCCGTTGTACTTTGCAGGCGCGGTCGTAGCGGCACACGCAACAGAGTCGGCCGCGGAGCGTGAGCTAGCCGGCTGGACGGGCCGCGGAAAGGTAAGGCTTTGCGAATATCAAATATGGACGCAGTCTGCTCCTCCGCACGTTTCCTGCTTCCAGCTGAAGTTGTCTGGCTGACGACCGCTCGTCCGGCGTGCAGCTCGCTTGGCTGTTTGTTTTTGCCGCACGCCGGCCTGGAGCCAAGTGTTATACCGGGTCTAAGCTCCATGTTTTCCCAGAAGACGACGTGAGAAACAGCACATTTGACCTACAAGGTGGGCAATTTCCTATTTCCAGACACACACAAATGGTACATTCCCATTCGAATCAAGAGAACTTTCCGATCAGCGGCCAGTCCAGAAAATCCATGATAGTATATTAACAAACCGATTTTTTTTTAGGAATTACGTTAAAGGTGAGCCGAAGTCTCAACTTGCACAGCGGTTCGTGATCGGTCGCAGAATATACAATATAAGAAATATGGTACAAGGATGTGGATTTATGTACCACTTGTCTTCAAATAAACCAAGCATAGGGAACCATCTCTTAGTGTGATAGAGTTATGAGTGTACGATTTCACCCACCAAAGTTTAAATCTTGATGCCTATCTTTACGTGAGGAATTTCATAAGATCGTAGATTTAACCCCAGCCTCTGTTTGTCTAGACATACATTAAAAAGAGATTTGTATATATGTGTGTGGTGCGTGTCTTTCTCGTGATCGAAAAAAAACTCGCATAAATGTATTACATTGCTACTTTAATCAACCAACTAAACACCATTCCGACGCATTCCACATAAGTCGTACAAAACCACACCAAACTACGTAAGCGCCAGGCGAGCACAAGCACCTAACCATGCCCGTCTCCCTTTCCAAAAGAAACAAAGACCATCGTCACCATCCCCGTCTCCGGGCCGTCCGTCCCATGCTACCAACCATCGTCCACAGACCCGTCAAGTTAGCCCCCGCTTCCAGAAAACACAAGCACCCGTCTCGATCCATCCATCCATCCATCCGGGCCGAGACGAGTTATCTCGTGCCCTGCTGTTCGCTTCTCCCGCATCCGATAGATCAGCAAGCAAAGCCCCCTCCTCGGCTCCCGCCCCCATGGCTGCTCTCCTCCGCACGGCCGCCGCCCTCGCCCCCCCGCGCTCGCCTGCCCGTGCGCCGCGCCGGCCGTGCGCCGCCGCGTCCTCGCCTGCTCCCGGCGCGCGCCGGCGCGGCCGCTCCGCGCGCAGCCGCTGCCGGTTCGGCGCGTCCCCGGCCGCGCCGCGAGCCGGCTGCGGCGGTTGGGGCCACCGAGGCCGACGAGGCCGCGACGCAGGTGAGGGTTACATCCCCGTCCCCGGCGTGCTTTGCCTGTAGCTTCTGTATGTTTTGTTGTTTCTTGCATAAATTTTCGGTGGATAAGCGGGTAGTTTTGAAGAAGAGCTATTGGATATCTAATGTTGTATCGTCTCGGTTGAAAATTAGATAGCGGAGTTGGATTTTGAAACCACAAATTGTTCATTCGGAGCACACACAAGTTTGCATACTATCTGTTAAGTGATGATATGACCTTCGAGGCTTCGACTGCTCCGCATTAACATCTGTGGGGTACATTATTTGCCGTTAGGTAGTAGCTTGCTCAGAGCATAATTTTCTGAAGTGTTGGCTTAATGGCTTTAAATGCATATACCTTGTAAGATTTTAGGTCATTGGGTGGAACGTTTGCTTTTCGGTTGTTTTATGTTCAGTTGAACAGCTGTTTCTGTACACTATTATGTGCAGTATCTGGGTGGTACCAAGGTTCTGCGCTACCTTCGTGAATGGTTGGTGTCGGGTGATAAAATGGTTGAATTTAACCTTTAGTTGGTGGGTGCAGGAAATTCTGACATGGCATTGTAGGATAAATGTTTAATTAGCCTGGTAACGCCTAATATTTAATTATTCAGTGGAGACACATACTAAAATGTTTGTTCTGAGTTATGTTGGATCATAATTCACTCTCATTATAACCTTGGGGACTACACAAGTAGTCAAAGCTTGATCAATGTGCGGTGTGAAGGTTGGAAGGAACTGCTTGTTATGGTTTATGATGAAAATCCCAAAGTTTCACTAATGTGGAAACAATGACAATCTATTTATCGTTTATACACGTCATTGAGCTACCGTTGAAAACCACACTCGGCACTACACCTTTATTTTTTAATCTTGTACATCGATACTTGTAAAGATATTGGTTATGCAACTCCAGTATTATGAATGCATTTTAGCTGTGATCACTGAATGCATGTGTGCTTGTGCTTACGTGTGAAGATGCTGGTATAGTTCCTCCCACCTTTGGTCCCTAGATTATATGCAAGTTACTTGAGAACAGTGAATTATTATAATGTAGTGGAAATCTGCTATCAGACTCTTACTATTCACATTTTGCAATTCTGGTATACTGTTTTAGATTTTCTTACAGACAAAGGACTTGACGCTAGGTTTAGATACAGTAATGTGTCTGATTTGCGTAACTCATAGTACAAGAGTTCAATTGCAGATTGTATATTAATACAAGGATGCATTATTTTCAATTTTTAGCATAAGGGTTTGTGCAGATTATATGATAGCACAAGGATATAAAGTGATGCTTTGCCAATATTTGAGGTTGGAAATTGTTGTGCACTAAAAAGCTGTATACACATACTTCGTAATGCTAACCACTATGAGATGGCATTGGTGTAGCAGTATCTTATTTCACTTTCAATTCTTCTGTAAAAGCTAAAGAAGTTGATCCTGTATCATTAGAATGTATAACCTCACACAATTTATCTATAGAAACACTTGAATTCTTACTTACGCTGGAATCTTTTTATGTCACAGGAGGATTCAGAAACTGAAGCTACCGGAGACAGTGTTGCAGATGATGGTGCTGTTGTCTCAGAAGAAACTACTTCTGTTCTTGTCACAGCATTGCAGTCATACAAAAAAGCTTTGATTAATGATGATGAAGCAAAAGTCACTGAGATAGAGGGCTTTTTACTTTCTATTGAGGATGAGAAGAACTCTCTTATGAGCAAAATCACAACTTTAGATGCAGAATTGACAGCCGAGAGAGATCGCATCTTGAGGATAAGCGCTGACTTTGATAACTACAGGAAAAGGACAGAAAGAGAGAAGCTTTCTTTGATGAAAAATGTGCAAGGGGAAGTTATCGAGAGTTTGTTGCCTGTTCTTGACAACTTTGAAAGAGCAAAAACACAAATAAAGGTGGAAACGGAGAGAGAAGCGAAAATAAATGACAGCTACCAGAGCATTTATAAGCAATTTATTGAAATTCTGAATTCACTAGGCGTTGAAGATGTGGAAACTGTTGGCAAACCATTTGATCCTATGGTAAGCAGTGCTAGCAACCCATGATCTAATACACTGATTTTGAAAATAAACATTTTTTCACTTAATTCTTAATATTATCTTGTTTCATTTACATTTTTGTGCCTTCCATGGTCTAGTGTTAAGTGTATCTATGATCAGACATTCAGACCTAAGCAGGGGTAAAAGGTAAAGATGCATTCATATGCTTGGTGTAATGACATTTAACTGTGAAAAAAATAAACAACCTTCTTATGCAACATCTTCATTCTTATATTTTCGGATAATAATGTGGGAAAACATGTGGGAAAGCCTATTGAGCTGTAATATAAAGGGCTAAATCTGCATGGACTATTATTATTTTTACTCTGGGTTTGATAAAGGTATATCTTTATTTAAGAATAATTCATTTTGCACCTTCTGTTTCAGCTTCATGAGGCTATTATGCGAGAAGAATCAGTGGAGTACGAAGAGGGAGTCATCATCCAGGAATTCCGTAAGGGTTTCAAACTTGGGGAGAGACTATTGCGCCCGGCAATGGTCAAGGTGTCTGCAGGACCAGGTCCTGAAAAGTTTGGAGACGACGATCCTACAACGGTTGAAGATAGTGTAGCACCTCAAAAGGTCGAAGATAGTGAAGATCATGGTTTTGATGATGCCGATGCTGAGTAACTGAGCTTAATTTATGATTTCACAAGAACAAAAGTCCAGAAATTTTGATGCTCTTCTGGAGTGTGCCAAGCCGGTAATAGGATAGCGTTAGATATTTGGCTCCTCAAATGTGTCGTTCCCCCTTCCAGCTGTTGACATGGAGTGTTGATATTGTCTCAAAATCTGTTTCCTCTGGGTGTGGTCATTGTTATGGTTAGAATTTTCTTGGTTCATTCAAGCAACAATAATGATAATATGAGATAGATTGGTTTTGATCTGTTGGACATCCACGGTAAAAACTAGACAACTTGATCTGTGATTTTTTTCTTCTAGATTTCAATCTTTTTCTAAAGGGAACATTCCTACTGGAGCGGTACTTAGTAGCATATGAACTAGCATCAGAATTTCAGAAATTTGGGCTACAAAAGGACTTACCAAATTCTCAATCTTGCAACTTGTTGTCATCATCAAGAACCAGATTTTACATTGAAGCACCGGTCGATTCCATGTGATAACCTCAAATCGGTTGGAACGTTCAACCATGGCATCGAATATGACGTTCGAGCTGCACAATTTTGCGTGATTGGGATCTGATTATCGATAGAAAGCTACGTGCATCACTGAAGGACGAAGTGAGAACGGTCCAGGCCCAAAAAAGTTGAGGCCCAGAATCCCATATCGCCTCAGCCCCGTCGCGGCTCCCGTGCCAACAACCCCCCAAAACTCCAACGCCCTTGAGAGGCAAACCGTCGAACACGTTGCCTGCTCTGAGCTGATAAATGGTGGGCGTGGCGGCGGGCGTGGGCGGGCTGCTGCCGTTCCCGTTCTACTGGGCGCTGTGGAACCACCCGCAGCGGTGGGTGGACCTGTGCGGCCGCGGCGCCGACCCGTGCCGCCGCATGGCGCAGGTCTCCCACGTCCTCAAGGCGCTCCAGCTGCTGTCCCTCGCCTCCGTCGCCTCCTTATCCCGGCCCCCGCCCCTCTACTCCGTCGTCCTCCTCGCCTTCGGGCTTCGGCCAGTACCTCAACTTCAAGTGACTAGTAGACCTAACCCCCCTCTCCCCGACAAACGCAACGTCTCTTCACGTTTAGATTAGCTGCAACTGCTAGGTTTTCGTTGTCATGGAATTGCTCCATCTCTAACCTCTCCGTGCTGATCCATTAATCAGCACCAAACGTTGCATCCATCTATGTTTGTTATTATCTCAGAGTCCATGTTACACCACAGCTTCATTTCTTTGGATGTGCAAATGCAAATGGCAATATGTGGTTTTTGCTACAGTTTTCATTGATAAAAACAGAGGTGCTTTTTGACAAGCTATACATTTTCTTTGCATTCACTAAATTGTAAACTATTGGGGCTTAATATGGCATCCTAAAGTTTGTGGCTTAGAAAAATTTAGTCATCTATGAAAATTTTACTGTGGGTGAACTGAACTGGGTGTATCTATGGTCGATAGAGGCCATCAGGTTGTCAGATCTAGGAATTGGAAATTGCTGGTTTTGATGGAAAACATGTTACTGCAATCTAATTCGTGGAAGTCTTGATTGATTTAGTGCTACAAAATTACTGCAGGCAAGTTAACACTGGTGTGTGTTTAGGAAACTAGGTACAAGGGATTTAGAGAGGTGGGTGAGGCAAAAATGTCAGGGTAGTTGACAAGCCTTGAACTGTTGAACATATGATCAGTCTTCATCATTGATCATGGTAGTTGACAAGCAATATTAGCATTTAGACACCGGGGACTGTTCGCTGTTGTAACTGGTGTAACCAACTAACCGTGTAAGCAAGTTAAGTCTTTGGATCAACTAGCTGTATATGTCTCCAATTTAGAGGTTAATGCGCACCCTTCTAGACACTTGTAGTGTGGAAATAATGTAATCCATGACTTGGTGATTTTGATGTGTGGAAACCACTGACCTGGAGATTATTATAGCCACTGCTGCTTTAACAAATAATACACCTTATGTTTGTGCTAATGCCTACACTACACATTCTATGTTGGAATTTTGGGCAACACTTTACACCTCTTGGAAATAGTGTGAGGGAGTTCACTCTCCAAAATCTCTGCATATTCTTGTTTCGATGTTCTGCCTTGGATACTAGCAGCCTGTGTATATTCTCCTATATTCTCGGAAGGGCCACTTCGTATTGCATATTCAAGCATTCTGTCACAAATAACCAATCTGTACACAAATAGTTACAAAAAACACGGTTCGTCCGAGTCGCAATACGGGATTCGAGTTTTTAGTTCATCACTTTTTCTTCCAATTTCCCCTGTTAACACGAACCATATACCCTAAACAGGTTCAGGTTCGACGAGTCCCGTTCGCGATTTGTGGGGTTTTATAGCGAATCCGGGTTTTACAGCGAATCCGGTAACTATGGATTAGATCACAACAACATTTTCACTCAGTTAACCTGTTCCAGAAATATGTGATTTTTCTTCAGAGTGTACCAGCTGCTAGGCGAGCCAGGTACCAACCACGGTGTTTGATTCGGAAAGAAGATCCCGTGGGTGACAGAGTTGCCCTTCGGTTATATTAGAGACCCACGGTATGTTGGGACCATCCTTAGTCTTGTGGCACTGCTGTGTTGGTTCCGTTCCAATATGTGCTGTTCTGGTGCCTTGGTTATGTTTTCATGACGTGGGTGGACTAACCTGTTCACGGCAGCCCGGCCTGCTGGTCCGGCCCGAGCCTGACTCCGTCTGGGCCGGGTTTGGGATTGGAATTCCGGTCCGAAAGCTCAAAAAATATAATAAAAAATAGAAATTTATTTTTAAAATTCTGAAAATAAATTAAATATAACGTTTTTATTCCGAAAAAAGATTAAAATAATATATGTAAATCGGAAAATGAATTTTCGGGGTGGGCTGGGTTCGGACCTGCCGTTTGAGACCGGGCTTTTCAAGCCCGGTCCGAAGCCCCGTCTGAACAGATCTGTGGAGTACAAGGAAGGTCCTGCCACGCACGCAATGCTGCTCTCCTGATTATATTTAGTTGTTGCAGCTAATAACTCAATATTTTTGTTCCTTGGTTGTTTGTTCCGGAGGTGTCTCTGTGGAGATGACTAAATTTTCATAAAGAGATGTGGTGGTGTGTTTTTGCTGGAACGTGATGAGCAGCCAGTTTACCATATTTCAGATTTATATATTATACTATTATCCCCTATTATTCTCCGAGAACTCAAGTTAAAGAAACATTGTCGCAAGTTGCAATCAGTCTTTCATTCGTATTCCCTTGATGGAACTAAGTGGGTAAAATTTGCTTAATAACATTGCAAGCATGTATGGGCAGGATAAAATTTGTTTAATAACATTGCAAACATGTATGAGGTAACATGTCAGTGCCAGACTGATATTACTTTCTCATTCGTGCAATATTTGTCGTGTTATTGAACAATTTGCCAGATGGTTTTTATTGTTGTCATTCATGCGATTTGTTGGCTACAGCTAACACTGTTGCAACATGTTTCTAACCACTAGTATAGTGCCAGTGCTAACGCCACGGTTTCATTTCAGGGATGCACATGAAAACAACCAAACGACGATATTTTTTTATAGTTTAAGTCACATGCAATTGTATATGACCATGTATATAATCCGGAAAACACTCATGCATAACAAGGCATAATAAAGTCATGTCTCGCATACTACAAATAATTCATGAATTGCTTAAGTAGATCTTGGAGTTCTCCAGGGATAATATCTGTACATTCATTTGCACTGCTCTTCAAAATGTCCACCAAGAATTCCGTCCTCGATGAATGTGATATCATGGATGGCGGATAATAAGTTAACTTATTAATTTGCTATGTAGTCTACAAAATATACATAGAGAATATATATGCTCACAGTGTTGATAAACGACAATTTTTCGCCATTCCACGACTTTAGGAAGTTGTATACAAGGAAGCCTGCCAATTTCCTAGAGAAGAAGAGTAAGTGTTTATTTGTTGTAGATAAATCAAATGACTATTTGATAAGAAAGATGAAACAGATTATATGTTTTTACCAGTCTCCAGTTTTTGGAACCCCTTTTTTGAATTCACTCATCACCAGTTCAATACATCTCTATATACAATATTTTTGGTGGTCTTCCCCAGTAGTATCTAGTTCCTTGTTTGGTTTTGACAAAATTCGTTGTTTGCCTTGAAACTCCTCTTGACAAAGCGACATAAAGTGTCCATGTGAGAACACAGTTCGGGAGGTAGATCCCAACATTTGGGATGGTTTGCCCTCGCGCTTTGTTTATGGTCATTGCAAAACTTAGCGAATCGGGAATTGTTTCCTTCTCATCTTGAAAGGCGGTGAAATATCATCTCGACGAGACATTGGAATCCTAGGTAGGAACACCCTCTTGCACATCATGTCGCCCACCAACAATTTTAGCATCAATTGCGTTGTCTGCAAGGCTATAACCATTAACCTTGTTCCATTACACAATCCCTTGTTTGGATCAAGATTGCGGAGAAGGATCACAGGCGCTTGATTTTTACTTTGAGGACATGCGGTGGAGACCATTTGGAGTGATGGAGTTTAGCAAGTCAATAGTGTAGTTGTTTGTTGAATCATCATCGACAGATTCAAAGCTATGGTAAACCTTTACCTCACCTGGAAACCTGTCAATCATCTTTTCATTTAGCTGATCCACATGTTCATTTTTGGTAGAAAGAATGGCACGTGTGCTCATATAAGTTGTTGATCTTGCATTGTCCTCAACTGATGGGAACACATCTTGGATTAGTTTGTTTACACAATCCTCTGTATCTGTATAACCAATCACAATATCTTCTGGCAAGTGAACATAATCATCGCCAATTGTCTCTTCAGTTCCATTCCCAATTCGAAGGAGGTAATCTGAGAACCATGGGTCAGATTGAGCCCTCATGTTACGTGTCAATCGTAGCTTTCTGATACTATCCCACAAATAAGATCTCTGCAATGTAGCATCTGTTATCTGTGCTCTAGTCCCACGTGTTACCACCGGAAGAACCTGTCTAAAATCTCCACCAAATACCATGACCTTTCCCCCAAATGGCAACTCACAATTCATAATATCTTGCAGCGACCTATCAAGACACTCAACCGCTTGACGATTTGTCATAGCAACCTCATCCCAGATTAGCAACGATGCCCTACGGAGTAACTCTGCAGTCCCACTTTGCTTTGAGAAGTTGCACATGCTATTGCTCGCAATCTTTATTGGGATTTTGAACCTTGAGTGTGCTGTGCGTCCTCTAGGCGATGACGTATTGCTATACCAGAGGTTGCGGTTGCAATGGCTATCAATCCCTCAGAACGCACTCTAGCAAGAAGTGCCTTGTATAGGAATGTCTTTCCTGTTCCTCCTGGACCATCAACAAAGAACACTTTGCTTTTTTATTCAAGACATGATGCATAATCTCATCAAATCCAAAGACGTTGTTCCTTGTTAAGACTCCTGTTATATCCAAATGTTCTGGTCGACCCCACCGAAAGTTCTTCTCTGACCTCCCTCATTATGTCATTGTCACATTCACTGCTTGACACAAACAAATTAGATATCAAGATACCTTTTTTGGTCCATGATCGATGACAATTTTGTGACAAATTATTACTGTATCATTAAGCTCGGAAGATCGTAGTTTTTCATATCTTTTCCCATGGAGTGGAGCAAATCCCTAATATCTCTAAGCACCATTTGTTCTAGTGTTTTTGAGTTACAATGGTTTCTAAGGTAATCCTCGACATTGATTCTTTATGCTTCTCCCACAGTTCACGAATTTTGGTGGACTCACAAAAACCGAATAGTAGCAAATAACCTTCGAGAGCATATGGCATCTGAAAAGTGGCAGACTCACACAAGCAGTCATAAGTGTCTTATCAGTCTCTATGAGTCCTCTATTCTCGCATGATTCTCTAAAAGTAGGGCATATGATGCCTGCAACGGTTTTCAAATCATCATATGAGGTTGGACCTCTAACATGATTTAGAAGCACTCTCAAGAAATACCTCTCGCCTTCAAAGAGTGCGCATACACTATCCTACCAATCTGTCCTCTTTGCTTTCTTGTTTGCCATACCCTTTGCCACCGATCCACCGGTAGTATTCGGGATCTCTTTGTACAATAATTTCCTTGCAAAAGCATCAACACGGCTAAGCTTGAAAAACTCACGGTGTAGTCATAGAAGAAGCGGATGCATTCACTATCTCTTCTAAATTTTTATTCTCATCAATAATAATGATCGCATGTTAGGCGGATGACACTGAGCTGCAAAGCAGATGGGTAGACCCGAAAAGGTGGAAACCGAAAATCCTATGTACTGACTTCCTGCGGTGAGATGTATCTAGCATCCCTATCTTGACGAATCTCATTTATTACCCGGCTTGACCATTAGCATCAACGATCGAGAATGATGCACAATCGTGGCCTTTGTACACATATTTAAATAAATACTTACGAGCTTTGATGCTTGAACATGCTTCAACGTTGATGTGACATTATATCTCATAAGCGAGCCGGGATGTACGGGACAACCCACTGTTGTCCAACTCGGCACCTCTTATTTTGACACGGCCATCATCTCTTCTCCTATACAAAGGATATGAATCTTTGCCTTGTTGTGTTGCAGGCAAAATTGCCGAGGATAGCGAAAGCGACACTCTCCATTGATCATACACGGACACTTCCTATTCAAGACACCACATGGTCCATGGAGCATATGCTTAATGACCAGTTATGCAACACAGGTACTTGTCCTTGTCAGAATCTCTGTAGATGTATTTGTCATATGCATCCGGGTGGTTAACTTACATCCTTTTTCATAATCAATAGCATGTGCTCAAGTGGCAAGCCCTCTTCAAACTCATCACATGCACATATCTTTAAACCTCACCAAAATATTTCTTCTTTATCAATAAATCCTTGATGGAGCGTAATTTGGCTCAGTATACTTTTGACAACAGATTCGGTCGATCATGGGGTTTTGTCCGAGTTCAAGATTGCTGGTGACCTCCTCCCAATATGGGTTGCAAGTCATTGTAATGAAGTAATCAGCTTATCAAACGCTGGACAATAGTCATTGCATTAAGAAATCTCTGCGCATATCGCGGTCACCACCCGAAAAGAACGGGCAAAGACAATTCTCTTTCCAACCTTTGAAGCTCTAGTCTCTCCAGTGAAATTACATCGGTTAAGCCCTATGGCACGATAAGAAAATATTTCCTTGATCACCAAATAACTATTATCCATGTGCATTGAAATTGAAACATAACAAGTGATTATATTCTACTCACTTGGTACAGTTCAAATTCCCTTATGAGTTTCTCGGTTTTCGAGGTTAGAATACCAGTCAAGCCTCATCGACTGATCTTTATATACATGTCGACGACCCATTGTTGGAAAAGCCTCCTCCAAATAACAAGATGTTAAAAGACCATTTCTAACTTGCATCATAAAGCAATAGTATTCTCTTCTTTGTCACAAACCGTGTAGATTGACATGTTTCTACAACTCTACTTATGTGATCACCTTGCTGTATGTCGTTGTCTGATTCACCATCCTCTGCATTAAGATGGGAATACATTATTACCAGTATATTATATGATAGGATTGCATCTACATGCAGGACACCCATACTTAATTGAGTTTGTGTTGACATACCCGTAGGTTCTGCATCGATCGCTCAAGCTGTGGGACTGTCATTGTACGGCATGAACTGGTTCCATCCAGTTTCTCCTTTAGGATGAAATAAAGGATACGCTAATGGGTCATAACAACCATGATATGCTTTGATATAGCGCATCTTCTCTCCTCTAGGGTATACAATAACACTCCTATCAAAACATCTTTGGGAATCATTTCCATCAGTCCAGATAGCAGCAACTTGGGAGGCAGTAGGAGCATTATACCTGAAATAAAATGTTTTGCAGGAATTAAAAAACATAAAAATGTTTATTAGCTGGTTATAAATAAACTTAAAAATTGTTGGGCAATATATAGTATAAAGAAACGCAAAAGGTTGAGTAATCGAGAAGAGGTTGTACCTTCGCTGGTCAGGTGTCACATTAGTGTTGAGCTCAATTACATAGTCATCAAGATTTGGAATAGAGCCAACTCTATTAAAGGTATGTACATAAGGGTTATCTGCTTGTAGTATCCTGAGCACTTTTCTTACGAGGTTTATATCAAGATCAGGAGACCTGTTCACTCTATGTGACAATGTATCATCTTCTTCTTCTGTATCATAAAAGTAGAGTTGCAAGTGACGTGCCCCTTTTGATCTTGGCACCAAATGGTTCAGTCGATGATACATCGCACCCTGTACACGGAATGTATATGTGCGATGCAGTGCGGTCATGTATCTTGGTCAGTGTAACTCCGAGGCTTGTGAAGGAGAAGTGAGAGTTGAAGTACCGTATGTGCTTTCTAAAATATTTTGCATCATTATGCAATTGACTTGTAAACAACCTCTTCAACTCATCGGGCACATCATGAATATGTAATCTTATCTTTCCTTTCTACAGAGAATCCGTGTGGCTCGCCTTCAAATCTCATCGCTCCACAATACTGCGCAATCGTGAATCTGTTTCAAAACATGGTGACTGTCCGGCAAGTTATGGTAGATGAAATCATAAGGATCATCAGCTGCTCCATGGCCGGTGCAATCATCAGTGACACGGTATGACTGGAATGCACATTCTATTTATATATAGAAATATGTGAACATGGTACTCACTTCACATGTTGACAATACAAATTATTAAGTAAGAGTTACCTTCAGCAAGCTTCTGCATGGTCTCAAAATCTTTGATAGTCTCTCCTATGTCACATCCTTCTTCTTCTTCCTCTATGTCACGTAGATGATCTGTTGCATGACGTTTGAAAATAACACGATGGTTTTAACATAATTCTTACAAAAAACTACACTGGTGAACAGATGTGTAAAACCCACCTTCATCATCAGAATCCTGGTTTGTAGGCTCGAATAAAGCACTTTCAAACTCAATGTCAATATGCTGTACAGGTGGCACAAGCATAGGATCAATATTTTCTTCTTGGGCAAGAGTAGGGCACACTTGCTGCTCGTTTTTCATTGCTTTTTTCTTCTTATAGTCTCGCCTCTGCTGTAGCAAATTTTCCTTGCTTGGCGCATCCATATTCAGGTACCAGTTTCGGAATTTGAGCTGCTTGGAAGTGCTTGAAGAGGCACCTGGTCACCAATGTACACAAGAGATATAATATTAGATTCAATCTGCCCTTTGAAATGTATACAATGTTTTAGTTAGATTAGATGTCTGGACTGTATTAATTACGACCGTTTGAACTCTCGGTGTGCAAAGAAGACATCAATGGCGTCGTTGTTGCTCGACGTACTCATCATTCCTATGTAGCCAGTCAATGGACTCATTTGGATCACCATTTTCTTTGCCATCATGTCTTGATGCTTGGTAAATGGCAGAAAGGACAATCTGTTGTGGTGATTGTCCTCCTACGACATCTGTTATTTTAACATCTGTGCAACCGGATTCCAGATGTACTTCATATGATGGAAAAAATATGATGATAAAAAATAAGGGAGTTTGTCTTTGTGATGCTTAAACAAAGAATAGTATACAGGAACTGATAAGGATTACCATGAGCAGGCGTCGTTGATGATGTCAATATTTTATTCCTTGCACGGTATTCACGTTGTTTTGTATTCCGTTCTTCTCTTTGTTCAACGCTTTCTTCGGCCCTTTTGCGTGCCCTGTATTCACGTTGTTTTCTATTCCTCTCTTCCCTCTTTATGAACTCATCATCTGCTGGTGATTTCCCTGTTGCTATGATATAGAATGCGTGTCACAATTTCGCAAAACAATTCCAGAAACTGACCAGGTACGATGTCAAAGAACATACCCGTCATCGATCTTTGTTTGATATGTCGCTAAATGCTGCGCGGGTTTGTCTCCTCTCCCCATGGTAGATCTCACGTAAATCGCAATACAACAACCCTATGTTCAAACAATAGCATGTTCAACCAAAACAGAAGGTAATCAGACAACTCAACCTTTCAAGTTTCAACCTGAAAAGACTCTAGAACCCTTGAATTATGACTTCTGACCAATCAGTTTGAGCTCCTATAAACTACGTATTGCTTAGTACATTGAATAGCATCTCAGATGAAAATGCAAACACTGAAATAGTAATTAAATTCTTTACAAAAAAGTAGTAATCGCTGCTAATAAAAAATAAAAGAAAAGGTACAGATTCAAGATTAACGGAACCTTCAAGTCTTGCTATTATCTGTCAGGTGTCGGT
The DNA here is from genome assembly GCA_036346255.1 of Ampelocalamus luodianensis. NCBI lineage: Eukaryota > Viridiplantae > Streptophyta > Magnoliopsida > Poales > Poaceae > Ampelocalamus > Ampelocalamus luodianensis. The sequence continues at coordinate 37,656 of JAYEVH010000040.1, read as the reverse complement.
AGCATAGCCAGAATTACAGTGTCACACAGGAGTTCGTGGCCTGGAGCAGAGGTGTCATCGACATGGCCTGCGAAATCATCAGCATATGCATGACGTTTTTAAAAAAGAGCGTAGTAATTTCCATGTAATGCTTCCTCTTGCTCACAGAAGTCAAACTGAATTGCTTTTTACTTTACATTTGCACTACAAATAGGAAGAGCAATGTTGAGCAATTCACCTTATGCAGTTTGACTTACATTAAGATGTGGATTTTTCTATGACCAAGCTAGTATTAGGACATTGAGATATTGACATAACTTAATGACTTTCATAACTACAATTGTGAAAAAATATTTTGAGATACATACAAAAAAAAAACACAATAGAATTTACTGTGTTGCAGCTAATGTTAATGTCACCTATACATTGTTTCAGTAGTTTAATGTTTTGTCTTTGGATGAATGTTGTGAACAATGCATGAAACTCTTGTTTGGTGGTTGATTAAAGAAAGATTACCACGTGATTCAAAAGAAGGCTTGCTCGGTTGGATAGCTTGCTCGGTGATTAATTAAAAGGAAGATTGACCTTGGGACCGCACGGAACGAAGACCGAAGGAAGTTCTGGCACTGGGCTTCGCGAGCAGATGACGCGCCGAGTGCTCCTGCTGTGGTGCGCAGCTCCTGGGGACGAGCGTCGAGGGAACGCGAGGCGCGAAGATGCGCTGGGAGCGACGCGCGATGGGAGACCGAACGTGGCAAAGGCACGACGCGCGACACGACGGCGCCGGTTTTGATCTCGCGACTTGGATCGGCGCGGTCTCGGCCGCTTCCGCGAGCGAGGCTTGGGACGAGCGCCGGACCGCGACGGACTAAACGGCGACGCCGGACGAAGAGACACCACGAGGCGGCGCGAGCGACGCAATTCTTTGGCGGCGGCGACTGAGCGGCGGCGGCGACCGAAGCGGCCATGGCGGCGGGCGGCGGCGACTGAGGCGGCACGGCGAAGCGGCGGGCGCGGCGGCGGCGGCGGCGACGGCGCCACGAGGCGCGGCGCGGGCGGGCGCGGCGGTGCCACGAGATTGTGGGTGGGGGAGAGACGGAGGAGGAGTCGGGTAGACGGAGAGTCGCGCGCGGGATGATTGAATGATTGATGAGGTTTGATCCAAAGAATCTGGACTGTTGGATTTGAGTGAGTAAGAGGAAGGAGAGGTTAGAGTTGATCTGGTGCGTTTGTTTGAAAGGTGTGTTTTTTCTGGGTGCAGTTTTTTGGTGCATGTAGGAGAACTCATGACTGCGTGGGGGAGGAGTTGGTGTAGCTGTAGGGAAATTTAGTACTGGTGCCTTTGTAGTTGAGATGAAAACACGGTGCATATAGTTTGCGTACCAGAAAAAAAAAGGCGAATTCGACGCATATAAAATGAAGAAAGACTAGTAGCCAAAAAAAAAAAAAAAAGACAGCGGCCAGCCGGCCAGCTTCGGCGATCCGAGCCCATGTGGAGTTCGCGTCTTTTTCGCAGCCGGGCCCAGCCGCAGCGCGACTCGCTCGCTCGCTGGCTCTATGAAGCCGCCGCAGCCGCTAGGGTTTGTCTCCCTTCGTCCGCCGGCCTCCGTTCCACATCTTCCCCTGGAGGTAAGGTGAACCCATCCGCCTCTCAGCCGCCTCATCTTCCTTTAGTTATCTCATTCGTCGCGTTTCCACCATAGATCAACGTACTTTGCAACCAGCGATCCTGTGTAAGCTTAGCAAGTGTAAGCGTTGCATACTTGCATTGGTCTAGGTAGATGAGATGTGCTTCTATGTTGGGCGATTGCGTCTGCGAAACAGTTTAGTAGACCTCTCTGTGTTTTTTTGCTGTTTAATTAGTAGACTTGTCTAGTGCTCTTTTGGATGTAGATTTCTTGATTTGCCCTTCTTTGTAGCTAGTTTCTGATCTGCACTTAGTCTTCTATTATAGTTGAGAAGGGGGCTTCCGTTACTTGTGAATTCTCTATTGGTTGCTTGCTCGATGGATGAATCACTAGTTTTGTGATGGATTTTCTTGGTACAAAGACCCATTTCAGTATGGAGCTGTTGCTAATGGTTGATTCAATGCGGTTTGAGGTTTCCTTTTCTGGATTTTTGGTAGGCCGGTTCACATATGAATTTAGGCTGTTTTTGTCTATTGTACATCAGTTTTGGTAGTCGTAGCTGTTGCTGCTAAGACGGCCAATTTGGGTGTAGATCTCGAGTAGGTTATTGATACCTTGGATGAGCACGAATGCACCAGAATTGATGTTTAGGGGCTTAGGGCCTTGTATCTGAATAGTTTGCTGCAATAGTAGTCCAGTTATGACCAATAGTAATATAGTGTTTTATCCCCCTTTCCCTTGAGTTGTTAGTGTTTTATTATGTTCCTTTGTTATTTTCTAAATATCTTTTGCTTTCCCCCTTCCATGCAGTTATTAGGCTGTTGAGAAGCTTCAATGGCGCCTAAAGGTATGCGATTTCTTTTGATCTTTTGTTACTGCCTCAGCCTCATGCTTTTGATATGTTGTGTAATTTCTGATTACAGCACTTGACCTTGGATATCTTTCTATTCACTGTTTTAAAGTAGAACCCTGTTAGCAACATGAATTTGAGGATCGTACAAATATTTTCTGTTTTGTTCTATATTGCTGGCTATGTGCTGGAATCTTTCAAACTATTGTGCGGTTTTATCGTTGAATATTTAATGATAGCATTCTTACTAGGAGATGCCAGCTGACATGCGTCTTGTTTTCTGTATCTGAATTTGATTAGCTCCCCGCAAGAAGGCTGATGGAAAGACTCAAGCCTTAAAGGTTGCCAAGGCAGTTAAGTCTGGAACAATCAAGAGGAAGTCCAAGAAGATCCGGATATCTGTTATGTTTCACCGACCGAAGACTCTCAAGAAGGCCAAAGACCCGCAGTACCCAACAATCAGTACACCTGGCAGGAACAAGCTTGATCAGTACCAAATTCTAAAGTACCCCCTTACAACCGAATCTGCAATGAAGAAGATTGAAGATAACAACACCTTTGTCTTCATCATTGACCTCAAGGCAGACAAGAAGATTCAGTTGAGGTAACTTTTTTATTACGACACTAAAACATTCTCAGTTTTGCCTTTCACCTGCTCTCGTTAAGCAAATAGAAAAGGAAAATTGAAAGAGTTTTACTTATTTTGTGAAGGCTACTGCCGCTCCAGCAGAGCATGTGGTCATAAGATGTTTAAGCCCTCAAGTGGTCGAAGTCAGCTCCGACCACAGTGAAGGGGAGATTGTGAAGGATGCTTTGACGAGTTCCGTCAAAGAGGAGAAGAAGACCAAGCTTGCTTTAGGCAAAATGTCTTCTGGTTTCAGGATTGTATCCAGGAAACTGAGGTACATAAAATTCGAAATTAAGTAATAGTACTTAATTCTTCATTTTACGACTTGATTTCTACTCTTTCTTCTTTTATGTAGCCATGAGGTTTCTAAAGAGAAACCTGCCATCGTGACTCAGATTTACACATCCGAAACCTTCTGTGTAATTTGAATTAATCCCAGATCAATAGCTAGCTCACACAGTGAAACATTTATAAGATATCATCCATGTATTGATTTAATTAAAAGATAGCAAAATAACATCTAGTAATAATAACTGGACCTTATGGTCGATGTTTACTTAACTTGTCATGCAGGGCTTAAGACACATATAAACTCTTGCAGCCAAACAGAAACTTGGAAAAACCAATCAACATGCCTATAAACAATCGAGTGGAGAATGCATCCTAATTTACAAAACTTTCAAAGAACTCTTCTTCGTAGAACTCTAGGACAGCTTGACTTTCTTTAATTGAGTAGCAAAGTTTAAAGCAACGAGTACATATAGTACACAGCAAGTCGTAGAGAACAATATGAAATTAATATTCATGCAAGGTTTGAACAAAGAAATAACTGTATGCTTTTTTTTTTCTTTCCAGAAAGTGAGTATTGACAGTAAATACAATAAATGGATTGTAAAATGTAATTTAAAAGACAATGAGTAAAATAGAGTAAAAAATTTCTTTGAAACAATCAGTAGACTCCCCATTCACTTTCCGACCAAATCACCAAGTGAACAACTCATCTACCAAGTGACTATCATATTCACTAAGTGAACTCATTCACCTTTCGAGATATATATATATATATATATATATATATATATATATATATATATATACACACACACACACACACACACACTCTATCTCATGTGAAATCCCCGAGCATTGTATGTAACCGAGGACACGGCTGTTTAAACAATTTTAACTCTGCAGGGATTGTACAGTTTTACCTACAAGAGATAAATCAACTTAACCCAATTCTGGCTACTAAGGTTTCAACATCCTTTACAAAACGCCTTAACCCAATTCTGCCTACTAAGGTTTCAACATCGAATGCCTTTTCGACCAGACATGGCTCCTCTCTTACGCCATTGTGAGTATATGTTTATCCCGCAACTCATGTTTTCAAGATAGAACCAAAATTGAGACATTCCTAATTAGTTAGTCGGGTTCATCCCATACTGGATAAGTGATTGTACGATATGACTCAGTTCAATGGCTCATAAGATTAAGTTCTTAACAAGTACTTAGGCAAATCTACCATAACCCAACAATGTGCTTCCCGTATCTCCTTTACTACACGATCGTTCGCTTGAGCGAAAATCATTTTGTTCAACTAAGATCAATGACATACCTTGTTATGGTACATAAATTTAACAACAGTAGTCTACCTGGCACAATTTTATATCTCATTAAGTCAAATTAACGTTATTTAACTTGTGACATGAGCCTATCGTACAACTAGGCATGACTAAGCATTTCTACGATACCCATGTTGCAGATACCAATATGTCTAACTAATAATGACCATCATATAGTGACAAATGATTCATGGTATTCAAATAATCAATGGAGGTATAATGGCAAATATGTGATTAACTATTCCTAAAAGTAGTTGGTATAAAGCTAGCATGTAATTTAATACAAAACAAGATACTTTTAAAAACATAGGTTGCATATGATCAATGAATTATGACTTGCCTTGGCTTTGCTCAGTTACCACACTTGAATCTTCAAAACTTGTTTCTGCTTCTTGAAACAGATCGTTTAAAAGAGAGAGAAAATAATAGACAAAACACAAATAAATCCAAAAGAAAATCTAATAAAATCCGAAAATAGCAAAACCAACTCTAAAAAAGTGAAATCAATTTTAGAGAATTTAGGAACTTGAACGGACTGAAACGGAGTTCGGGTGAAGGAGAATTGATTCTCGGAAGATTTGCCGAAGAAGGAAAGAGATAGAAAAGAATATTCTCAAGAATATTCTTTCGGTTGAAAAAGAAAAAGGAAAAGGAAATGAAAAGACATTGACAAGTAGGGCCACTCGTAAGTGAAAGAGAGAATGACAGTGTGGTCGGGTTGGAAGAGAAAGAGCTGAAATGTGGGACCCACATATTAGAGAAAGAAAGAGAGAAATAGGGAGGGAGAATTTAATTGAAGTTTAGATTATTCACATTAAATGATTTTGATTTATGAAAATTCAAATTAAGCTTGAACTTAAATAAGAAAAAATTCAAACGGTTTTTATTTTTTATTTTTAAAGGCTTCAAAAAGACTCCAAATTTGGGATATTACAGCTACGACCGTTGGGGTGTTGGTTTCCCCAATGGTCGAGGAGGCAGAAGTAGGGGCAGAGGTGGTCGATGGTTCGACCACTTCTCCTAAGGCGACAGGAGAGGAGGTTGCCACTGTCGAGCCAACCATGTCTACCGTGGTGGTCATTCCACCGGTGGTCGTGGAGACGAAGGCGAAGATGACGGAGGATTCGACAACTCCGATGATCGAGTTGACTATTGAGGACATTAATGTCCAGACAAAGGAATTGACTCGTTGATCATCGGTGATGGTTGATCAGGCGGTGACAGAAGGCTCCCACTAGGGCCATCGTGATGGAGGAGAAGCTATAGAAGCAGCACCCTTCGACCCGCAAGGTACAAGTTCCTCTTCATTCGATGAAGATGAAGAAGAGTACTATCTCTTTTTTCCAAAATTTTTTGGTATGCTAGTAGTCAGGACCTAAAACTTGGAGAACGCGCGATCGAGCTCCACATCCCAAGGATATACCAATCCGAGGGCTTGTTTTCGACGATGAGGGCCTTCAACAAGTATGGTGGGACAAGGTCGAGTCACTCTAGAAGTTTGAAGACCTGGAGATAGTGTACTCTCTCTACGCTCGATCGGTGATTGATGTAAGTATTCAATACCAAATAATCAATATTAACGTATTTGGGTTTTTCATTTCTGATCTTCATCATCTTGCTTCTTTTTCAGATAGCAATTGAACAAGTCGCAACTGCTGGTGAGCTGACCAAGCGACTTGTCGAGATGAAGATGCAAAAGAACATCCTCTATGAGCAGGTAGAGATATGGTAAGTTACCCTTACGAGTAGTCTTCGACCATCTTTTGTTTGCTCTAAATGTTTTTAACCTTTCTAGGTTAAAAAGTGATGCTAAGCCTTTAGCTGATGCACTCGACTACGAGAAAGCCGAGTCATAAAAGTTAAGGGCAGAAAAAGAGGACTTGCTCAAGAACCTCCAGGAGGCAAATTATGCAGCTTGCAAGCTGTAGAATGTTTTCAAAAGTAAGTCTCTGTTATATTTGTCTGTTTTGACAACTCTATTTCTTTTTCTTATTTCCTAACTTATTTTTTCAGAAAAAGGAGTCGATGCGGGCAAGCTCCAATCAAAGAGCTTGATGATCGAGGAGCTCAACCGCATCACAAAAGAAAAAGACAAGATCATCAAGGCATGGGAGGAGCAGTGCACAAAAGATGCTGCTTCCCGTGAAAAGGAAGTGGAAAAGCTTGATAACCTCTTGACAGGTAGAAATTCTTATCTACGACTAGTACCAGTATAAAATACTAGTTGAAAGTGTTGTTTATTAACTGCTTTTTACTCTTTTCACAGAGATGGCAGTAAAAATAAACCGACTCTAGGAGAAACTGACCCACAGTTAGGAGGAGATGAAGGCGATCAAGATGAATTTTCAAGACAACGTCTATCACTTGAACAACGTGCTCAGAGGATTGGGTGCTGAGGATGTCACTCCTCTTGAAGGCACCCTAGTCAGGCACACGAGCTGTATTGGCCAGCAGGTCGGAACCCTCCAGGAGCCGGTGACTACTATGAGGACCATCCAGGCTGAGTCGATGAGCAAAGCAGTCGAGAATGGAGTGAGTTATGCGTTAGCAAAACTCAGATCCTATAACCGCACCGTCTATCTTGTTCTCGTTGAGGCTGAATTTGTGTGCTCGGAAGCAGAAGCCCTCAAACTAATTGAACATGGTTGACCAGCTGGAAGGAAGGTCACTGAGGAGGTGAGCTAGGGTCTCCCTCTGTCTTTTTCGAGTAGTTAGTAACTCATAAGACAAAAAAAAAGAGAAATAAAAAATAAATACTAACGAATTAAAGTCATGATTATAACTTTATTTTAGCCCTCGACCGTTTGCTTGGTAAATGTACTAAGGAAACAGTGAAAAAAGAGCTCGCTCAAATCCTTTCGACCACGTTTGTTGAACATGGTTTCCTTGTGTTGGCAGCAAGAGTTAGGGACAGATCGACGCTAGAAAGCTCCTTCTAGTGGGCAGGACTACATGCATGAAGGAGAGACTTCGACTAGATGATGTTACCATTCTTAGACGGTTGTTGTAAAGTGTTGTAAAGTGATCGAAAGAACCAAGTGTTGTAAAGTGATCAAAATAATTATGAAAACTTTGCTCATTAGGCGGTTGTTTAAACAATAAAGAATGAAGAAGACATAAACTTTATTGAGAGTATGAGAATTTACACGTAGAATTTTCGTAACTAATCGATGTTCCATGAATTAGAGAGAATTCTACCGTCCTCCATTGCTAGTCGTACCAAGCCTAATCGCGTGACTTCAAAAACTATGTAAGGATCTTCTCACTTGGGGGAAAGTTTATTCCGATTAGCTGGGTTTGAATTTTTTCAGAACCGAGTCACCCACAGTAAGGCTGCGAGGTTGGACATTACGATCGTGGTACTTACGTAGGGCTTGTTGGTAGACTATAGAACGAATTAGGGCTTGGTTTCTCTTTTCTTCGAGTAGATTGATATCATAAGCTCAAAGTTGTTCTTGATTGAGGTCGTTGAACTTTTCGACCCTTGTAGACCTAATTTTTAGTTCTGGTGGAAGCATGACTTCAGCACAAAAAATTAGAAAAAAAAGGTATTTCGCCTCTAGCCTGAGTAGCGGTTGTGTGAATTGCTCATAATATTAAGGGTAATTCTTTTACCCAAGCCCCCAGCGCTTTACAAGCTGATTGAAAACTCGAGTTTTGATTCCCTGCATGATTTGGTCGTTTGCCCTTTCGACTGCCTCATTACCCTGTGGATGGGCGACATAGGTGTAGCATAGTTTGGTACCTAATTCAAGAATTTTGCGCTCGAAAATTGAGTATGTTTGCTAGTTATGGTCTGACTTGGAACACCGAATCGAGTTATCACACTTTCTTAGCCGCTTCCGTTGTTATTCCAGAGACAGGTTCAACTTCAATCCATTTTGTGAACTTATGAATAGCCACAAAAGGGTACTCAAAGCCCCTGGTACCTTTGGGAACAGTCCTATGATATCTAAACCCCAGGTCGCAAATGGCCAAGAAAGATGTATTGTTTGTAATGCTTGAGCTGTTTGGTGTATTTGTATGCTACGAAACTAGCATTGTACACACTGATTAAATAAGCTCTTTAGCATCATGGAGAACTGTTGGCCACTAGAAACCTTGTGGAAAGGCTTTACCGACTAGGGGTTTGTAGGAAGCTTGAGTTCCACAGATACCTCCGTGTATTTCTACAAGGAGTTTCAATCCTTCTTTCTGCAATATACATCGCATTAGTATCCCTTGAGTACCTCGTTTATAGAGGACCCCTTCGACCAAGGTATACATTTTGGCTTTGCAAGATAGACGACCAGCCTTGAGATCATCATCGGGTATGATACCCTTCTGAAGATATTCATAGATGGGATTCATCTATGTATCTTTGTATTCTAGAGAGGCTATCTCACTCAGAGTAGTTTTGGTTTTTCGACTAGAGACGGCTTCTGGAGCTATTCCAAGAAGACTCTTTGTAGGATGGGAGATCGGGAAGAAGCTAGTCGAGCTAACTGGTCAGCGAGAAAATTACCTTAGACATGTGGACCTTATTGACCAGCGACTTTGTACACTGCGCTCATTCACACGTAGTAGTTAATACGTGTGTTGTTTGTCACTGGCATAACCGCACGAAGTTCTCTTTATCTCTGGTGTAATCGCATGACGAACGTGCAAGAGAGTCTCTCTGATAATAACCGCAGCCAACGTGCGCAATCGGCCAACCATCAAGATGCCTCCTGACGCACAGCAACTGCTACCCCTTCAAAAACTATATGAGGAGTGACACCGGTGGATAAAGGGGAAGAGAGATCTTTTTATTATAAGCCATTAGACTTATTTCATTATGTAAACACATTCAATATAAGAATACAGGAGTACGATTTTATTCTCTCCGAAGAAGACCTGAATTTGTCTAAAAAAACCATGTCCCCTCTTGCATAATCTCGAGTGTTGTATCCCTAGCATTTATTTCATAATATCGATATCAAATCATCGACATATGTTATTTTGGACATTAACACAGTTTCTAAACTATCACTTTGATAGCTGTTTCCTGTCATAAAATGTTGTTAGCTAGCAATAGTAGGAATTCTACATTATAAAAAGTATAATCACGACAAATCTTATGACCCCAATGATTTTTTTGGCCAACCTAAATATTGTTTTACAAGTTGATGGTCAAATATAAAAGTGTTTGGCTGATATGTATTCTACGATGACTATTTGCTATGCGACAATTCTAGAGAAGAACCAAGGAGGCAAAAGGAGACAATTCTTGAAGTGTTAAAGCGCCTTATAAAATTCAAGCTCAAACTTGATTGTTACGGGATAAGTAGAAAAGTGGAGTAAACAAAACAATAACAAGCGTTATGCAAAAACTAAATTCGCTGTAATTTTTTTCCTCCTGGCATTAGTGGAGTTTGAACTTGAAATTTTCAATTTCATGAACTACCCCAAGGACTACGTTCCTTTATAACTCTTCTGAGTACATCTTTTAATCTCATAGGTCAAATCAATTTAGAGTTTTTGGCTAAAATAGCAATGTTTACGCTCGCAATAGCAACAATCTTGTCCAGCTCAAACAGCGACGGCTGCGGTGGGTGACGAGGTGAAAAGCCGCAGTTACTGGAATGTTTGACGGACTCAAGGTCTTCGCTGCAACGCGGTCAAGCTGAGATAAGGCGTGATAATGCAAGTGTTTTTAAACCCCCTGGGTCCTGAGCCAGCCGAGCATCCAGCTCAAAATCACAGTTCACACACCACCCTGCAAAACCAAGCAGAAATGGCTGCCGTTTTCTGCGCTCCGGCCGAGCAGAGGTGCTCTTTAGTGTACTTTCCATTTGTCTTGTTACCTGCTGTTGGGCTTGTGAGTGGTGTGAACATTTGACAAAGTTTAGCCTATCTGATTTAAATATCTGACTACTACTCATGGATAAGCACACATGCATTCGCGCGGAATGTGAGCGAATTCGATTTGAATTGTAAGCTTGTTCGTAGCTGGTTAGAGCAAGGCGCAACGTAGTTCCGCTAGTGAATATGAAGTACATAATGTGCTGTTACACTTGATACCCCTCCTTATGCCCAATAGCTCTCAGATCGGATCAGAATTTATGACATATGCCACGAGTGTGCGCAGTATCAAGAACGAAGTAGATGAATCTCGTAGGGAGAACCGTAATAACGGCGCTGAAACAATCACGACGAGAGAGAAAGATTTGACAAAACCGATTGCAAATTCGTTAAGCACAACCTCAAAAGCTCAAAAGAGTACGAGGGATTATTGCTCTCTCACAATCCTCTTGAACCTTTGGAGACTCTCGGATCCTTGCCTTATGCAAGAATTTAGTGTTAAAGAATAACCTAACATATAATTCTCTCGTATGTTTCTTGCTTTGGATGAGTTGACTTGTGGATTGTGTTCTCTGTGAGCACCCTAGTGCCCCTAAGTCTCCTCTAAAGAGTAGTCAGAATCCTAATCCTATTATGATGCATATAGAAATCCTTATAGCACACATCTCTAAGTCTTAGTAAGTTAGGATATGAGTCACCATACTTAATAATTTTCAACTTGACTCTTATCCTTGAAGGCCATCGTGATCTTCCAAGAATTCTCTCTAAGTTGGATCCATCCTTTTTTTTCCTTCCACCTTTGGGAGTGCCCTCACCAGAGGGGATCATGCACATTGTCGCAATATGTGTATTGGTGTTCGGGCTAACCTGACTGAACTCTCCACTTGAGAGCTCTTTTGTTGTGTAGTTTGATTAATCACTCCTCCTGTTCCTACAGCCCTCCATGCCATATGTTTATACCACCTCCAAGATCTTCCTGTTTGTTGGTACCGTGTGGTTGATCCTACTACATCTTCCTTCTCCTAACAACTCGTACATTCTCCTCTGCGACCGCTAGAGTTTGTAACCACCTTTACAGTTCCGCACGTAACTGCATATGAGATCTGAGTACAACGACTGTTTTCTTCTCCTGACCAGGATTTTTACCAAACCTCATATTGGCTGCTCTTCCCTTATGATTACCCATTAATCGATATCCTTCATTGCTTCACATACTATTTATGATTACGTGGCTTTGCAAGTAATGCGCATGACTCCACCTTGAAGTGATACATCACAACATTTGAGTTCAAGCGACCTCACATATATTAGATCATATGACCTTTCTCATGATGGTGGTAGAGATAACACCAATATGACGACCTTGTCGTTCTCCTCAATTTTCTTATTCACACTAATTAGTTGTGTGATAAGCTTGTTGAAGACATTGAGGTGGTCAACAAACTGTATGCCTTCCTCTATGCGCAACCTATACAATTGTCGCTTTAACATCTACCTGTTTGTTAGCGACCTCGTCATATATAATTTTTCTAAGTCACTCTATAATTTCTTCGGCAAATCTCTGCTTGATTACCGAGTACTTTACCTCATCGGAGATACATAGACAGATTGTACTCACAGCCTTCCACTCCATCACCTTCCAGTCTTTATCAGGCGTTTTTTTCGATTTGTCCCCTTCAAGAGCATCAATTAGCCCTTGTTGGATAAGGACATCATTTATCACACATTGTCACACACTGAAATTTTCTCTACCATCAAATTTCTCTATTTGATTCCAGGTCGACATCGATCTTGATTTTGTGCCATTTGACGCTTTGCTGACCTTCTCACAGATCATATTAATCTGGTATTGGCTCTCATACCACTTGTTACACTCTGATACCTCTCCTTATGTGTAGTATCCTTCAAATCAGATCAAAATTTGTGAGATACGATATGAGCGTGTACGGTATCAAGAACGAAGTAGATGAATCTTATAGAGAGAACTATAATAATAGCGCCGAAATAATCATGACTAGAGAGAAATATTTGGCGAAGCCGGCCACAAATTCGTTAAGCATGATCTCAAAAGAGTATAAGAGATTGTCGCTCTTTCACAATCCTCTCGAACTTTTTACGATAATCGAATCCTTGCCCTATACAAGAATTTAGTATTAAAGAATAACCTAGCATCTAATTCTCTCGTGCGCCTTTTGCTTTGGATGAGTTGGTTTGTGGCGGGTATTCTCTATGAGCACCCCCTCATATAAACATGTGCCACTAAGTTTATGCTTTATATTTTGCAGGTGACAAGTGCCTCGTGTGCCAAGCAACCGGCACACCGCGGAACTCACCATGTTTATATTGTTAGTATTATTGCTGCTGTGTTATGGAGTTGGTAACATTCAGTGCTCAACAGTTCACGAGAACAACATAGATCTGCACTCACTGCTCGATTTCAAGAAGGGCATCAGTGATGATCCAAGAGGAGTCTTGAACTCGTGGAATACCAGTATTCACTACTGTAGGTGGAGGGGCCTCAGATGCACACCAACACGGCCGTGGCGCGTCTCGGGGCTTAATCTCACAGGCCAAAGCTTGGCAGGCGAAATCACCTCCTCTCTTGCAAACCTCACGTTTCTTAGTTTCCTTGACTTGTCCTCAAATCGCTTCTTTGGCCAGTTTCCTCTCCTTAACCACCTAAAGCAACTGGACACCCTTTACACGAATAACAACTCACTAGAGGGGACTATTCCTGACGCACTCACAAATTGTTCCAACCTAAGGAAGATAGACCTATCTGGTAACGTGCTGCACGGTGCAATTCCTCCTAAAATAGACTTCCTTACCAATATAGAATATTTGGACCTTGCCAGTAATAATCTCACTGGCATCATCCCGGCAACCGTTCGAAACCTCACCCAATTAAACGTTGTCGGGCTTAAACACAATCAATTCCAAGGAAGAATTCCCGATGGGCTTTGGCAATTGCCAAATCTGTCATATCTTATTCTAGGTGACAATATGCTATCAGGTGAAATCCCACAGGCCCTAAACCTGTCTCTTCTCAGTAAGCTAAGTTTGGAGTTGAATATGCTAGGCAACGTCTTGCCACCGAACTTTGGCGATGCCCTCCCTAATCTCCAAGAACTATCTTTGTATTCTAACAAGTTTGAAGGTCACATCCCAACTTCCCTAGGCAATGCTTCAGAGCTGCTGGTAGTAGATTTGTCAATAAATAATTTCGCTGGGCAAATTCCTACTTCTTTTGGAAAGCTTTCAAGGTTGTCTTATCTAAACCTTGACCAAAACCAGCTTGAAGCAAGGGACAACCAAGGCTGGGAATTCTTATATGAGTTAAGAAACTGTAGATCTTTAAATACACTCTCACTCGCTGAAAATAATCTGCAGGGATCTATACCACATTCAATTAGTAATATATCCATCACTCTTAAAGATTTACATTTGGGCGGAAACAACCTATCAGGGATAGTCCCCCCAAGTATAGGGAATTTTTCTAACTTAAACAAACTAGTGCTCCGTAAAAATAGCTTTAGTGGTGAACTTGAAGAATGGGTTGGAAAGCTGAAAAACCTACAAGGTCTATCGCTCCGAGAGAACAAATTTATCGGGCCAATTCCGCCCTCCATTGGAAATCTTAGTCAGTTGACATGGCTCTTTCTACAAGAAAATAAATTCGAAGGCCTCGTGCCACCCAGCATCGGACATCTTTCTCAACTCTCAGTGTTGAGCCTTGGCTACAATAACCTTCAAGGTAGCATACCTGTAGAGGTTGGTAAACTTGAACAACTCATCGAACTACATCTTTCATCAAACAAGCTCACTGGAGAGATTCCTGATGCTTTGGGCCAATGTCAAAACTTAGTAACCATTCAAATGGACCAAAATTTTCTTACAGGAAACATTCCAGTTACTTTAGGCAAAATAAAGGGCTTGACCGGGATAGATCTTTCCGATAACAACCTGTCGGGCACCATCCCTTGAGCTCTGAATGATCTACCACTGCTTACTATGCTGGACCTTTCATACAATAATCTTCAGGGAGAAGTACCAAGAAATGGAATAGCAATAGGGGACTGTGGACGAGCGATGAATCTCCATATGCCCTCATGCCCAGCTGTTTCTCAGAGAATAGAAAGACGGTCCAACTTGATTAAAATATTGATTCCAATATTTGGTTTCATGTCACTCGTATTGTTGGTCTACTTTTTACTCCTTTTGAAGAAGACGTCAAGAACACATGTACCCTTGCCTCTTATTGGTGAGAATTTTCCGAAAGTTTCTTATAAAGACTTAGCTCAAGCCACTAGAAACTCCGATGATCGAGTTGACTATTGAGGACATTAATGTCCAGACAAGAGAATTGACTCTTCGATCACCGATGGTGGTCGATCAGGCGGTGGCAAAAGGCTCCCACTAGGGCCACTGTGATGGAGGAGAAGCTACAGAAGCTGCACCCTTCGACCTGCAAGGTACAAGTTCCTCTTTACTCGATGAAGACGAAGAAGAAGAGTACAACCTCTTTTTTCCTTTTTTTTTTGGTGTGCTAGTAGTCAGACTTCAGCTTGGAGAATGCACGACCGAGCTCACATCCCAAGGATATACCAATCCGAGGGCTTGTTTTCAACAATGAGGGTCTTCAACAAGTATGGTGGAACAAGGTCGAGTCACTCCAGAAGTTTGAAGACCCGAAGATAGTGTACTAAGTCTACGCTCGATCGGTGATCGATGTAAGTACTCAATACCAAATAATCAATATTGATGTATTTGGGTTTTTCATTTCTGATCTTCATCATCTTGCTTCTTTTTCAGAGAGCAATTGAACAAGTCGCAACTGCTGGTGAGATGACCAGGCGGCTTGTTGAGACGAAGAAGCAAAAGAACGTCCTTTATGAGCAGTAGAGAGATAGTAAGTTACCCTTACGAGTAGACTTCGACCATCTTTTACTTGCTCTAAATGCTTTTAAACATTTGTAGGTTAAAAAGTGATGCTAAGCTTTTAGCTGATGCACTCGACTACGAGAAAGCCGAGTCATAAAGTTAAGGGCAGAAAAGGAGGACCTGCTGAAGAACCTACAGGAGGCAAATTATGTAGCTTGCGAGCTTTAGAATGTCATCAAAAGTAAGTCTCTCTCGTATTTGTCTGTTTTGATAAGCCTCTCTTGTATTTGTCTGTTTCGATAGCTTTCTTTCATTTTCTTATTTTCTAACTTATTTTTTCAGAAAAAGAAGTCGATGCGGCAAGCTTCAATCCGAGCTCCAATCAAAGAGCTTGGTGATCGAGGAGGTCAACCGCATCACAAAAGAAAAAGACAAGATCATTAAGGCATGGGAGTAGTGCACACAGGATGCTGCTTCCTATGAAAAAGAAGGGGGAAAAGCTTGATAACCTCTTGACAGGTAGAAATTCTTATCTACGACTAGTACCAGTATAAAATATTAGTTGAAAGTGTTGTTTATTAACTGCTTTTTACTCTTTTCACAGAGATAGCAGCAGAAATAAACTGACTCTAGGAGAGACTGGCCCATAGTCAGGAGCTCCTTCTATTTGGCAGGACTACCTGCATAAAGGAGAGACTTCGACTAGGTAATGTCACTGTTCTCCGACCAGTATAAGGTGAACCAAGTGATGTAAAGTGATCGAAAGAATTATGAAAACTTTGCTCGTTAGGCAGTTGTTTAAATAATAAAGAATGAAGAAAACATAAACTTTATTGAGAGTATGAGAATTTACACACAGAATTTTCGTAACTAATCGATGTTCCATGAATTACAGAGAACTCTACCGTCATCCATTGCCAGTTGTAACGAGTCTGATCGCGTGACTTCGACCACTGTGTAAGGATGTTCCCATTTGGGGAAAAGTTTTTTCCGATTAGACTGAGTTTGAATTTTTCAGAACTGAGTTACCTACAGCAAGGTTGCGAGGTTGGACCTTACGATCGTAGTACTTACGTAGGGCTTGTTGATAGACTGTAGAACGAATTAGGGCTTGGTTTCTCTTTTCTTTGAGTAGATTGGTATCATCAGCTCAAAGTTGTTCTTGGTTGAGGTCGTTGAACTTTTCAACCCTTGTAGACCCAATCTTTAGTTCTGGTGGAAGCATAACTTCAGCACTAAAAACTAGGAAAAAGGGTGTTTCACCTTTAGCCTGAGTAGTGGTCATGCGAATTGTCCATAATACTAAGGGTAACTTTTTTTACCCAAGAGCGCTTTACAAGCTGATCGAAAACTCGAGTTTTGATTTCTTGGATGATTTGACCGTTTGCCCTTTCGACTACCTCATTACCCTATGGATGGGCGACACAGGCATAGTATAGTTTGGTACCTAATTCAAGAATTCTGCGCTAAAATTTGAGTACCTATGTGTAACATCCCAATTTTGGGCTTGTGTTTCAAATGTAAGAAAATGAGTAGAAATTAAAACTTTTTCTTACATCATGTATTTCCTTTCTGTACTGAACAAGTATTGTACAAAAGGTTATGGAAGTACAAAGTCACAAGTCCTTGATCCAAATCTTGTTCCTTCAAAAACATTCTTGTCAAATGTTGTGATCATCTTTTGGGAATATTTTTCCTAAGTTCTTGGGACGGTATGTGACCCCTCTGAAAAATTTCACAATTTTTAGAAATTGTTTGAATATTTTAGAGGGCAGTCAAACCTGTTTGACTCTCAGTCAAACCTAAAACCAGTACCTTGTAGAATTTTTGGAGAAAAATACAATGCATAAAAACCTCTGAAAATTTTACACAAGGTCAATGTCTCAGTCAGCAAGCTCCTGTAAAAATTCCAGAATTTTTGGAGTTATTTTGCTACCCCAAATAAATCCTCAAAAGTCTCAGCTTTAATTTAACACCTAAAGCTGATTTACTATTCATTGGGTTCGAGTCGGGCTCAAGTCCGAGCCACTTGACTCGGTTGAACCACCTAGCTGCACCGAGCCGCATTTTAAAACGCGCGTGCAATCTCAGCCGTTGGATTCAAATCGCTCGGCCCACGTTCATGTGAGCATTCGGACCCTCCGGTTGCATTAACAAATTGGGACCGTTGGATCTCAATCCAACCGTCCAGATTCCTGAGGGCAATCGGACTGTCCGGCGAACTCGTTTAATCGTGACAGCCCATTTTCGATCCAATGGTCACCGTTCGTGTTTCTGTTCTTCTTCCTCCTCGGCTTCTCCGTGCGCGCGGGCGAGAATGGCCGAGAGTGAGAGAGCGCGGGGCGGCGTTGATGTGTCACTTCAAGTTTGCTTTCGTCAACGTCTCTCTGCGGGGCATTTAATGCGCACCAGGCTTTCTCCTCCATTGTCACCGTGCTCACTTGCTCCCATCATTTCTTGGTCCATGACCATGGCATGAACCGAGCCCACCATGGACTCGGGTTCTTGCTCGAAACCCTAATTCCTTTCCTATAAATTGGCCCTCTAGATCCTCCTGGTGTTCTTTTGCACCACACCTAGCTACTCTCTGTGTTTGAGCTCAAAACCATCTCAAACCTTCCATCCACCATTATTGACCCGTAGAGCTCCAATGGCGGCCTTGGTGTCCTGTGGTTCATCTTCAACATTTCTTGCACCCTTTTGAACTCCTCAACCTCCTTTATATTTCCCCTAACTTGATTTTGGGTTGCATTCACAGGAATCACTCAATTTTAAGTTTGGAGATTTTCGGGTGGTTTCACCACCTTTCTTCTCCAGCTCCGGTAAGTGGTTCATTTTGCCATTATTTGCTTTTGGAGCCTCTTTGAGCTATAATGAAGTTGTGGTAATGATTTGGTTCCACTCATTTTGCTCAGAACCTCATCTTCCACTTCATCTTCTTGACTCCGGTGGACTTCATCGTGTTCAAGTCTTCCCGCCATCTTTGGAGCTCCTCTCGGTTAAGGTAGCTTCTATATAGTCCCTAGAAGTCATGGCACTCGCTTCCTTGGACCGGAGCGGAGCATCTTGCTATTTTCATGTTTTGCCGTGTCGGCCTCTTTCTTTGTTTTCTGGCTCACCGGCGTTCCAGACCTCCACCGCCGGCGAGGTCATCATCATGGTCCGCAACACTATTGCGAACCCATTTTGATAGTTTGTGGGCGCCGCCGCGACCAGAGTCGCCGGCGACAAGCCGTGAAAGTCACTCGGGTTTTGTCAGTTGAGAAGCTCCCATTTTCGTCAGATTATTAGGGCACAGTAATTGCTAATCATTGGATGTCATTATTGTGTCTTAATCTGGCCTAGTGCCTCACTGACATGTGGGTCCAAATTTCTTAAATCCCCATGGCGTTATCTGTGCGTTTAGGCATCATTAATGTTAATCTTAGGTTAATTAAGTGTCGGCATTTATTAGCTGTCGGGGATGTCCCCTGTGCCACTGCCAGGTGGGCCCATTAGCTTAGCGCCGAAAATCAGAAGTCATTAGGGCTGATTTTGGGTTATTTATTGCTAATCATTGTTAGCAATAAATGTGTCCGAAATTACCTTTTTGGGTCACTGACGTGTGGGCCCTCTGTCCCTAAATCACCTCTGTTCGAAATCTTTAGGACGCATTAATTGCTAATCATCACTAATCATTGGTCATTAGTAATTAATTAGCTGTCTTTAGAGTCTCCTTTAAGTCACTGCCAGGTGGGTCCGCGTGCACTGTGCACATGTGTTAACCCTCGCATGTGTGACTCTCAGTCACTGACATGCGGCCCCTCGTGTCAGCACTCCTAAATGCACTTCGATCTTGGACCACCGTCCATTTGGAGATCTACGGCCTAGATTTTGTATGCGTTCGGACCCTCCGGTTCCCCTCATCATTCTTGGCCGTCCATCACTTGATCTGCGGCCCTGATCGTGCGTGCAATCGGACCTTCCGACTGGAGGCGTGATCGGAGCCGTTCATCCTTAGATCTGCGGTCGTGGATCGTCGAGGCAACCGCACCGTCCGGTTGCATCCTTCCTCGTGAGCCGTTGGATCTTGATCCAACGGTGGGCTCCTGTTATGAATCGCGCGCGTGCGCTGTTCTCCGTGCGTGTGGCTCGTTGGATATTGCATCAACGGCCCACGAGCGTCCACGTCGTTTATTTTCGGTTGGGTTGGTTTTTATTTCTGTAAGTATTTATTTATCAACTGAAAATTGTATCAAAACTTTAGAAATTCATAACTAATTCAAGATAAATCCTTTTACATGAAACCAACTGCAATAAATTTGTATTTCACTAAAGTTTAATATAAAAATGCTTTTAGCTATGCTTCTGTAGTAGAAAATTCTGTAATCTTTAATAGCTTGTTTTCTGCTATTTTTATATATTCCAGAATTGTATTAAAACTTGGAAAATGCATATCTTTTCCTGTATATCTGCTAATTGAATGATTTTAACTTTGATAAATTTGCTATTAACTAAACTTTAATCTAAAAATGGTGGTAGGCCTAAATCGCACCTAAAAATATGTTAACAAATTTAACCTTATTAGTAGCAATTAAAAATTCATTTAATGTTGTAATAGACACCAGTAATTCCCTGTAAATCCTAAAAATAGAAATTTGATGTTAGGAAATCACTCTGTTATCATACTATAATGTGAAATAGGTTTTGCACATATTTATATTTCTGGAAAGTGCATTATGCTAGTTTTGCATCCTAGAAAAATCATAATTAAACCATTTTAACTCCAATTAAGATGAAACCACTTGTATTAGCCTTAAAATGTCAGTAGCAACCTATCATAAAATTTTCAAGTTCAGAAAACCTCTAGAAAATATTTTTGCTCAGATTACCTAATTATGGTCGAAAATGGGTTTTAGATGATATCTTTGCACCGCAAATCCAAATTAGGTTTTCCAGTTTCTATGTCTAGGTATATTCGTATTCGCCTTATGTGTAAATTTTGTAGCATTTGGATAATTTTTGCTTGCTCGCTTGTTTAAGTGCGGCTCGTCTTATTGGTTGTTCTTGGTTCTTTTGCCTTTTAAGCTAGGATTCGACATTTGCGGTAATCCGAGAGCGACCCTCCACAACAGTTTGAGCAACAGCAAGAAGGCAAGCAGTTTGATCATGTTAATCCCAGTATTTTAAGTATTTATGTTGATTACAAATTCTATGTATGCATTGCTACTTTGTGTTAATAGTTGGCCTAGTAGATGCATTTCCTTAGCAAATGATTATCCTCTACTACCATGAGCCTAGGTTACTTGCCGTGATTTAGAGTTCATGGATGGGCTCTTGTCACTTAGTAGTTGCGAATCAATTGCTTAGCCATGCTTAGCTTCGGTAGAAATGGGCGGTTATCGACTTGTCGATAACCTTGATCACTTAAAACTTATTATGATTATGATTTCCACCTTGTGCCATGTCTACTTATGAAAACTAAAACTGAAAACAAAATGATTTAGACTTGGGCACAATGGTATGATGGTGTGATTTTGGGTGTGACTGGAATGGTGCCCGGGTCAACAAGGACCGAACATCTTGTTACACTGAACCAAGCATTTTAGCGTGCTAACCACATTAGAGGGTATGGGACCTCTCTTGACTTAGTACTTTGGCGTGTATTGGCTCCGAGTCGCAGGGAGTCGCAGGAGGGATGATGTTGGGAGCATTGTAGTGCCCGAAAGACTTCACCCGTGATGGGATTTGTTGTCTTTCGGCTTGCAATGTAAGCATATGGGTTTCTATCCATATGAGCGGCTCGTAGTTAATACACAAGATTGGAAATGTCTCGTAGGACTTAGCCGTGTCGGCATACCTTCGGTAGTGTGCTTGTGGCTTGAAGGCGGTCTAAAGTGTGGGTACATTGGTACACCCCTGCAGGGTTAAAACTATTCGAATAGCCTCGTCCTAGGTTATGGACACGCTTGGCAAGGTCTTTCAAGAGTTAGACTACAACCTTTTAAATTAAAACTTGATGGGTGGTACGAATCGGGGATTCGTGCTATGTTGTGGTGGCTATTGGGATAGTCACTTCCAGGTGGTTACTTGTATGTATCTTTACTTACTGATACTTTGATAACAAAACAGATTTGCAAACTTGCTTTTAAAAATGTATTACACTATTGCAAATAAAGTTGACTTCATGCAAAATGAGACATACAACCTCCACCTAAATAAGCTTGCATGTAGTTTATGAATAGGTCCTCTATTCCACACGTCAGATCTTATGGTACAAAGACAATCTTTGTACTCGGTTGCTATGCTTAATTGTTCTCATTGCAGAGGAAGAAGGTGAGCTGTGGGGCCTCACTTTTGTGAGTGTGTTGTGGTAGCTTGCGGGCGACTAGCTTGAGCGGCCTGGCGGTTGCCTTGTGGGTGTATGGCTAACCTGGCGACTTTTGTTCTAGCCATCTGATGGCGCTTTTGCTTCATTGTCATTCTTGTATATTGTTCTATTTGGCCGGTCGGCTCTCTCTCTTTTGTAATAACTTTACTTTATGTATGTTGTTGATGAACTTAGTGTTGTATGTTGTATGGAAATGATGTGTATTTTGTGATGATGTGCATATGTTGCAATTCTGGGAAACATATGCCCATCGAGGCTTAGAATGCTTAATTAGTAATGCTAGAACCAATTGGAGGTTAAGTGTTACTAGTTAAATATTCCGGTCCTCACAAAGTTGGTATCGAGCCATCTGACCATAGAAACCCTAGCTTGGTCGCTTTAGGAATATTTGGAAACTTCATCATCGGATAGTTGTGAAAACTTAAGTAAGTCCTCTAATTTTACTCCTTACCTATCTTAGCTTGCTCATCTCACCTTACCTTCACTTAAGTTTGAAAAAGTTGCTCTCTCTTCCTTTCAAAAATTAGCCTCTATCGATTAACTTGGTTTTGGGAGAAACATGAGAGCTTGGAGAAAGGAATTTGGACAGTTAGCTAGTGGTTAGTAATTAAGGTAGGAAATGAGAGGTAAATTCAACTAAAACTTGTGGGAATGAAAGGGGTAAGAAGTGATATGAGATTAGCTAATGCCTATACTCTATTAGGTGGTTATACCTTGATTTTTGGACTGTTTTGAGCTAGAATTTAGTGCTGAAATTTTGGGTCTTCTCAAACGATTACTCGTTCTTCCATACGGGTTAGTCGTTTTGGGGAGTTGATTTGTTGATTTTTGGTCCTGTGCTCTTTGGTGGTTATTCTTGAGCCTTTTTATTGAGTTTGGGATTCTTTGCTTTTTTTTTTATCTCGGGCTTGTAGCTAACTTATCTTAGTGAATCAGGATGGCTGGTGGGACACGTATGTAAGATCGAGGAGGCCGACTAGAGGGGGGGTGAATAGTCAATTTAAAACTTTTATGCGCTAAAACCGATTTCTAATGCGGAAGCTAAATATCAATTCGGTTTAGCCTAAATCAACTAAGTTTACTAAGTGCACCAACAATACAAGTCAATAATACATAGAGTAGTTTAGCAAAGACTTGTAAGCTATCAACTAATGATATGATTAATTAAGCACATACAAGATAGCAATCATACAAATGAATAAGCAATTATACAATGAATGTAAATTGCACAATGTAAAGCATATGAAAGTTAATCACAAGAAACACACGTGACACAACGATGTTTTATCGTGGTGGTCGGAGACTTGCCGGTCTCCCATAATCCACGTTGAGGGAAACCCAAACCTATTGGGCCGGCTCCACCAATTAAACCTTCCTCCGAGGTATGAACCACCTCGCTCCACTAGGGTTGCTCTTACTCCACTCCGGAGATGGCGAGCACCAAGCCACTCACAAATAGCCCGGGTCTTCTCACAAGCTTCACTTGAGAAGATCACCGACGACGACGCCCCACGCTGCCTAGGTGTCGGCAAACACCAAGAGTAATAAGTCTCCAACTTTCACTTGAATCAATCAAGTGTCAAAGCTCTCGTGGATACTAAATCCACCACCTAATGCAACACATGCAATAGGATTTGCCTCTCAAACCTCACTAAGTGCAACACATGCACAAATGGGAGTAGAGGGCTTGCTCTTAGCTCAAAGGAACTCAATGGGATGCCAAAGGTTGTCTCTCAACCGGTCAAGGGGGTATTTATAGCCCCCACAACAAAAACTAGCCGTTGGGAGCTGAAATCAGCAAAAACTAGCCGTTACAGCCTTGGTGCGGTACTACCGCAGTTATACGGGCGGTACTACCGCACTGCGGTACTACCGCAGTTATACGGGCGGTACTACCGCAGCCCAATTTTCAGCACAGACCACACTCGGTAAAAAGGTCATAACTTTTGACTCCGATGTCGGAATTGAGTGATCTTGGACTCTATTGAAAGCTTATTCAGTGGGCTACTCAACCCACCTATTTGATTTGATCTCAAACACATTTTATCAAATCAAAAAGCAAAACTTCAAAGAGCCACTACCATGGTCTAAGTCCAAAGAGTTAGCAACAAGCAATCTTAGACCATGCCAAGGGAAAATACATGAATCCCAACAATTTGCAAAACATATTTGCAAACTTAGATCATGCTACAAGGAGTAGGTACATGGACTTCAACCGTTTGCAAAACACATTTGCAAAGTATAGTCACATGCTACAAGGATTATCCATGAGCCTCAACTATTTGCAAAACACATTCGCAAATATAGGCAACATGTTAAGTTGAGCTAGAGCAAACACAATGAGCTATCAACACATGACTAACTCAAGCTACTAGACAAGACCCCTCTTAATAGTACGGCAACCTATACTAGCAATCCGGTCTTCCAACCAAACACCAAGACCGATAAAAGACTAGGAACACATCCTTAGCCCTAGTTAGTCATACCTTTGCCTTGACCATCTTCTTGAAGCTTGATGACGCACATCTTCACTTCAAGTCCGGGTCATCGTCTTGATATGCATCAACCCATGATGCATCCTTACTCAACACATGATGAGTCTTCTCTTGACTTGATGATCAACTCATGATCATCTCTTCTTCGAGATCTTGATATGCATCAACACATGATGCATCATCTTCTTGAACCTTGACTTGATGACAATCAACTCATGATGTCATCCAAAGTCTTCATCACCCTGGAACATAACCTATTTATCCAACTCATGGAAAATGTTAGTCCCACAATGTCATTAACATTAATTAACAAGATATACCTGCATAAATGCTTTTGAACAAGCCATTACTAACAGGTGCGGTATTACCGCCAACTAGCATCCGGTAATACCGCTCTCCGGTAGTACCGTTTCTCAGATGCGGTACTACCGATTTCCAGAGGCTCGAGAAATACAGAAAAATACCTTCTCTGGAATTTACATACCGCCAACATATTTGCGGTCATACCGCTACGCGGTAGTTCCGCCACATGAACTCCGGTACTACCGCTCCACCTCAGAGCAAACCAAGTCCAAAAGCAATGCTATCGGAATTTTCATACCGCACGAAATCGGTACATTCACGCGGCACTACCGCGCATACAACGCCGGTACTACCGCATTTCGAAGCTTTTGAATGCAATGCATGACTCCTTTGTCTTGAGTCATGTCAATCTTTATCACCTTTGCATTTCTTTTTCATGTCATCATTCAAACTCCGGACTAAGCCTTGAAAACATCTTAGCACACACATTAGTCCCACAACACAATTTGCAAATAATTGAATATAATTGGTATGAGTATATATAAACACGGTTATATATATACTCAAGAGTTATGTTTCAAAGTAGATCACAAAGATCAATACTATGAAACAACAAGGTCATGAGTATATATAAACTACACAAGTTATATATACTAAATATGAGTGTATACAAACTACACAAGTTGTATATACTCATATGAATATATTAACTACACAAGTTAAATATATTCAAGGATATATTTCAAAGTAAAGATCCTTAATATATGTGGAAAGAGAATATGGATCAATACTAATGAAACCACAAAATATAGAATGAACTCCCCCTAAATGTGTGCATACACAAATGTATAATGGAAACATATGCACATATCCAAGTTAACCTTTTTGGTGGAGTTTAACCTATATTTTGGATCCGAGGAATGCAACAAGATATAATAATAAGAAGTAGAATGCATACCTCTTGTATTTTCATCTTTATATCCAAACGAGACTAAGCAATAGATAATCAATAGAATTGTTAGTCTCACAAATAGATTGTCATTTATGAATACATACCTGTTTGGATTTTTGTTTTTATATCCAAGCTGAGACTAAACTTGATATAACAATAGGAGTGTTAGTCTCACAAGTGCATTTGTCATTAATCACTTAATCACTTGCATGCCTTCATGATTTTCACCTTTATATCCAAATAAGACTACACAATATGTATATCAATAAAAGTGTTAGTCTCCTAATTAGATTTATCATTAATCACCAAAACTCCATTACCACATAATGGCGGGTCTAGATCTTTCAACGTAGCGGCCGGAATCAGCCGGGTAGTCCCGATGAGGAGCTTCCCCCTCCTCCGACCATGGCGGAAGTCCTCATGCAAATCGAACGCAATCGTTCGGAGGACCGCGCAGGTCTTGGAGGTCATCGCCGTGAACACCTCTACTCCTCTCGGTGCCTCCGGATCCGGAGGTGGTGGACACCGAGTCGTGGGGGCTTGCGAGTTCCTCCGCACTCACCTCCTACCTTCTCCGTGTCGAGGACCCCTTGGACGCAGACGACCGGCCGCTGCGATTGAGCGGAAGCTCAACGTTGCTCAGTGCCAGGAGCAGGAGCGGGCACTTTTCGCATCCCATCAGTTGGAGGGTGCGGCACTCTCATGGTGGGAGAACTTCCTCGCCATGCAGCCTGCGGGACACGTGGTCTCGTGGGAGGAGTTCCGATCAGCTTTCCGTCGGGCCCATGTCCCCGCCGGCCTGATGAAGCTGAAGAAGAAGGAGTTCCTTGCGCTCAAACAGGGGCGCAAGTCTGTGACTGAGTACCTCCATGAGTTCAACCATTTGGCGAGGTACGCTCCTGCTGAGGTGGCCACTGATGAGGCCAAGCAGGAGAAGTTCATGGAGGGTTTGTCTGAGGAGCTGCAGGACAAGCTCTCTATTGTGGACTTCCCCGACTTCCAGACCTTGGTGGACAAGGCCATCATCGCCGAGCACAAGGCGAGAGCGCTGGGCGAGTCCCGCAAGCGCAAGTGGGAGGCCCAGCGGTCTGCACAGGCCGGCCTCGTTCGTCCCCGTGTTGGACCTGCACCGGTGGCCCGTTCTTTGGCTTCACCACCGCCGAGGCCTTCAGCACCAGCTCCACGTCCTCCGCAGGCCGTGACTCAGTCACGTGCGCCTGCGACCCAGCAGCAGGGTGTTCCCCGCAACCCCGCGGCCGACGTCACCTGCTTCTACTGCCACAACAAGGGCCACTACGCGAGTAGTTGTCCTAAGAAGACTGGAGCGGCCCCTCGTCCTAATGGAGGACGCGGCAGGAGTGGTCACCACGACCGTAAGACCCTGTGCTTGGGAAGCGGCCGAGTCAACCACATCTCGGCTGAGGAGGCACAGGAGGCGCCCGACGTGGTGTTGGGTACGCTCCTTGTTAATTTGCATCCTGCTACAGTTTTATTTGACTCTGGGGCCTCGCATTCTTTTATTTCGAGGTCGTTTGCTGTTGATTGTGGACTTCACTGTGTTCCTTTGGGGATTCCACTGCTCATTCGCTCTCGGGTTCGAAATGAGAGCCGACCAAGTATGCCGGTGTTCCTATCCACATCGAAGGAGTAGGATTCTTGGCGAATCTTATCCTACTCGACTCGCGCTTGGATGTGATTCTTGGCATGGATTGGTTGTCCCAACACTTGGGGCAAATCGACAGTGCCAGGAAGATTGTCTACCTCACCAATCCTTCAGTGAACAGTTGGGTTTTCGCCACGCCTTGAGAGCCCCATCTTTATGTCCTTGAAGCAAAGCCAAGATTGGAGATTCACGACATCCCCACGTGTTTGACTTCGCGGATGTCTTTCCCGAAGACTTGCCCGATGCCTCTGCTCGAGATCTGGAGTTTGTGATCGAGTTGCTTGCCGTCATCGCCTATTTCTAAGAGGCCGTACGCATGCCTCCTAATGAGTTGGAGGAGCTGAAGAAGCAACCGGGTGAGCTGCAAGAGAAGGGTTTTATCCGTCCTAGCTCATCTCCTTGGGGTTGTCCAGCTTATCTTTGTGAAAAGAAGGACAAGACCTTGCGCATGTGTGTTGATTACCACCGCTTAATGAGGTGACGGTAAAGAACAAGTATCCTTTGCCCCGTATGGATGATCTTTTCGATCGCTTGACCGAACACGAGTCTTCTCAAGATTGACTTGAGACTGGCTATCATCAAGTCGGGATCGGGGCGAGGATATTCCTAAGACGGCCTTTGCTACTCGTTATGGTCTTTACGAGTACACCGTCATGTCTTTGGTTTGACTAATGCTCTGCTTTATTCATGAATCTTATGAACTCGGTATTCATGGAGTATTTGGATAGGTTTGTGGTGGTATTCATCGATGATATCCTTATCTACTCCAAGAGTGAAGAAGAGCATGCGAGCATCTTAAGCTTGTGTTGGGCAGGCTGCGCGAACACCAGCTGTATGCCAAATTCAGCAAGTGCGAGTTCTGGTTGAAGGAAGTGGCATTCTTGGGCCATGTTCTTTCAGCAGGAGGTGTGGTTGTGGATCCTAGCAAGGTTAGTGATGTGCTATCTTGGGGTCACCAAGTCGATCACCACCGATGTGCGGAGTTTTCTTGGGTTGGTGGCTACTATCGCCGCTTTATCGAAAATTTCTCCAAGATTGCGAAGCCTATGATCGAATTGCTCAAGAAAGACAAGAAGTTTGTGTGGTCCATCGCTTGTGATGTGAGTTTTCAAGAACTCAAGAATCGGTTGACCTCACCCCAAGGCTTGTTCTCCCCGATATTCACAAGGGTTTTGATATCTATTGTGATGCTTCTCGTCGTGGTCTTGGTTGTGTTCTTATGCGGGAGGGCAAGGTTGTGGCCTATGCATCGCGGCAATTGAGGCCTCATGAACTCAACTATCCTACTCATGACTTGGAGTTAGGCTGCGTGGTCCATGAACTCAAGATTTGGCGGCATTATCGATTGGTAACCGTTGTGAGGTGTATTCACCACAAGAGCTTGAAGTACTTGTTCACCCAAACAGATCTGAACCTCGTGCAAAGAAGATGGTTGGAATTGATCAGGACTATGACATGGGCATTCAGATCATCCGGCAAGGCCAACGTTGTAGACAGATGCACTCGGTCGGAAGGTGTATTGCGGCATGTTGATGCTTCAAGCGGCACCTACCCTCATTTCAATTCCAGCGCCTCAATTTGGGTTTGGTCGAGCACGGTTCTCTTGCTACATTGGTTGTGCAACCAACCTTGGTGGACCAAATCAAGGCGCACAATGAGCAGATGTTGGTGTGGGCCAAATTAAGCGAGAACATCAAGGATGGGATAGCCAAGTGCTTTCGGAGGATGAGCATGGCGTTGTGTGGTTTGGGCGGTGTCTTGTGGTTCCTAAGGTCATGGAATTGCGAATTTGATTCTCGCGAAGCCCATGATTCTCCTTTGTCTATTCACCCGGGCTACCAAGATGTATCGGGATCTTCGCCGAGATGCAGTGGACCCGAATGAAGCGCGAGATTGCGGGTTCGTTGCGAGAGCGCGGCGTGTCTTTGTCGATGTGAAGGCCGAGCATCAGCGTCAGCGGTCTTCTTCAGCCTTTGCGGCTGCGAGATGGAAGTGGGATTCCGTTGGCATGGACTTCATCACGGATTGCCCGTCGTCCAAAGGAACGATGCTATTTGGGTCGTGATCGACGGGTTGACTAAAGTGGCACATTTCCTTCTGTCAAGACTCGGCCGTGTGGGGCCTTTGGCCGAACTTTATGTCTCGAGGATTGTGAGTCTTCACGGTGTGCCAAAGCGATTATTTCGATCGTAGTGCACTTTTCACCTCGCAGTTTTGGCATAGTGCGCAGAGGCTATGGGGACCGCCTTCATTTCAAGACGACCTTTCATCCTCGGTGATCGATGGTCGACGGAGCGAGTCAACCAAGTGTTGGAAGATATGCTCCGTGCTTGTGTTCTTTCCTATGGGGAGAAGTGGGAGAAGTGCCTACCATTTGCGGAGTTCTCCTACAACAACAGCTTCGAGCGATCTTGGCATGACACCGTTTGAGGCTTTGTATGGGAGGAGATGAGAACCCATTGAACTGGTCGAGATCGGTGGCGGCGGTTTTGCCCAGATTCGATCAATGAGGCGAAAGTCAAGTTCGATTGATCGCGAGCATCTGCGCACGGCCCGATCCGGACAAAAGCTATGCGGTCGTCGTCGCCGTGAGTTGAGCTTTGAGCCCAATGACTTTGTGTATCTCAAAGTCTCACCCTTGAAGGGCCATCAGCGTTTTGGCATCAAGGGCAAGTTGGCCCTCGATATGTTGGGCCTTACCGTATCATCGAGAGTTGGAGCGATTGCATCTGATTGGAGCTACCACCGCACGAGGTGTGCATGATGTGTTCCATGTTTCACACACGAGAAGTGCCTCCGTGTCGACCGAGGAAACTCCGTTGGAAACTCGATGTGCGGAGAATTTGACCTCAGTGAGCGTCTGTTCGTATTCTTGAGGAATCTGAGCGGAGGACAAGGAACCGTGTCATCAAGTTCCTTAAGGTTGATGGTCAAACCATTCTCAAGATGAGCAACTTGGGAGCGAGAAGATCGCCTTGTGCATTTTCCTTCTTTCTTCTCCGAGTAAACGGAATCTCGGTCGAGATTCTTGTAAGGGAGAGTTGTAACATCCCAATTTTGGGCTTGTGTTTCAAATGTAAGAAAATGAGTAGAAATTAAAACTTTTCTTACATCATGTATTTCCTTTGTGTCTTGAACAAGTATTGTACAAAAGGTTATGGAAGTACAAAGTCACAAGTCCTTGATCCAAATCTTGTTCTTTAAAACATTCTTGTCAAATGTTGTGATCATCTCCTGGGAATATTTTCCTAAGTTCTTGGGATGGTATGTGACCCTCTGAAAAATTTCACAATTTTTAGAAATTGTTTGAATATTTTAGAGGCGATCAAACCTGTTTGACTCTTAGTCAAACCTAAAACCAGTACCTTGTAGAATTTTTGGAGAAAAATACAATGCATAAAACCTCTGAAAATTTTACACAAGGTCAATGTCTCAGTCAGCAAGCTCCTGTAAAATTCCAGAATTTTTGGAGTTATTTTGCTACCCCAAATAAATCCTCAAAAGTCTCAGCTTTAATTTAACACCTAAAGCTGATTCACTATTCATTGGGTTCGAGTCGGGCTCAAGTCCGAGCCACTTGACTCGGTTGAACCACCTAGCTGCACCGAGCCGCATTTTAAAATGCGCGTGCAATCTCAGCCGTTGGATTCAAATCGCTCGGCCCACGTTCATGTGAGCATTCGGACCCTCCGGTTGCATTAACAAATTGGGACCGTTGGATCTCAATCCAACCGTCCAGATTCCTGAGGGCAATCGGACTGTCCGGCGAACTCGTTTAATCGTGACCGCCGATTTTCGATCCAACGGTCACCGTTCATTTTTCTGTTCTTCTTCCTCCTCGGCTTCTCCGTGCGCGCGGGCGACAATGGCTCTGAGTGAGAGAGCGCGGGGCGGCGTTGATGTGTCACTTCAAGTTTGCTTTCGTCAACGTCTCTCTGCGGGGCATTTAATGCGCACCAGGCTTTCTCCTCCATTGTCACCGTGCTCACTTGCTCCCATCATTTCTTGGTCCATGACCATGGCATGAACCGAGCCCACCATGGACTCGGGTTCTTGCTCGAAACCCTAATTCCTTTCCTATAAATTGGCCCTCTAGATCCTCCTGGTGTTCTTTTGCACCACACCTAGCTACTCTCTGTGTTTGAGCTCAAAACCATCTCAAACCTTCCATCCACCATTATTGACCCGTAGAGCTCCAATGGCGGCCTTGGTGTCCTGTGGTTCATCTTCAACATTTCTTGCACCCTTTTGAACTCCTCAACCTCCTTTATATTTCCCCTAACTTGATTTTGGGTTGCATTCACAGGAATCACTCAATTTTAAGTTTGGAGATTTTCGGGTGGTTTCACCACCTTTCTTCTCCAGCTCCGGTAAGTGGTTCATTTTGCCATTATTTGCTTTTGGAGCCTCTTTGAGCTATAATGAAGTTGTGGTAATGATTTGGTTCCACTCATTTTGCTCAGAACCTCATCTTCCACTTCATCTTCTTCGGCTCCGGTGGACTTCATCGTGTTCAAGTCTTCCCCGGCCATCTTTGGAGCTCCTCTCGGTTAAGGTAGCTTCTATATAGTCCCTAGAAGTCATGGCACTCGCTTCCTTGGACCGGAGCGGAGCATCTTGCTATTTTCATGTTTTGCCGTGTCGGCCTCTTTCTTTGTTTCGGCTCACAAGGCGTTCCGGACCTCCACGCGCGAGGTCATCATCATTGGTCCGCAACACTATTGCGAACCCATTTTGATAGTTTGTGGGCGCCGCCGCGACCAGAGTCGCCGGCGACAAGCCGTGAAAGTCACTCGGGTTTTGTCAGTTGAGAAGCTCCCATTTTCGTCAGATTATTAGGGCACAGTAATTGCTAATCATTGGATGTCATTATTGTGTCTTAATCTGGCCTAGTGCCTCACTGACATGTGGGTCCAAACTTCTTAAATCCCGTGGCGTTATCGTGCGTTTAGGCATCATTAATGTTAATCTTAGGTTAATTAAGTGTCGGCATTTATTAGTTGTCGGGATGTCCGTACATGCCACTTGCCAGTGGGCCCATTAGCTTAGCGTAGAAAATCGAAGTCATTAGGGCTGATTTTGGGTTATTTATTACTAATCATTGTTAGCAATAAATGTGTCCGAAATTACCTTTTGGGTCAGCGACGTGTGGGCCCTCGTCCTAAATCACCTCTGTTGAAATCTTTAGACGCATTAATTGCTAATCATCACTAATCATTGGTCATTAGTAATTAATTAGTTGTCTTTAGAGTCTCCTTTAAGTCACCGCCAGTGGGTCGCGTGCCACTGCACATGTGTTAACCTCGCATGTGTGACTCTCGATCCATCGACATGCGGCCCCGTCGTCAAGACTCTAAATGCACTTCGATCTTGGACCACCGTCCATTTGGAGATCTACGCTAGATTTTGTATGCGTTCGGACCCTCCGGTTCCTCATCATTCTTGGCCGCCCATCACTTGATCTGCGGCCGATCGTGCGTGCAATCGGACCTTCCGACCGAGGCGTGATCGGGCCGTTCATCCTTAGATCTCGCGGTCGTGGATCGTCCGAGGCAACCGCACCGTCCGGTTGCATCCTTCCTCGTGAGCGTTGGATCTTGATCCAACGGTGGGCTCTGTTATGAATCGCGCGCGGCGCTGTTCTCCGTGCGTGTGGCTCGTTGGATATTGCATCAACGGCCCACGGCGCCCACGCTCGCTTATTTTCGGTTGGGTTGGTTTTTATTTACGTAAGTATTTATTTATCAATGAAAATTGTATCAAAACTTTAGAAATTCATAACTAATTCAAGATAAATCCTTTTACATGAAACCAAGCTGCAATAAATTTGTATTTCACTAAAGTTTAATATAAAAATGCTTTTAGCTATGCTTCGTAGTAGAAAATTCTGTAATCTTTAATAGCTTGTTTTCTCGCTATTTTATATATTCCAATTGTATTAAAACTTGGAAAATGCATATCTTTTTCTGTATATCTGCTAATTGAATGATTTTAACTTTGATAAATTTGCTATTAACTAAACTTTAATCTAAAAATGGTGGTAGGCCTAAATCGGCACCAGAAAAATATGTTAACAAATTTAACCTTATTAGTAGCAATTAAAAATTCATTTAATGTTGTAATAGACACCAGTAATTCCCTGTAAATCCTAAAAATAGAAATTTGATGTTAGGAAATCACTCTGTTATCATACTATAATGTGAAATAGGTTTTGCACATATTTATATTTCTGGAAAGTGCATTATGCTAGTTTTGCATCCTAGAAAAATCATAACTAAATCATTTTAACTCCAATTAAGATGAAACCACTTGTATTAGCCTTAAAATGTCAGTAGCAACCTATCATAAAATTTTCAAGTTCAGAAAACCTCTAGAAAATATTTTTGCTCATGCATCTAATCATGGCCAAAATGGGTTTTTAGATGATATCTTTTGCACATAAATCAAATTAGGTTTTTCCAGCTTTCTATGTCTAGGTATATTCGTATTCTGCCTTATGTGTAAATTTTGTAGCATTTGGATAATTTTTGCTTGCTCGCTTGTTTAAGTGCGGCTCGTCTTGTTGGTTGTTCTTGGTTCTTTTGCCTTTCGCTTAGGATTCGACATTTGGGGTAATCCCAGAGCGACCCTCCACAACAGATTTGAGCAACGCAAGAAGGCAAGCGGTTTGATCATGTTAATCCCAAAGATTTTAAGTATTTATGTTGATTACAAATTCTATGTATGCATTGCTACTTTGTGTTAATAGTTGGCCTAGTAGATGCATTTCCTTAGCAAATGATTATCCTCTACTACCATGAGCCTAGGTTACTTGCCGTGATTTAGAGTTCATGGATGAGCTCTTGTCACTTAGTAGTTGTGAATCAATTGCTTAGCCATGCTTAGCCGGTAGAAATGGACGGTTATCGACTTGTCGATAACCTTGATCACTTAAAACTTATTATGATTATGATTTCCACCTTGTGCCATGTCTACTTATGAAAACTAAAACTGAAAACAAAATGATTTAGACTTGGGCACAATGGTATGATGGTGTGATTTTGGGTGTGATCGAATGGTGCCGGGTCAACAAGGACCGAACATCTTGTTACACCGAACCAAGCATTTTAGCGTGCTAACCACATTAGAGGGTATGGGACCTCTCTTGACTTAGTACTTTGGCGTGTATTGCTCTGAGTCGAGGGAGTCGCAGGAGGGATGATGTTGGGAGCATTGTAGTGCAAAGACTTCACCCGTGATGGGATTTGTTGTCTTTACGCTTGCAATGTAAGCATATGGGTTTCTATCCATATGAGCGGCTCGTAGTTAATACACAAGATTGGAAATGTCTCGTAGGACTTAGCTAGTGTCTGCATACCTCTCTAGTGTGCTTGTGGCTTGAAGGCGGTCTAAAGTGTGGGTACATTGGTACACCCTCGTAGGGTTAAAACTATTCGAATAGCCTCGTCCCAGGTTATGGACACGCTTGGCAAGGTCTTTCAAGAGTTAGACTACAACCTTTAAATTAAAACTTGATGGGTGGTACGAATCGGGGATTAGTGCTATGTTGTGGTGGCTATTGGGATAGTCACTTCCTGTGGTTACTTGTATGTATCTTTACTTACGATACTTTGATAACAAAACAGATTTGCAAACTTGCTTTTAAAAATGTATTACACTATTGCAAATAAAGTTGACTTCATGCAAAATGAGACATACAACCTCCACCTAAATAAGCTTGCATGTAGTTTATGAATAGGTCCGCTATTCCACACGTCAGTCTTGCGGTACAAAGACAATCTTTGTACTCGGTTGCTATGCTTAATTGTTCACGTGCAGAGGAAGAAGGTGAGCTCTGGGGCCTCACTTTTGTGAGCTGTGTTGTGGTAGCTATGGGCGACTAGCTTATGGCCCGATCGGTTGCCTTGTGGGTGTATGGCTAACCGGTCGACTTTTGTTCTAGCCATCTGATGGCGCTTTTGCTTCCGCTGTCATTCTTGTATATTGTTCTATTTGGCCGGTCGGCTCTCTCTCTTTTGTAATAACTTTACTTTATGTATGTTGTTGATGAACTTAGTGCTGTATGTTGTATGGAAATGATGTGTAATTTTGTGATGATGTGCATATGTTGCAATTCTGGGAAACATATGCCCATCGAGGCTTAGAATGCTTAATTAGTAATGCTAGAACCAATTGGAGGTTAAGTGTTACTAGTTAAATATTCCGGGTCCTCACACTATGCTAGTTATGATATGACTTAGAACACCGAATCGAGTTATCACACTTTTCATCATAAATTTTTTAGCCATTTCCGTTGTTATCCTAGAGACAAGTTCAACTTCAATCCATTTTGTGAACGTATGAATAGCCACAAAAGGGTACTCGAAGCTCCTAGTACTTTTGGGAACGGTTCTATGATATTTAAACCCTAAGTCGCAAATGGTCAAGAAAGAGGTATTGTTTGTAATGCTTGAGTTGTTTGGTGTATTTATATGCTATAAAACTAGCATTGTGCACACTTAGTAAACGGGCTCTTTAGCATCGTGAGAGCTGTTGGCCACTAGAAACCTCGTTGAAAGGCCTTACCGACTAGGGCTTTGTAGGAAGTTTGATTTCCACAGATACATACATGTATTTTTGTAATGATTTTCAATCCTTCTTTCTGCAATATACATCGCATGAGTATCCCTTGAGTACCTCGTTTATAGATGATCCCTTCGACCAAAGTATATACATTTTGGCTTTGCGGGATAGAACGATCAGCCTCAAGATCATCATCGGGTATGATACCCTTATGAAGATATTCATAGATGGGATTCATCCATGTATCTTCGTATTTTAGAAAGGCTATCTCACTCGGAGTAGTTTCTGGTTTTTCGACTAGAGACGGTTTATAGAGCTATTTCAAGCAGACTCCTGTAGGATGGGAGATCGAGAAGCTAGTCGAGCTAACTGGTCAGCGAGGAAATTATCTATGGACCTTATCGACTAGCGACTTTATACACTGCGGTCATTCACACGTAGTAGTTAATACACGTTCTGTCTGTCACTGACATAACCGTACATAGTTCTCTTTATATCTGGCGTAACCGCATGACGAACGTGCAAGAGAGTGTCTCTCTAATAATAACCGCAGCCAACATGCGCAATCGGCCAACCGTCAAGACGTCTCCTGACGCTAAGCAACTGTCACCTCTTCAAAAACTATGAGGAGTGACGCCGGTGGATAAAGGGGAAGAGAGAGATCTATTCATTTAAAAGCCATTAGACTTATTTCATTTTATAAACACATTCAATATAAAAACATAGGAGTAGGGTTTTATTCTCTCCGAAGAAGACCCGAACTTGTCTAAAAAAACATGTCTCCTCTTGCATAATCACGAGTGTTGTATCCCTAGTATTTATTTCATAATATCGATATCAAATCATCAACATATGTCATTTTGGACATTAACACATTTCTAAACTATCACTTTGATAGCTGTTTCCTGTCATAAAATGATGTTAGCTAGCACTCGTAGGAATTCTACATTATAAAAAGTATAATCACGACGAATCTAATGATCCCGATGATTTTTTTGGCCAACCTTGATATTGTTTTATAAGTTGATGGTCAAATATAAAAGTGTTTGGCTGATATGTATTCTACGATGACTATTTGCTATGCGACAATTCTAGAGAAGAACCAAGGAGGCAAAAGCAGAGAATTCTTGAAGTGTTATAGCGCCTTATAAAATTCAAGCTCAAACTTGATTGTTATGGGATAAGTAGAAAAGGAGAGTAAACAAAACAATAACAAGCGCTATGCAAAAACTAAATTCGCTGTAATTTTTCTCTCCTGGCATTAGTGGAGTTTGAACTTGACCTTTTCAATTTCATGAACTACCCCAAGGACTACGTTCCTCTATAACTCTTCTGAGTACATCTTGTATTAATCTCATAGGTCAAATCAATGTGGAGTTTTTGCTAAAATAGCAATGTTTACGCTCGCAATAGCAACAATCTTGTCCAGCTCAAACAGCGACGGCTGCGGTGGGTGACGAGATGAAAAGTGGCAGTTACTGGAATGTTTGACGGACTCAAGGTCTTCGCTACAATGCGGTCGAGCTGAGATAAGCACACATGTGGATGCAATGTGTGGATGTGAGGATGCTGTAAAGGTGTTTTTAAACCCCCTGGGTCCTGAGCCAGCCGAGCATCCAGCTCAAAATCACAGTTCACACACCACCCTGCAAAACCAAGCAGAAAAGGCTGCCGTTTTCTGCCCTCCGGCCGAGCAGAGGTGCCCTATTCTCTACTCCTCTTTAGTGTACTTACCATTTGTCTTGTTACTTGCTGTTAGGCTTGTGAGTGGTGTGAACATTTGACAAAGTTTAGCCTTTCTGATTTAAATAACCGACTACTACTCATGGATCAGCACACATGCATTCGCACGGAATGTGAGCGAATTCGATTTGAATTGTAAGCTTGTTCGTAGCTGGTT
>JAYEVH010000157.1:0-233911 GCA_036346255.1 Ampelocalamus luodianensis | reverse complement strand
ATGCATATCTCTTTCAATATTTGTCCAAATCTAAAGGAAACCAATTTTGTAATTTGTCATTTTAATGTACTAATTAATAGGATAGGTTTTATACACTGTTTCTGTTCATGAAAATTTGTTAAGTAATTAACTAGTGTTTTGATGTGTTTTTAGCTTAGAAATTCATAGAAAATTCTTAATAACTTAAAGTGAATTCGTTCTCTGTTTACTAAATTTTGTTATATCAAGCTTAGCGACTGCTGTGAAAAGTTTAGTGTGTTTTGTTGTTGTTGTATTGTTTGAGTTTTGTCGGTGTTTTCTTTTATTTGTTTGTTATGTTCGATCGTTAGGCTTCGATATTTGCGGCAACCCCGAGGACGATCCTCCGCAACAACTTGAGCAACAACAACCGTGCAAGCATTTGATCATGTTTAATCGATATTTTAAAGATTAATATTTTGTTTCATTTGTATGTATGCATTGCTTAATTTGTGTTAAATTGATTAGTTAAATCAGAGCTTGCATATCCTCAGAGACAAAATATTGATCTCTACTACCCGAGCTTAGGTTATTTGTCGTGATTAGAGATCATTGGATGATCTCTTGTCACTTAGTAGATCCGGTCAACTTGCTTAGACATGCTTAGCTATCAGTAGAAGCAAGGTTATCGACTTTAGTCGGTAACCTTGATCACACTAAAATCTACTATAACTTTTTGTTGACATTTTGCTAGGTTTAATTGCAAAATTAAAAATGAAAACAAAATGATTTAGACTTGGGCACAATGGTAAGACCGTGTGATCTGTTGGGTGTACTGAAAAGGTGCCCAAGCCGATTAAGGACCGAGTTACTTGCGCCACCGCATCGTGAGCATTTTTGCGTACTAACCACACTAGAGTATATGGGACCTCTCTTGACCTAGTACTTTGGCGTATTGGCTCCGGATTCGCGGGGAGGTCGCAGGAGGATGGAGGTGGGAGCATGGTAGTTGTCAGAAAAGCTTTATCTCGAGCGGGTAGTTGTCTTTCGGCTTTACCATGTAAGCGTATGGATTTCTATCCATACGAGCGGCTCGTAGTTAATACAATATTGGAAAGCAGTCTCGTAGGACTTAGTTGTGCATACCTGCAACCAGTGCTTTGGCTTAAAGCGCGGTGAAGTGTGGGTACATTGGTACACCGCAGGTTAAAACTATTCGAATAGCCTCGCCCTAGGTTATGGACACGCCTGATACGCCCCAAGAACTAGACTACAACATTTAAATTAAAACTTGATGGGTGAGTACGAACTGGGATTCAGTGTTATTGTGTGGTGACTATTGGGATAGTCACTTCTAGGATGTTTCTACTTACTCTTTTGTTATTACTTACTTATCTGTATTTCAACATTAAAAATGAATTGCAAACTTGCCTTTAAATCAGATTACATTATTGCAAATGAAAATTGGCTTTATGCAAATGAAACATATGGCCTCACTAAACAAGCCTGCATGTAGCATATGAACAGTCTGCTAGTTCACACGTGGAGTCTTGCGGGTACAAAGACAATCTTTGTACTCGGTGCTTTGCTTAATGTTTTTGTTGCGGAGGAAGAAGGTGAGCCTCGTGGTCCTCACTTCAGTGAGTCAGGTGTTGCCGCTTCTTGGACGACTAGTCTTGGCGGTCGATCGAGATGCCTTGTGGGTTGAAGGCACACTTTGATTGGCTTTGTTTATAGCCATCTTATGGCACTTTGCTTCATTGTCTCTCTTTTTGTTATTTGTGTACCTTGTGGCAATCGCCATTGTCCATAATATCTTTACTATTTGGTTATCTTCCGTTTGTAGTGTGATGTTTGGACTCTATGTGTGGAATGGAGTTGATGTCTAATTTGTACCGGTGTGTATCTTTACTGGGAAGTATACATATCTCGAGGATCATTATTTGATTTGTGATGTTAGGACCGAGTGGTTGGTTAAGCATTACAAACCAAATAAACTGGGTCCTACAAAGTTGGTATCGAGCCATTCTGACTCGTAGCAACCTAAGCATAGTCGTTTTTAGGATATTTTGAAAAAGCTTAATTTCAAAGTATAAAAGGGTTTATGAAAACCTGGCAATGATTCTCAGATTTTACTCCTTACCTATCTTAGCCTTCTACTCTTATCTTACTCTAATTTGAGTTTGAAACTTGGTTTCCTCTTTCCTTTCAAAAGATAGTTGCTACTGGTAGAATCAGTCTTTGGGAGAACCATAGAGAATTAGTCTAATTAAAATTTGTAGGAGCATAAGGGTAAGATATGTATGAGTTGCTAAGTGTCTAATTTTTGTCAATTGGTTTTGTAACTTAAAAGTCTTGTGTTTGTTTTGTCTTTGTTAGTAAGTTATTTGCGGTGGGTTATCGACTTCTTGTTTTCCGCTATTGTTAACTTGTCTTAGTGAAACAGGATGGCGGGAGAAGCAGTGGTAGTCAGCAGTTTTGGTCATGATGAGGAGCTTCTCCTCCGACCATGGCCGAGGTGCTCGCTTCGAATCGGCGAAACACGCATGGACGAGCGCGCATCTTGGAGGTTATTGCTAGGAATACCTCCCTCTCGCCGTGGTGGCGGCCACGCACTTCGCGGGGACTTGCAGAGTTCTTCCGCACGCAGCCACCGACTTTCTCCGCTCCTGAGACCCTCTCGATGCGGATGATCCGGCTGCGCATGGTTGAGCGGAAACTCAACATAGCTCGGTGCGAGCGCGAGGACAAGGCACTCTTCGGCCCCACCGCCTGAGGGCGCGGCACTTCATGGTGGGAGAATTATCTGCGCCATGCAGCCCGCGAGCCATGTGGTCGCGTGGGAGGAGTTCAGGTCGCCTTTTATCGGGCCCACATCCTCGCACGGCCCGATGAAGGCGAAGAAAAAGAGTTCCTCGCGCTCAAGCAAGGGCGCAAATCAATGACGGAGTACTCCGTACATGCGAGTTCAATCATCCGGTTCGTTATGCTCGGGGGGTGGCCTCGAATGAGGCTAGCGAGGAGAAATTTATGGATGGCTTGTCCGAGGAGCTGCAGGACAAGCTATCCATTGTGGACTTCAGACTTTCGTGCCTTGGTAGATAAGGCCATTGTTGCGAGCATAAGGCAAAGGCGCTGCGAGTCCCGCAGCGCAAATGGGAGGCGATCGGTCTACTCACACCGCCTCGTTCGTCCCCGGTCGGGCCAGCACTGATGGCCTGCTCTTTTGCTCCACCGGCGCCGAGGCCATCGCACGAGCTCCGCGCCACCGCAGGCGTGTGCCACCACGTGCGCCGCGATCCAGCCAGTGAGCGGCCCCGCAATCCGGCCGAGGTGACTTGTTTCGCCGCCACAACAAGGGCCATTATGCGAATGCACGCCTCAGTGTTGCGTGAGCCCTGCGTCCTAATGGAGGACGCGCGAGCAGAGCGATCACCCGCGACCGTAGATTATTCTGAAGACCGAAGTGCGAGCAAATGGTGGTGAACCACCTTTCACCGAGGAGGCTCAGGAGGCGCGGATGTCGTGGATGGGTACACTTCTTGTTAATTCGCCCCGTAGCGGTATTATTTGATTCGAGCATCGCATTCTTTTATTTCAAGATCATTTGCTGCTTGCTAGTGGTCTTCTTTGCGTGTTCCTTTGGGATCCTTTACTCATTCGCTCTCCGGTTCGAAATGAGAGCTGATATGGAATGCCGCGGTGTTCCTATTGAGGTCAAAGGGGTAGGATTTTTGGCAAATCTTATTCTGCTCAGTTCAGCAAGTCTGGATGTGATTCTTGGCATGGATTGGTTGTCCCAACACTTGGGGCAGATCGATTGTGCCAGGAAGATAGTTTATCTCACCAGCCCTTCAGGCAAGCAGGTCGGATTTTCGCCGCAGCTTCAGGGGCCACATCTATGTGCATTAGAGACAAAGCCAGCCTTGCAGATTCAGGATGTTCCCATAGTATCTGACTTTGAGGATGTTTTTCCTGATGATTTGCCCGATGCCTCCGTTCGAGACCCAGAGTTTGTCATCGAGTTGTTTGCCTGTCATCGCCCAATTTGGCAGGCGCCAGATCGGATGCCTCCCAATGAGCTAGAAGAATTGAAGAAGCACTTGGCGAGCTCCAAGCAAAGGGTTTCATCCGTCCGGCCATCTCCTTGGGGTTGTCAGGTGATCTTTGTGAAGAAGAAGGACAAGACTTTGCGCATGTGTGTTGACTCACCTCTCAATGAAGTGACGGTGAAGAACAAATATCCTCTCGCATTGATGATCTTTTGACCGCTTTATCCGGAGCTCGGTGTTCTCAAGATTGATCTCGAGATCGGGCTATCATCAAGTCCGAATCGTAGTGAGGATATTCGAAGACGGCTTTCACTACTCGTTATGGCAGACGAGTACACCGTCATGTCTTTCGTTTGACCAATGCTCCAGCGTTGTTCATGAACCTTATGAATTCCGTATTCATGGAATATTTGGACAAATTTGTGGTGGTTTTATTGATGACATTCTTATCTATTCCAAGACTCAAGTAGAGCATGCCGAGCATCCCGAAGATTGTTTTGGGCAAGTTATGGAGCATCACCGTATGCGAAGTTCAAGAAATGTGAGTTCAGTTGAAGGAAGTGGCATTTTTGGGCCATGTTCTTTCAGTTTGGAGGAATAGTCAGAGATCCCAAAGAAAGTCAATGATGTTCTATCTTGGGGCCATTCAAGTCAATCAACGATGTCGGAGTTTTCTTGGTTTAGCGGGCTACTATCGCGCTTTATCGAGAACTTCTCCAAGATCGCAAAGCCGATGGTAGAATTGCTTAAGAAGGACAAGAAGTTTGTATGGTCCTCTCGTGGTGATGAGAGCTTTGAGAGCTCAAGCGGCGATTGACTTCACTCACCTACCTTTCCCTACGATATCCACAAGAGCTTCGATATTTATTTATGTGCCTCTGCCGGGGCTTGGGTGTGTTCTTATGCGAGGAAGGCAAGGCAGCTTGCCTATGCATCCAGCAGCTTGAGACCTCACGAGCTCAACTATCCCACCCATGATTTAGAGCTTGCTCATGCGGTGGTTCATGCGCTCAAGATTTGGCGGCATTATTTGATCGATGCTTGCCGTGAGGTGTATTCCGATCATAAGAGTTTGAAATACTTATTTACTCAACGGATCTGAACCTCGTGCAAAGGAGATGGCTAGAATTAATCAAAGATTATGACATGGGTATTCGTATATCCACCTGCAAGGCCAATGTGGTTGCTTGATGCACTTAGTCGAAAGGTGTATTGCAATACTTTGATGATCCAAGAAGCAAAGAACTCGCGCTTCTGCGCAATTCCAAATGTCTCAACTTGGGTTTGGTTGAGCATGGTTCCCTTGTTTGCTTTGGTTGTGCAACCAACCTTGGTGGATCGAGATCAAGGCGGCACGCAATCGGATGATGGCGTGGTAAAATCAAGCGTAACATCGGGATGGTTCACCAAGTGTTTCACGTAAGATGAACACGGTGTTGTATGGTTTGGGCATGGCTTGTGGTCCCAAAGGTCCCGAGTTGCGGATTTGATTCTGCAGAGGCCCATGATTCGCCTTTATCCATCCATCCCGGCCACCAAAATGTACCAAGATCTCGCGTCGTGAGATTCTCGTGGACTACGCATGAAGCGCGAGATTGCGTGTTCGTGGCCGATGTGACATATGTTGTCGCCATTAAGGCGAGCATCGGCGTCGCCAGGTCTCCTTCACTTCTTGCCTATACCGTAATGGAAGTGGGATTACGCAGGCATGGATTTTATCACCGGTCCGCCCGTGTCTTCTGGGAAGGATGCATTATGGGTTATAATTGATCGATTGACGAAGGTGGCCCATTTCCTTCGGTCTTGATCGAAGATTGATGTGAATCAGCTAGCGGATCTTTACATATCCCGCATTGTGATGCATGGTGTGCCCGAACGATAGTGTCGGATCGTGGCTCTCTTTTCACTTCCCGATTTTGTGCGACTGCGCAGGAGGCCATGGGTACCCGTCTTTCCTTCAATTTCACCTATCATCCTCAGGTCGATGGTCGACGGAGCAAGTCAACCAAGTTCTAGAAGATATGCTCCGTGCTTGTGTTCTCTCCTCACGGAAAGAGTTGGGAGAAGTGCCTACCGCTTGTCGAATTCTCCTACAACAACGATTCCTGTGCTAGTCTCGGTGATGGCACCGCTTGAGGCTTTG
This sequence comes from Ampelocalamus luodianensis, assembly GCA_036346255.1. Classification (NCBI taxonomy): domain Eukaryota; kingdom Viridiplantae; phylum Streptophyta; class Magnoliopsida; order Poales; family Poaceae; genus Ampelocalamus; species Ampelocalamus luodianensis. The sequence continues at coordinate 227,758 of JAYEVH010000157.1, read as the reverse complement.
TATGGGAGGCGCGCAGAACCCGTTGAACCGGTGTAAATCGGGGAGAGAAGCAGTTCTTTGGCCCGCATTCCATCAATGAAATTTGAAAGTCAAGTGCGATTGATTCGTGAGCACTTGGCGCGTAGCTCGATCCGTGCGTAAGAGCTATGCGGACGCGTCGCCGTGGTCGAGTTTCCACCCAATGACTTTGTGTACCTCAAAGTCTCACCTCAAGGACATCGCTGTTTCCCAGGTGTCAGGGCAAACTAGCTCCTCGATATGTCCGACCGCATCGCGTCGCCAAGAAAGTGGGAGCCGTTGCATACCGCTTGAGGTTGCGGCTACACTTGAAGGGGTGCATGATGTTTTCCATGTGTCACAATTGAAGAAGTGCCTCAGTGTTCAGTTGAGGAAACACCATTGGAAAAATATCGATGTCGCAGAAAAATCTGTCTTATCGTGAGCGCCCGCTCAGATCCTCAAGAAGTGAGCAGAACAAGGAACCGTGTGATCAAGTTCCTTAAGGTTCAAAGTGGTCGAACCACTCCGAGGATGAAGCCACTTGGGAGCGGGAAGATCGTCTCCGAGCAGAGTTACCCATCCTTCTTCTCGGTGATCGTAATCTGGTGAGATTCTGTAAGGGGGAGATTTGTAACCCTCTAACTTAGGGTTTGTATTTCAAATGTAAAATTTTGAGGAGAAATAAAAACTTTTGTTGTCTCTTCAAATCATTTGAAAGTTTCTACAATTTTCCTAACAATTTCCAATTTTTAGAATTTAATTCTTGTGATTGGAAATTGTTGTTATCAATTCTTAGCTTTCAAACTTGTGATCATCCTCTGAAATTATTTTTCCTAGCATCTTGATCATCCTATCTACCTCCTGAATTATTTCACAATTTTTAGATTTTGTTTGCTATTTCAAATGGCCAAGTCAACTCTGTTTGAAATCTGGTCAAACTCCACGGACAGCGACTTGTGAATTTTCTCTAGAACCATGCAGTGCATAAAAGTTCTGGAAAAATTATACAAGGTTGTCCTCTGTCTCTAGTAGCTACCATACAAATTTCAAATTTTTGGAGCTCAGGAGCTACCTCTAAAAATTCCCCAAACCTTCTCTGTCTTTTAAATCAAATTCTAAAAATCTTATTCCTCGGGCCCAACCCAACCTCGGGCTCGAGTCCGACTACGACACTTGACTCGGTCGCACCGCCTGGCTAGCCGCACCTGCGAGCCCGATGGTTTGTCGACCGTCCGATGCCATCGAGCGATCCGCGTGCGTATGCAACCGACTGTCCAATGCATACACAATCCCAGCCGTCCATTTCGAGATCAACGGTGGTGTGTTGATCAAATCAAACCACCGTTCGCACCGCTTCGTCATCGGCCGACATATGGGTCCCACTCGAGTTCTTCCTCGCCGACTCGGCGCCTCAGGAGCTCGGCAGCGATCGCGCATGCGTGCCACACTGCCTTCGTCGCCACGCAGCGGGGCGCGTGTCCGCCTCCGTGGATCGCTCGAAGTCCATCTACCTCATGGGTCGTCCATTCCTTCTCGCGACCATTCTTGCGCCCTCTCCGCCCATTTCTTAGCTTCGCCGGAGAAAAACTTCGGCGTGGCGCCGCCGTTTGAGCCGCCTGAGCCACGGCGGCCGCACCATCGTGTTCCTCTTGCCTCGCCGCCTCCATTTTGCCTATTCCGGTCCTTGGCGTCCGATGGATCACCAGGCGGTATCGTCGTCCCCGCTCGGCGATCGATCCCGTGAGCTCGTTTGCGACTGGGTGAGTTTCGGCTCGCCACCTAGTCCCTTTGGATCGCATTGATGCACTGAGTCTAACGGTGGGCTTGTTTCTGCCTTTTGTGCATCGTTGCGGGCGTGCGACCAATTCTTCTCCAAGCTCGGTTTTCCGCCGCCGTGGAAATTCCGGTCACCTCGGGCTTTCTTCGTCGGCGTTATCGTGTGCTTCTTGCTCCTGTTGTTGAGGCGAAGCTTAAGCACACCTTCCGGAGTCTTCTAGAAGTCCGTATCGCCTTCTCCGCGTGGACCGTGCTTTCTTCTCCGCCTCCGGTCGTCGTGAGCTCAACTCCGGTGACCATCGGACCCCGCGTCGCCACCACTGGGTTCGCAAAGTCTCGTGAACGAGAAGGTATCACTCACTCGTTTTGAAACTCACCGGTTTGCGTGATCCTTCGCGCGCCTTGCCGTCTCCGTCTTGTAGCCGGTGAGCCGCCGGTGGAGTTAGTTTAACTCTAATCATGTCTAGTTTGAGTCTCTGACTTGTGGGCCCTGTTGGCTAATCACGTTTGGAGAATCTTTAATCCAACCGTTTTATTTCGCCTTGAGTCTCTGTCATGTGGGCCTGGAATGTCAGTTAGGGTCTGTGTAGTTTCCTTAATGCGCTTTCTCTGATGGGAAGCGTATTTCTCTGTGAGGGTATGTTAGGTCTGCACTTTAGTAAGCCGAAGACGTATTCTCGATAATCGCCGTCATAAGCGTGCCGTCGGCCGGGCGATCAGTAGCCTCGCCGCCGGGCCCGCATGTCGATGGCGGGGCTAGCTAGGCGTGGTCTTGAAATGAAATGCGTGCATTTTAGATTTGGAAATGATTTAGCATTTACGGTTTATGTTTTCTGTTGAATCATAATTCAATTAAACTTGTAAAATGCATAACTAATTCAATTTTTATCCAAATTGCATGAATCCAGTCTTGTTTATTTTCATTTCAAATGTATTATTTACTAAAATTAGTTTCATCCATGTCTCTGTAGCAAAAATCTGTTAATTAATAAATGATGTCTTATGTATCTTCTAGATTAGGAAATGCATATCTCTTTCAATATTTGTCCAAATCCAGTGAAACCAATTTTGTAATTTGTCATTTTTAATGTACTAATTAATAGGATAGGTTTTATACACTGTTTCTGTTCATGAAAATTTGTTAAGTAATTAACTAGTGTTTTGATGTGTTTTTAGCTTAGGAAATTCATAGAAAATTCTTAATAACTTAAAGTGAATTCGTTCTCTGTTTCTGAAATTTTGTTATATCAAGCTTAGGCTGCTGTGAAAAGTTTAGTGTGTTTTGTTGTTGTTGTATTGTTTGAGTTTTGTCGGTGTTTCGTTCTTATTTCTTTGTTATGTTCGATCGTTGGGCTTCGATATTTGCGGCAACCCCGAGGACGATCCTCCGCAACAACTTGAGCAGCGACGAACAGCGATTTGATCATGTTTAATCAGTATTTTAAAGATTAATATTTTGTTTCAAATGTATGTATGCATTGCTTAATTTGTGTTAAATTGATTAGTTAAATCAGTATTGCATATCCCGTAGACAAAATATTGATCTCTACTACTGAGCTTAGGTTATTTCTTTGTGATTAGAGATCGTTGGATGATCTCTTGTCACTTAGTAGATCGGTCAACTTGCTTAGACATGCTTAGCTATCGGTAGAAGCTGGCGGTTATCGACTTTAGTCGGTAACCTTGATCACACAAAATCTACTATAACTTTTTGTTTCAGCATTTTTGCTAGGTTTAATTGCAAAATTAAAAATGAAAACAAAAATGATTTAGACTTGGGCACAATGGTAAGGCTGGTGTGATACATTGGGTGTGGTGGAAAGGTGCAAAGTCGATTGAGGACCGAGTTACTTGCGCCACCACGTCTTGAGCATTTTTGCGTGCTAACCACACTAGAGTATATGGGACCTCTCTTGACCTAGTACTTTGGCGTGTATTGGCTCGGGTCGCGAGGAGGTCGCGGGAGGGATGGAGGTGGGAGCATGGTAGTTGTCCAAAAGCTTTATCCCGAGTGGGTAGTTGTCTTTTCGGCTTTACCATGTAAGCGTATGGATTTCTATCCATACGAGCGGCTCGTAGTTAATACACAATATTGGAAACAGTCGTAGGACTTAGTCAGGCTGCGGCATACCTTCGGAGTGTGCTTTGGCTTAAAGGCGGTCAAGTGTGGGTACATTGGTACACCCTCGAGGTTAAAACTATTCGAATAGCCTCGTCTAGGTTATGGACACGCTGATATCGCCCCCAAGAACTAGACTACAACATTTAAATTAAAACTTGATGGGTGGTGCGAATGCGGGGATTCGTGCTATTGTGGTAGTGACTATTGGGATAGTCACTTCTAGGATGTTTCTACTTACTCTTTGTTATTATTACTTTTCTTTGTATTTCAACATTAAAATGAATTGCAAACTTGCCTTTAAACTTGTATTACATTATTGCAAATGAAAATTGGCTTTATGCAAATGAAACATATGGCCCCCACTAAACAAGCACGCATGTAGCATATGAGCAGTGCGCTAGTTCACACGTCGGTCTTGCGGGTACAAAGACAATCTTTGTACTCGAGTGCTTTGCTTAATGTTTTTGTTGCAGAGGAAGAAGGTGAGCCTCGGGGTCCTCATACGTGGTGTGTTGCCGCTTCTTGGGCGACTAGTCTTGGCGGTCGGTCGGATGCCTTGTGGGTTGAAGGCACACTGATTGGCTTTGTTTATAGCCATCTTATGGCACTTTTGCTTCCGTTGTCTCTCTTTGTTATTTGTGTACCTTGTGGCGATCGGCCATTATGCGTAATATCTTTACTATTTGGTTATCTTCCGTTTGTAGTGTGATGTTTGGACTCTATGTGTGGAATGGAGTTGATGTCTAATTTTGTACGGGGTGTGTATCTTTGCTGCAGGAAGTATACATATCTAGAGATCGATTTATTTGATTTGTGATGTTAGGACCAGGTGGTTGGTTAAGCATTACAAACCAAATAAACTGAGTCCTCTCATTTCCGCTCAGGTTGGCCCGCAGCTCATGCAAATGGCTAATCGTCGTTTGGTTCACTGCCGTCCGCTCTGCGAGCCCCGCTCGTGCAAAAAAGGCCGCCCGCGCCAGCCGCACGCAAACGCAGGTTGGGAGCGTTCCTCGCGAGCCAGGCCATGCACGTGCAAGCGCCACCTCCCCCTCTGCGCGCCTCCGGTTGCTCGCGAGGACTCATGCCGCCTCCCCTCTCCCCTCGGCGCGGGCACCTCGGCTCCTCCTCGCCGCTCTCCTCCTCGAGCGCAAGCCGCCTCCTCCTCGCTGCTCTCCGCTCGCGTGAGGTAAGGTAAGATCGGCGGACGGTGCTCGGTGAGGTACCCACCGCTACCCGGCCCCGGTGCCCCCTCTCCTCTTATTCCTCCCCCTCTCCCATGTTGTGCCTAGATCTACTTGTTGCATGCTAGAATTGTGGGGACCCCGGTAATTATCTCCATAAGACCGAGATTAGGCAAGGTCTTAGGGACATAATTACGGGTCTCCGGTAAATGAATTCCAATTTAACTCTATCCAAGTGAGAGGCTTAGCGAATACTAGAGCCTCAACGATCATGCGACGCTCCCTTCGAAGCGCTACATGATTGTCGATTCTCCATCGATTCGAAGCACTACACTTAGTGAGTTGAATGGGAATTCATCAACAACGAGTATGACATATATTGGCTCCCAAGATCAACGACCAATATACTCATACCCTCATCCAACGTTGATTACATCCATACAACGCATACAACAAGAGATAAAAAGACATACTGCGTAATAGCTATAGTCTACAGCTTATTACAAACGGCCGACCGGCCAAATTCAAGTGAAGTACCAAGTAGCAGCGGAAGTAAATAAATAAAGCAAAAGACCCGCAGTGGTATGCCCATCACCCATCGGCAACCGACTGGGAGTTAAATGATAGCACCCTACTCATTAGTGTCACCCAAGTCAACACTAGCGAGATCATCATAATCATAACCTTCCTCACCTGAAAAGGCCAGCAAACATCTGGCTGAGTACAAGTGTACTCGCAAGTCTTACACAAATAAAAATAGTTATGCATAAGGGTCATTCAAAGGATGGCTCATATTGGTTTAGTTTTGCGAAAGAGACGCAACAATTAACATCCTACACATACTAGTTTTTCATGTGCCCATTTAAAATCAGATTTGAAGTAGAAGTAAAACATGTAGTAAAGCATTTCAAGAATAAACAATTGAATCATACAAAGAACAAAGTGGCAGCCCACTTTGATGTACTAAACACATGAACATCCCGCCCATGACGAATACCAAGTTCAACCACAATTTTAATTAAAAGTCTAACAATAAGCGACCACAAATTTCAAGCGGTCGTCCATAACCGTGGACACGGCTATTCGAATAGATTAATACCTGCAGGTGTACTACTTTACCCACACGACTTGATTAGCCCGTAAGCCTCCAGAGGCCTCTCAAATAGCACACTTCCTATGGTATGCCTACGGTAAATCAAGATACGCTCATTTTCAAGAAGAAAGCCCTATTGAGCTAAGTCCTCCTTGCGAGATGGTTCCTTGCCTAGTACAAGCGTCGATAGCCCTTTGCTAGGGCTCACAAGTTATATTGGAAATACCGATGCAATCAAAACAAAAGAATTGGTGCTCCCTTGCACACTATAAAGGATTACATCGGCTCCTCAAAGAACATAGGATTTCACGGTCGCTATGCCCCTTACGCCACCAAGGACTTAACACAATAAAACCCTCCCCCTACTTAACCATACGGCACCCATACACCGCGTGTGGCAGCACGAGTGTTGCTTGAACAGTAGGTACCCAAAGTTCGGTCCTCAATTGTCCAGACAAGTCCTTCCACTTACCCAATGCTCGTGCACAAAGCACCATCACTAACCAACACTTGTCCGGACCAATTCTCATTTAAAAACGACAACGTTTTACTCATAAAACAGCTACAAAGATCTGAAATAAAAACATAAAGTAAGAGTTGTGTGTATCCCAAAACCGCCGGGTTATTCCCGACGATCGAACTACCGTATCTAGACTTGCATGGCTAAGCAATTATATAACCCACAATTCACACATCCTATCTTAAGCATATAGGAGTTGGCATAATTCAAGAGTAACCTCAAGCATAGGACATAACTAAACTACACATCACAAAAATATTGACATAATCAAAATAGCATGCAAGCAATTATCATTGCACTAACTTAACCAAAGCTGGATCAAATATGATGCAAAAGAAAGTTCAAATGATGCTTGCCTTGCTGGTACAGAGCTGCTCGCCTCGATGGCGTAAGTGTCGATATCAATATGCTCTGGATCTATATAATTATAACATCAAATAAATACCGAGAAAACAACTCAAAAACCAAAATGCTAAAAAATGCATGATTTTTCTACAGTATTTAGGTCATGATTTTAAATGATTTTTGGTGAAAGAATTATTTCATTTTGATTTAGCATGTGAAAGTTATAATGGTTTGAATTTCATTTCAATAAGCCACATTATATAATTTAATTATGAAGTGAAATTTTGTAGAACGTATGGCGAGTACGTGGATCACATAGATAAATAGGCAATATTATTATAAGTCAAAAACAGTTGAGTTTGTCCTTTTTGGAGTTTTTATGATTTAGTTATTGATTTTCAAAGTTATCAGCCTTTTATAGTATAAAAATAATAGAGTTAAGGAGTATATTCTCCCAAAATAGTTTCTGTGACAGAGGTAAGGTGAGACCATTTTAGAATTAAGTTCACTGAAAATGAAAATTATCAAAAGTGGTCTCACTGTTTTTGGAGTTTCCAATACTTACTTATGTATTTTTAAAGATTTGAGTCCATTTTCCTATTGTAGAGATAATGATTTTAATGAATAAATTTCAATTAAAGCCCTCTGCTACAGAGACATGTATGAAACTAATTTTGATAGGAAGTACATTAAGAATGTAAATTTCGTAGTGGTTTGACTCAATTTGGAGTTGAAATGATTTAGTTATGCATTTTAGAAGTTATACATATTTTTGATGTGTGTAAGAAAAGGGTTTTGGATTTTACAAACATTTGCTACTTTTTCACCGAGTGCAGCGCTAGCGCGATCATCGACCAGCGGCCGCCGTCAATGCCCATCTGAGGCGCACACACGCACATCCTGCAGCTAGATCGCGAGCCGTTGGATCAAGATCCAACGGTCCACAATCGAGCGCAATAGGACGGTCCGAATGTCTCACAAATCCAACCCGTCCCTTTCGTGATCCGACGTCCGGATTGTTTCCGCTCATTTGATTTTCTTAGCACGTGTTTAATGCCCCGGGTCCACACGCGGACTGCGTGGCTTTAAAAATCGCAGGCTTTGGATTGCAAGGTCCCACTTGTGCGACACATTAGGACGGCTAAGACGGTATTTAATAGCTAATGATTGGGTTAACGCGCAATGACTAAGCTACGCGGTCGTCCTAATACGGCATGGCAAAACGCCACGCCGCTTGGCGGCTCGCGGCGCTACGCCACTACGGAGCTCGCCACTTGACGCGTAGCTCCGCAATAGTCTTGCGCATCATAAGCATGTGGTCTCGCTACCGAGCCGGCATATCGGCGCGCTAGCCGAGAGATGAACGGAGGTGACTCTACGGCAAAAAGTGCAAACAACGATGTACACCCGCAAAGCGACAACCAAGCGTGTGCCTGTGCCCTAGGGACTAAGTGGAAGTTACTGAGCTAAATGGAAGCTCGGGAAGCTTGAGATGGTTGAGCAAGATTTGCGGTGTCGGAGAAGACAAGTGCGGCAAAGGGGCTTCACGTGGATAGGAGGCCCGAGCAAAACCGCTTAAATGAGTGGTCGGGTAGCTCAAGGGTTACATTAGGAAGCTACTAGAGCAAGGAATCGAGAAAAGACTTACCGGAACAAGGTAGGAGACGGCGGGTGTTTCACGGCCGAAAATGGTTAAGTCCTCAATTCACGAGATCCCGTCTGCATTACCCAAATAGAGTTAGGGTTTAGATCGCTGGTCTAAAGCATGCAAGATGACGCGTGGTTTGAGGACAAAACCTTTTGGAAGTGAGAAATGGGCACGAGGATGTCACTCGGTGCGTGCTCCGAGCGTAGAAAGGCACCAAGGTGGAACCAAAGCTACAAGTCATCGCAAGAGCTAGGGTTAGCAAAAATGGAGAAGGCATGGAAGTAGAAGAGAGGGGAAGCACCTGGTGGAAGCTTACCCTGAGAGATGAGCACGAGAGCTTCCCTTCCTCGGCCGCCGAGAGGAAGAGTGAGGGAGAACTAGGGTTCTGGGTGTCTTATGTTCGGGCGATGACGAGAGATGGAGGTGGTGTGAAGTGAGGAGCTCCGGGAGTTGTTGCATGCACGGCAACACATGGCACTAACGAGAGCTGCAACGGGCGGGAGCAGAGGCGGCGCGGCAGCGTGGCGGCGTGTTCGGAGCAGACGCGACGGAGGAAGACGGTTTACAGCTGCCCACCGGTCGCCTCTCGCTCGCGCGTAGGAGGGAGGACGTGGTCCAATAGCGGCCGCTAGATCTCGATCGGAAGGTTGAGGTTTAAAGAGGTTAAGTGGCGCGGCGAAAGGTACGCCATCTGGTGCGTTCGTTTTCCATCGGACGACTCACGTGAGGTGCATCTAGTTGATTGGGCTCGACCGCGCGACTTCGGGCTCGGTCGGAGGAACAGTAGCTGGGGTTTAGGTTTTTCAAGTTTGACTGGGAATTAAAATCTGTCTAGCAACTTTGACCGGGGTTTATAATTAGAAATAAATTCCCTAAAATCATGAAATAATTTGTGGGGGTTCCTGGGAGTATATAGTTCCCATAAAAATTATAAAACCCTATTGTTCATAATATAGTTTGTGATATTTAAATTCAAACATGTTGTATGTCTATAAATGTTGTTTGAATTTTAATGAGGTTCAAACTAGTCCCAAAAATTTGGGAAAAATTATATTAATTCCTAATAATTAGTGTAGTATTTAAATAAATTGATTTTAGATGATGATCACAACTTGTTATCACTGATTTGAATTAAAAATTGAATTTTGATGTGTATGTTTACCTCAAATTAGATTTTCCAAGTACAATATATTATGAAATGATTTGAATTTGATAATGCAGGTTAGTGAAATACATATTAATCCAATTTAATTAGTTGGGGCTGTGACAAGAATGACTGGATCTGGAATTATTTTTAGTTGATTCGAACCTTGTTAGTTCTTGATGTATTTTCTGAGGATGGTATGCCACTGGAGCGTTCTTGATCTGCATACATGTTTAATATGAAGCATCAAATATTTTTCTAGTTGATCAGTACCCTTGATCTGTTATGCCACTGGATGCTTGATCTGTTATGCCACTGGATACTTGATCTGTTATGCTGTTATGCCACTAGGTACTTGATCTGCATACTGGATACTTGATCTGCATACTGGATACTTGATCTGTTATGCTGTCATTCTACTCTTGTTAGGCATTCCTGGTAATCCTTGATCTACATACTGGAGCATTCTTGATGTGCATACTTGTTTAATATGAAACATCCTTAGGATGTGGCAGCCGTGGTAGACATACATAATTGATATATTGGTTTATGTATTTGGTTCGTAGATGGATGACTTGGCACGTAAATGACAACTCCTATTTGTCAGGGGTGCTAGTCTAGTTGCTGCCCTGTGTGCTTACATGCTTGCCATAGTTAGAAGAGCTAGTACTAGACAGTCCACTCGTGTGATTACGTATGGTCCTATGGTAGAAAGAGACATAGCTTGGCAATTGAACCTCCAATGGATCTACAATTCAGATGACACACATTGTTTAGAGCAGCTTAGAATAAGGTGGGCCCCCTTTTTCCATCTTTGTAATTTGTTTCGTGCAAGACAGTTGCTCCGAGACAGCAATAATACCTGTATTGAGGAACAAGTAGCCATGTTTCTCCTCGTTGTTGGCCACAACCATAGGTTTACGGCTTTGCAGCCAATATTTAGGAGATCCATTGAGACCATTAGCCGGTACTTTCAGGATGTTCTGTTTGCTGTTGGGGAGTTGCGTAACGAGATGATCCGACCACCCTCCACAGAAATCCCCACTAAAATCCAAAAAAATAGGAGGTTCAATCCCTATTTCAAGGTAACAACATGCTTACTCAACTTGTAGAGAGGTTTGAGCTGGTCTAAATTGCTTCCATATGTGCTAGGATTGCATCGGTGCAATTGATGGAACCCATGTGCTTGCAAGGGTTCCTACAAAAGTCTCGACAGCCTTCAGGGGTAGGAAGGGCACTACTACCCAGAATGTCATGGCTGCTGTTGACTTTGATCTGAAGTTTACCTATGTCGTTGCTGGTTGGGAAGGGTCAGCCCATGATGCTCTCATACTTGTTGATGCATTGGAGAGGGACGATGGCCTAAGGGTCCCCCAAGGTATACTAGATAATTACATAGTAGTTTATGTTGGTTAAATTTTGTCACACTTATGGTAGTAATGTTTAGGGTACTCTTATCATTTGGTAGGCAAATACTACCTTGTGGATGCAGGCTATGCTGCTCGACCTAGCTTCCTTCCACCATACCGAGACACTCGGTACCACTTGAGAGAGTATGGTGGAAGGAATTATCCTCGGACTGAGAGGGAGTTGTTCAACCTATGACACTCCTCTCTTAGGGTTTCAGTTGAAAGGACCTTCGACACGTTTAAGAACCGGTTCAAGATTGTTTACAATAAACCTTTCCACCCATTCAAGACCCAAGTCAACTTAGTTCTTGCATGTGCTATCCTACACAATTGGATCCTTCAATATGGAATGGACGAGTGTGTCCCACCGGAGTCCACGTGGGATGCGAACCCTATCGATGAGGAAGGACACAATGACATTGCACAAGATAATAGAGCATGGGCTCAGATGAGGGATGACTTGGCTAGGGAGATGTGGAAAAATAGGGGGTCCTCTCGTGTGTGATGGTGTGGCACTTTGTCATTTGTACTTTGTCATTTGCATCAGGTGTGTGATGGTGTGAGATGTAGCATTAACTGAGACTATTGGTTGCATGCAATGGTGATGATTTCCGTATTACCTCCATCATTGTATATGTTCTCCAGCATTGTATCTGATTCCTACTTTGTTATTGTGTGTGCTAACTTGGTCCTTGTTGCATTAAAGGGATGGTTGACTTGGGTGATGATTTGGGGGGGGGAACGATGGGCAGGGGGTAGTGCTGCTCAAGGGGATAGGCACGCTCTTCGCTAGACAACTGCAATGTCTATCTTCATGCTTCGACGCTTGGTTGAGCTCATAGGGCAAGGTATTAAGACCGATAAGGGGTTCAAAGAGGTCCACCTAAACCAGGTTGCTAGGACTTTTACTGAGGACACAGGTGTTGAGATCAGTGGAACTCAGGTCTACAACCATCTTCGCAAGTGGCGTGCAAAGTGGGTGAAGATTACTAGACTTAGAGACATTAGCGAGGCACTTTGGGATGACAACCTCTGCATGATAGTGCTTGATGAAGAGCACTATAAGGGATACATCAAGGTTTGTCAACTTGCTTTCTTGTCTCTAACACAAACATCTAACCTCCAATCCTTGCTTGCTTGTCTCTAACACAAACATCTAACCTCCAATTCAACTTATAATCTTACAGGACCACCCCAAGGATGTGGACTACCTCAATGTCTCGCTGGAGAACTACATTCAGATGGCCACTATCTTTGGTTTAGGACAAGCCACAGGGAGGCATGCCATGGCCTCCAATGAAGCTCTAAGGGTTCCCTCTGAGCATTCTGATACCTCCTTCAACAAAGGTATCGAAACTAAAACAACTACTGAAGGTGTGTCATTTGGTGATGGGCTGGGAGGTGCTAGTGCTGCTACTGGTTTTGGAGGCGCTACTGGGCTTGGAGGTGCTAGTGGTGCTGCTGCTAGTGCTGAATTTAGTGGCAAAGAGGCCTCAAGCTCAGGTGGGAAGAGGAAGAGAACTCCCCTTGTGTCCGAGGAGGAAGCTGTGATCTTGAACAATATGTCAGATGCTGTACGTGAGATGGCCAGTGCCATCAAGTGCACCATGCATGCCGAGTGTCATCCTGACCTGTATAATGCTGTCATGGATCTCCAAGGCTTTGACGAGGAGGCACTGTTGGCTGTTCTTACCTACCTGACTAACAACAAATCTCTAAGCTTGGTTTTTTATCCAAATGAGTGAGTCTAGGCATGCGATGTGGGTTAGTTCTTACCTGGCTGCTCACACCTCCAACTGATTCTAACTAACTATTTGTGGATGATGAACATCTCGGAGGTGGTACTTTAAAACCCCTCCAAATTTTGTAAGTACATTGAGCTAAACTTCCATCACTGCTTTTGGCTAAACTTCTATCTTTTTCTGGACTACTATAAATCTGGACTACTATGAATCTGGATGTATTAGTGCACACTGGTTGTATATGGATCTGACAGAATCTGGATGTATTAGTATGTTTTTCTAGATTAATGATTGGACTACTGTGATTCAGCATATGGAGCTTGTTTGTATCAAACAATGTTTTGTACTGCTGCTATTTTTTCAAGCTTTGGACTACTGTATTTTGGTTGTGTCTTCTATTGCTGCTATTTTTTGGAGCTTGGACTGTCCTGAGATGCGTCAGTTTTGTTTCCCTTTGTACATGGAGCTTGGCCTCCAATGAATTAGCATTCTGGCTGGACTACTACATGCGTCAGTTTTTTGGAGATTGGTAAACTGTTGTTTCTGTTACTGCGAAAACTGGACCTCTACATGTAAGATGTACATGGAGCTTGGCCTCCAATGAACATGGAGCTTGATCTTACAATGTTTGTACATGGACCTGTACATGTAAGATGTTCATGGAGCTTGATCTTATAATGTTTGTATATAGTTGAGTTGCCAGCTTCAATATTTCAACGCTGTTAACTTGTGAAATGATAAAAAGAAATGGGGCTATCTGTTAGCCAACAATGTAGACACGACATACTAACACATACAAAAAATACCAGATCATTTGATGAACAGTCCTTAGCCAGTTTTCCATCGTACTAACACATACTACTACAGGGGTATTCTTACCTTCCAATACAAGCGGTGATCAGACACTCGCACATGTAGGCAACCAAACAACCTAAATTTGCATCTAGTCATACATTCACTCTCCTCATGCAGCCAACCAAACAACATCTGAGCACAGCCAGGCCTAACAGAAATAGCCAACCAAACAACCCCTCTCGCATCCGCTCAGCATGGCTAGTCCTAGCCTGGATGACCTGTACGAGCCAGGCTAGGGATATACAGGGAACCAAACACACCCTTACATGCTACTGAATTTCTTGCTTGATCCCTTCCATGCCATTTCTGTTAGCGTTCTGTGAGTGTGTTGTTAAGTGGATTGTAAAAAGACTCTTTTACCTTTCTCTTCCTCTTCTGCTTCTCTTCTTTAACCTCCTCTTCTCTCCGTTTCTCTCTTTTATATCCTTATCACCATCGCCGTCACCGAGTGCCTCTGGTCGAGCTGCCGCACGCATCGCCTCCTGTTGTCCCACCGTCGCCAACCACCAACGCACCTCCCTAGCCCCGAAGCTGAATTATTAGATCTTGAAAGTTTCTTTGGTAGTTAGATTATGAGAGGGAGAGAAATTAATTGAAGCATGGATTACAAACTTGCAACATGAAGAGGAATTTGGGGAGCGGTTCTCTTTCTTTCTTTTCCTCCAAATCAGAAAGGGGTTTTTTAAGGGATTAACTCGAATGCCCAATCACGATTAGGGCTCCAAATGCGATCAAGGACCATAAAATCAGTTCACTAACCTAAACAGCGTCGCTACCGCAGCACCATCCGAGCCCCTCCTCAAGTTGCATCACCGCTGGAAGCTGTCCTTGGAAACACATGGCGGCTGAAGCTCCTCCTCGGTTTGCGTCGCTGCTGGATGCCGTCTTTGGCTTGCGCCATTGTAGTCGCATGACCGCCGAAACCCATTAAGGCTAGGATTCACGCAAGGAAGGTTTGGGAGGACTCAACCACCGAGCCAAACATTGCCGCATTACCGAGCTCAGATCCGGTCGGATCTAGGCACGCTGCATCCATCTCACTCTCTGGTGGTTGTAAACAAGGGGAAAGAGAGAAAGGGGCAGAAATGAAGAAGAGAGGGGCTCCATGACACTTGGGACAAGGGGCAATTTGGGCATACTGAGGAGAATTTGACAGCCTAACGAGGGTTAATGGTGACTCGGGCAAACAAAGAGACGAAAATGGTATAGAGAGGGATCAACCAAGAAACTCAATGGCACGTAGGGGATCGAACTTTCAGTAGCACATGATGTCAGGCCTGGATTTCGTAATCCAGAATCCTCTGTGAAACACTGTGTTATTCCCTGGATTAGTAGCTAGCACTCACAAATACATCACTGAATCAATTTATACATGGCGTAAAACCGAACCATTCATCACTTAACACTTCAGAGTTTACATAGACCGCGTCGGGTTAGGTTTTACAATAAGGGCGCCGAACAGGCCAATACTAATTACATTACAAAAGCGGAAGCGATAACGGAAGCAAAAGGGTGAGAGTACATCTCTCCACAGGAAAGCGACTGGGGAAACTCGTGTGCGTTCGATATTACCTGAATACTCAGATAATATAGGATGCACGCAAGCACCGACGGAGTCAGCTGGACTGAGGCAAGACTGGAACAGCTAAAGATTACACTACGCTTCATCATCTCCTGGTCCTCCAACTTCTGGATCCTCGTAGTAGTCGTAATCTTCTGGATTTCCTGCTCCTGAGGGTTTTGGGGGGAGGGAGCGAGGATGAGCACAACTTTCGTGCTCGCGAGCCAATACACAATGCAATAATATACATACAAGGCTTAACAAGGGTGGCTCAGGTTCTTTTATTTGCTTAAAGCAATGTTTTCAACTATCATAATTATAAAATCCTATCACTTAGTATTTTAACAAATTGCATTTTGTTAAGGAGAGTAATTGTGCAATACTTGATAACAGCAGAGATCCCCTCCGTCGAAAACTCTACCTTATTCTTACTTTTGATTGGGTCCGTCCCCAATTACTAACATCACTGAGTTCGGACACTCAGAGAAAATCCAATCTCAGGGCTAGGTGAGCCTACCACACTTTTCATCTCACCCACAAAGGTTTTTAAAATAGAACTAACTCGAGTAAAGATTCCCATGTCCGCCCTTGACCGTAGGCACGACTGTTTAAACAGTTTAGACTCTGCAGAGGTTGTACGCTTTACCCACAAGAGATAGTCATACTCGTTACCCCACACTTTAACTACTAAGCTTTAGCATACATTTGATTAAGGAATTAAAGCATGCAATTTGCTATCTTTAAAAGAATATAATTTGCATAAAATATAGGCTTAATATGATCAAAGTATTGACTCACCTGGATTATAGGCAAGAGGATCTTGATAACCTTGTGCTCAATCAACTTGGAGGTTGTCCGCGTCTTCAAATCCTAACAGGACGAACGCACCGAAAACAGGCACAGACAAGCAAACACAACAAATAAATACAAATGAACAACAAATGAACTCTAAATTAAACAAGACCTATGCCATTGGCAAGATCTTGAAATTACAAAATTTTAGAAATTTAAAACATAATTTTAGGAGTTACGACGAGGGAGATATGAACTTTAGAAGTTGCTCTTTTGAATTAAAACAAAAAAGAAAAAGGAAAAACAAAACAAAAAGGAAATTGGCGGTGGTCCACGGCTGTGTTTCGGCCCGGCCCACGACTCGGGCCGAAACAACGCACGCGCGCGGGGCGCTGGCCTGCCCTAGAAACTGAAGGGGGTGAGATCGAGCCGAAAGCAAAAGGGGGAGGGGAATGGAGGGGTGGCAGCGCCGCATGGGGGAGGGGAAGGGAGCCCGGGGGCGTGCGGCGACGGTCTCGGCCGGCGGCGAGCGGCGGCCGAAAAGGTGGTGACACGGTTAAGAGTGGCGGCAAGGTAGGGAGACCTGGCAGGGAGGGCACCGAAGCGGCGAGGACTTCGAGAGGTAAGTTCTTCTTTGGTTTCTCCTTTCTTTTGCTTTTTCTTCCTCGGCCTTCTTTCTGCTTGGGGAAGAAGGGAGGGGGGAGATCCATGGGGCAGCGGGGATCCTTTAAAGCGTCGGGAAGGAGGATCCATGGGGCTCGCGGCGTGCGGGTGAGCGAGGTGGCGCGCGTGCGCTACACACGGCTTGGACTGACCGAGGATGGGTGTGGGGGCGACGGTACGAGGAGGAGACTTTGGGCGCAGGTGCATGGCTCAGACTGGGCAAGCGGGCGCGGCGGTGTTTTGTGGATGCCAAGGCACAGGCACGGTGCTCGGACTGGGCAAACGAGGGCGCGGCGAGGACGAGCAAGTGGAGCGACGAGGACGCGAAGGACGGCTTCGATCAAAGCGGCGAGGACGGCGATGGGCGTGCGGAGCGAGCCAGCGCACACGAGGGGGCGCTGGGCGGTGCGGGCGTGGCAGGCCGACCTGGGGGGTGAGAGGAGCGGCTCGGGTGCAGGGAGTCTTTGCAGCGGGGCACACGGAGCGCATGGGTGGCAGGGGAGGAAGAAGGTAGGGAGGGGATGAGTTGGGTGAGGACAAGATTTGCAAGGAACGAAACGGGGCGTTACGTGATAAGTTAGATATAACCCTTCCATAGCATCTCCATTTTAGATTTGTTTTCAATATCTCTTATTTTACAAGTAAATAGCACAAATCGACAGGTTAAATAAATTGGACAACAAAAGTTAGTTTTACCTAATTTTCAAGAAAATGGAAAGAACCATATAAAAGTGTTTATTGGAAACGTCTAATTATTTAAAAGGAAATAAAAATAGGTTTAAAAGGATATAAAAATAGGTCACATGTATAAGAGATATGACCCTGTTTTGTATTAATGTAAATATATTGCTCCATTTTAAGAGTCATGAGATAGAACATTATAATTGTTTGCGTTCAATCATACCAATGTTCAATCACGGCTAGCCACGCAATAGTCTCAAATCGCCTGGTTCATATTTCATTTCGTAGAGAGCCAACCAATTAAAAATGCAGAACATGAGCATACTTCATCCAGTGCTCTACATGTCGAGTAATTCTGTCAGGTGATGAATGTTGGGAGTGGAGGTGGAAGGGAAGAATCAATTAAGGAGGATGAGGATTGCATCGAGACGCCGTGGTGGGTGGCGGCTAGGAGGGGCCCTAGCTGCCGGCAGCGAACAGGGAGGAAGGACGGCGCAGATGAATAGTACATGATGGCGCAAAGGCGATTAGGTAACTACCCAATCCTTAGCTGATTTTCATTGATGCATATGCTGCGTATATAAAGGGATACAAACAAACTTGGAAGGTATTATCCTTCCTAATGCAATAAATACTAACTTGGAAGGTATTATCCTTTCTAATACAAACTTTCCTAATGACTCTTTCTTATAGTAAACTTGCATAATTGCAACTTCCTAATTTGAGGATTTCTAAATTACGGCTAGGGCTAGCTGCGCCTTCTCCTAAACTACCGCACATGAAGCGCATCACCTGTTGTTCCTCGTCCAAGTGGCCGCAACAAGCGAGGAGGGTCAAAAAAATTTCGGTGAAGTTGGCCACCGATGATGTGTGCTAGAGGCTCGTCAACGCGCCTAGCGGATTGTGGTGTGTGGGCATGCTGAACCGACGGTGTACGAGGTTGGTAAAGTGCTGCCAGTTAGGCATATCATCCATGCGCTCACACTCTATCTTCCATGGGTGTTTACAATTGCTCGCAGCGATTGATCCATGGTAGTGGATCCTCCTTGCCATCGAAGGATGGAAAATTGAATTTGATGTAGTGTGGTCGATTTCGGGGGGCTCCTACCTGGCCGAAATCACCCCGGGGTGGAGGTTGGTATGGCCCGGGCGGAAATCCCTAAGCCCTGTCCTGATCGCGCGTGTGCATGGTCGCGACATCGATGGTGCGGTGGCGGTGCGATCGCCGGGCCGCATCGATAGCGATGGCGATAGCAAAGGCTGCGACATCGCATTTGTCTTGATCGACGACGCCTTCTTCACTACCGGGCTTGCCCTCCATGCGTACCAACCGTTGGTCATGGCGCTGCGGCGCTTCCGATTTTGCAAGTGGTGGCGTGATTGTCAAGCCGATCCAAAACTTTGGGTAGCAACTTGAGTTGGTTGCTGGTGTTCTCCATGAGCTTCATCATCACCTCCTTGAAGTCATCATCGAAACTGCCGCCGTGAGCCATGGAGGAAGGAATGATGATTGGCTCTGATATATACCAAGATGTAACAGCCCAATTTTCAATTTCAGTAAAATTTAAAAGTTTATTTATGTTTGTGGTTTTTCCTGAATTTTCTTAAGCTTTTTATAATTATTTTAAAGCTAAAACAAATTTATTTGCAAAATTAAAAGCCAACAAATAGTTGGAAATAATTTTATTAAGTCCAGAATGAGTCTGGGAATTTCTGTGAATTTTTCCATAATTTTTGGAAGTATTTCGCTATTTTCTAAAAGCCTAAATGATTTATCAGAATTAAAACAAATAGAAAAGCAAAATAAAATCTCTAAACAGTGTTTGGGCCGAAACCCAAAGGCTCCGGCCCAATTTCCCTCACGCGCCAGGCCCACGCCCCAGTGCTCGCACCTCTCTCCCACCTCCTCATCCACCGTTGGATCTTAATCCAACGCACGCAACGCACACACGCACCCTTCCTCTGTATCCACCGTTGGATCTGGCATCAACGATCAAGATCCTCCGCAGCGGCCGCACCGTCCGAATGACACCATCAATATGAGCCGTGCGATCTTAATCTAACGGCAAGATCTTCGTACCGCTTCACAGACTTAAAACCTTCTAATCTAAACCCTTCAATCTAAATCCTACGGCCAGGATTTCCTCCACCATCTTCTACTCCCATCAAGTCCCAACCGCAGGATCTAAATCCAACGGTTCCACGCCGTTGTCTTCCTCGCCTTCTTCTCCGCGCGTTCAAAACCTACAACCGCCATGGTTGAGCTGGAGCTCGATTTCGAAAACGGGCGTGGCGGCCCGATTTTACCGCGTCAACACCACTAAGTGCATCCCCGTAAACCGCCGCACACGATCCCTCCCTTATCCCTTCGTCTCCGCGCCGGTTTCAACCATGACCGCCGCAAAACCGCCACACGACCCCCACCTTCTTCACGCCACCTCCGGCCTCCCCTCGACCTATAAAAGGGACCTCTGGGATCGTAAGAATCCCGCATTCGAACCACCTTTCACCGCCTCTAAAGCTCCGGCTGTCGCGTAATTCAAGATTCTAGGGTTTTTGCCACCGCAAGCTTCTTCTTCAATTCCGTCACCATCAGCGACGATCTGCCCTCTTGGAGCTCACCGCCGACATCCCCGTCGCAAGGACTACCTCGGGGACCACTTCGCTGCGCCGGAACACATCGGGTTGTCGTTCCCGACAATAGCCGAACATCGTCCTCCACTCCGACGATAATTCCGGCGACCTCCGGCGACCTCTTGAGCCAAGTCAGGTACCAATGTGATCGCAATAGTCGTAGCTACCGTTTGGCACCACTCACCGCCGGCGAAAGTCCGCCGTCCGCCGTTGCCATTGGGCCCCGAGCCCCTCAATGTCGTTGCCGACGTGGCACTACCACCGCAGCGCCACTTAGGCGCCACGTTAGCCCAACGCCCACATGGTCGCCACGACACGCTGCGTGGCGGCCACATCCGTGCCACGCCCGGCACACCTCAGGCCAAATCTCTTGAACTCGGTCCATATGGACCGTGTCACTGACTCATGGGGCCCATCTGTCAGAATTCATTTTAATTCTTTTAAATCCCGAAATACTGTAGCTGATGTAATCATTGCGCAATAAATGGATTTTCAGTAGGAAAATAATTCTGGAAATTCAATAAAATTTCAGATTTAGATATAAACTTCAAAAATTCATAACTTTTGCATATGAACTCCAAATTGGGTGATTCAAATTGCAAAATTTATATAAAATTATAATCTAGCTAACTAAACCAAAATATTTCAGTTTGGAGTTGATTTGAATTATGTTTTTGAATTTATTTGAATTTGAATATTGAATTTGTCGTATTTTCGCGTATAGAATTCGACGACTCCGGAGAGTTCGATCAATCTGAAGATTTAGAATTTCAAGACATAGAACAAGGCAAGTTACACCATTGACCATATTGCCCCTATTATTTTAAGTTATTTTCAGTTTTTAAATTCCTTATTGCATGCATATGTTGTTACAAATATTTTAATATCCTGTTTTACATATAGTTAATTCCATATGTTATTGTATGGCCAAATTTGAATGTTGTATCTGACTACCTTGATACCATAGGCAAGATATTACCAAAATTCAAACATATGCTTAGCCAAGCTTAGTCCACATTTACAGAATTTGGGAGGGTTTACACCAGATTTCTACAAATTGTTTTCAAACTTGATATTGTGGTATTGTTTTACCACATGAGTTTATAAATGAAGTTTTTATTCAAAATAAAATCAAAATGGGTTTGGACTTGGCGAAATGGTCGAATGGTGGGTGCGGAGTTTATGCACGGTTTGATCTGTTAAGATCAATGCCCATGGGTTGTAGGAATGACGCCTAAGTCAATTGAGGACCGGTCTTTGAGCCGCTTATTGCTATGCCATAACGCATCACCACATGTCTGTATGGGCAGGATTTGGCTAACTAATTTGTAATGCCCTAGTATATTTATGTCATGTGATTTTGTGGGTGTCGGTTAGACGTTTTATTCCCACTTGGCGCAAGAGGGGCTTCCGAGGGCAGTCGATCAAAGGGGCGAAACCTTAGCGGGCATGAATGTACTAGGATAAAACATTGTAAAGGCCTCATGGTAATTGCTCAGTCACACGCCTACGGAAGCGTGAATTGGCCGACATAACGAGCATGTCACCTCGTGTGGGTAAAGTTGTACCAACTCTGCAGAGTAGAAACTATTCGAATAGCCGCGTCCGCGGTCATGGACATGCTAGCAGGGCCACTTAAAGTTAGAATTGTTTTGGTTTTAAAATGCTTTATTAAGTGTTGAGGATGGTTAATCCTTATGAAAATTTGGGCGGAAGCCAAGTGTTAGGAGGATCCTTCACTTTATCATGGCGGTTATCCACATTATATCATTGTTATTTCAAAATATGATTTTATCCATAGTATAAAAATTGCCTTAGAAACTACTATGCTTATTCAAACTGAAAATGCTGTTTATGCAAAACAACTCCTGCCATACTCACTTGTTTCCTTATGCATGCATTTAAATTCAATATTGGGTGTGACTTGCGAGCACGGTAGTAGTGCTCACTCTTCGTTGAATAAATCTTATTCGGAGAAAGCTGCTATATTGACGGTGAGGACCCGGACGAGTAGGCCTTCGACCAGACGATTGCACAGTGGCGCATCGTGTGGCTCCCACTATTATGTTATTTCCGCTGTGTTTATCATTTGACATTTGATATTATTATCCAGACTCATTTGTATTCAACAGTTATTTATTTAATGTCAATTACGTTTTCGTGATATGAATGTGATATTCATTTTTGTGAGACTGTGTACACTGGAAATCCTGGACTGGTGTTTGAACACAGAGAATTCGGGATCCTTCGTTCCCGGGTTCGACACAAGATGTCAGGTGATGAACGTTGCGAGCGGAGGCGAAAGGGAAGGATTAGTTCAAGTAGATGAGAATTACATCGGGACGCCGTGGTAGACGGCGGCCAGGAGGAACCCTAGCCACCGGTAGGGGGAAAAGGATGGCACAGCTGAACAATACATGATGAACAGTACACAATGGCACAAAGGGGATTAGGTAACTACCCAATCCTTTGCTGATTTTTATTGATGTATATGCTGCATATATAAAAGGATATAAACGGACTTGGAATGTATTATCCTTCCTAATGCAATACAGACTAACTTGGAAAGTATTATTCTTCCTAATATAAACTTCCCTAATGAGACTTTCCTATAGTAAACTTGACTAATTGCAACTTCCTAATTTGAGGATTCTTAAACTGCCGCTAGGGCCAACTATGCCTTCTCTTAAACTGCCGCACATGACAAATTCTGTGTCGCTGACTTAAACTCCCTCCTATCCCAAATAAATATCGTCCTAGCAAGAAGGCGTGCAGTTAATTTTTTTAATAGCTATATGTAAAACTATTCAGATTTATCACATGAAATGGCAAAAGAGAATTGAGGAGTTAATATGTCCAATCAATGTTTTGAACAAAAAGACATGAAATGTCAAAAGAACTGCTAGCACTACTTATTTATCAAGATCCATATTTGAACAGAACATAGCTGAATTAGGGCACTCCCAACAAACATATTTGTTTGATGTTTAACCTATGACATGTCAACTTTTTTATGTGAAACATTTATACATTGGAGATCTTGTTATCAAATTTGTGGGGTCATGAGTATCAATTTATGAGATATCCATGCACCAAGTGAGGCCCTGTAGTATCAAGTTTTAGTATCAAATCATTAGGATGGTTATTTATAAAACCCGCTTAATCACTCTCGCTCCTCTAGTATATTAAGGTTTAGTATTAAATTCTATTGTGAGTGCTCTTAAGGAACAGGGCGCCACGTATATATGTAACATGCAAGTCGCTAGTTATATACCACCAGTATTGCGTAATTAACCAGGAGCTTTATTATTTCCGATATCATGCAATAAGTCAAATTTGCATGTGGGTTGAGCCGCGGCCGCGCCATGCGTGTTGCTGCTGCAGCCAATGACTGGCAAGGTGTTAGGGGGAGAGCTCTGATTAATTTGACTGGGACAAAATCTCCAAGTCAATCAACGCGCGCTTCATTCGCTCATGTCATGAGTCTTTGCGGACTAGAACGACTTTGCATGATTAACAAGGGAGCGACACATATAATTAATTGTTAAGCCGCCATCTCGTTCCTCGATCGCTATCTGTTTGCAGAGCTGAAAGGATCAATTGTCGTCTCTCCACGTTCGATGTACGGTTTCAAGGGTTAGGTAATCCGACATATCCAGTGATTCGAACTGCACGCAATTGCAGGGAAATTACAGCTAGCTGAGCTGAACAGAATGTACATTGAGAGAGCCAAATCACGGACTGATGATACGTTCATACGTAGTAACGTAGACTAAGGGAACCCGATCCTACGACTGCCGCTGTGAACGACTCCAAATATGTTTTCAAAAGCCATCAATTAACCTGCCTTCGTACCGTGAGGCAACATGGGACTTGCTGCTGATTGCGGAAACAACATGGAACGAGTCCAAACTCCAAAGTACGACTAATGCTAGCTATCACAGGCATGCAGCATTTTTGCTGCTGCACACTGTCAAAACTCAAGAGTAGAGCCTTGATAATGACAATATTGTTAGAGCCTTAGTAAACCTAGATGTTTCTTGGTAGGAAAATTGAGATTTTAACGAATTCTGGAGAGAAAAAAACGGTTTGTAATGCGTGCATATGCATTCAACTGCATCCTCAATGACGTCAATTGTTGCTTGATAGAACCGTTTCAAGCGCGTCTTTACGTACATAGCTAGATAGACGTGAATAGAATTATAGATTGGGTAATGACTTGGATATTAACTATAGTTGATACCCCGTGTGTTGCTGCGGGCTTCGTGCCTACAAAATAACTTTGAAGCAAAGGGAAAGAGAAATAAAGGTGACATCGAATTTGAAGATTTGGATTGTTGATATTGAAACTTTAAATAATGAACAGATATTTCTGTAGACTCAAACAATTTGCAACATGTTTACCCTCAATTTGGCAATGAACACTCAACTGATCTAAAGTTTGAATACAATGCAACTTACAAAAAAGGACACGATGTATTTACTGTAGCCTGGAGGAGTAATTAACCAATTAAGCCCATCAATTTTCCCATTGTTATCTGAGATACATTCCTTGTAGCTTCGCAAAAAGGAACTAAAGATACATAAAAGAACAATTGAACAATCTGAACGGTTTCATGTAACTGATGAAATGAGTATGCCTAAAAATGTCCACTCTACTTGTTCACGAAAAAAATGCACGGTTATATAAACATTTCGTATATGAAGAAATCAATGAGCACTTTTTTTCTGCTAAACGAAAGAAATTTCAGTTCAGCACAGTTTAGTACCTGAGACAGCAACTGCCAAATACTTAACAGGGTAAAATGATCCACTGTTGGACGAAGGCACATGAAGCAACTGCTGGTTTGCTAGCAGTTATTGAGGGGACATGCTATTCTACACGTGAAATTCCAATATTAAAGAACATTTGCATACATTAGAAACTTGAGAAGTAACATTGTCATATCAATGTGAAAGGATTGTTGTAGGTATTATCTTTTAGTAGCAATTTGAACATAGCCGATAAAAAGAACAAAGCAATTAACAGCTCCTTACATGATGGATAAGAAATCATTGCTCAATTGGAGACATTTAAATTAGTGAAATGAAATTCCTTCATTTTGACATCAATCCTACCAAATAAGCTTTAAGTTAATTTCTACATTAAAAACTGAACATCAAGTTTAAATTGGTATCGGCAAAAGAAAAGCAAAAACTCACCATTATGAACAATTGCCATATTGAACTGATCTTGTATTATCTATAATGAAGCATCATATCATTACATGTATGTTTAAGAAAAATATATCCATAATATTAAATAAATAACACCAGTACTTATTTTTTACCAGATAATAAGTGAATAGTAAAATGGATTGACTAAAAGCTTGTCGAAAACATAGATACATATTAGACAAACTATAGAAAAAAATAGATTGGGCTGGGCTGGTGTCTGGGTTGGATGAAAGAACAGTGGACGTATGCTCGGATTGGTATTAACTGGGCGGGGCTCGCTGGAAAGAACGGAGCATTCTTGTGACTTTGAGCCGAAAGGGAGGGCATGTGGGGGCGCTAAGATGTAATCTGACGGTCAGCTAATTTTCAGATGACACCGAGGGCTGTGGAAGGAGGAAATTAATTAGCAATTATATAACACCCCGGCCCGCAACCTGGGTCTAGAATGCTACCACTACACATTAATCATTACAAACTTTGCACAGCTAATTAAACAGCTAGACAATATACAGCAAAAGTAGATATCTAGAGAGCGTGGGTTGCAATAGATCTACATGTGACGTGGATGTTCTATTCCCCTTCCTGAAGCATATCAACTTCGTCATTCACCTAGACATCAAAAACAAACAAGGGTGAGTCCGAAGACTCAGCAAGCACATAATAAGAACGATAAACACTGCCACACAATATAAACATAACCACATCATTATCTCTTTATTAGCGCGATGCATCATAATTCTACATGCACCAATATGCTCATGCTCATATGCATCTCATCAGCTGATACCGGTATCGCGGAGTGTCCACCCATCGATGACACACTCTTCCCCCATCTTCGTTAGGATGGGGTGCTTACATTGTAGGACTTCAGTTAGTCTCTACAAATGTAAGACTTCATCTAGAGCACACCGGATTAGTCATGTATCTTTCTCACTGACCTCACCGAAATAGTTACATGACTTTCTCACCGACCTGGCTCATGCAACCTTTCCATGTTGCAAATGCACATGTCCATTGTCATTAACATGATTCATCATTATTATCATTAACAGGGTAGCATCATTACTTACCTCATCCCATCATTACGCCATTACCATAAGCATCATCACACAAGCATCATCACATAATCATCGTCATGTCATGAAAACATCACATAATTCATAACATTTATATGCTATCGCTCTACTATGCACTTGCATGTTAACCAAGCGGAGCGGAGTAACGTACGGATGATGTCGTTCTAGAACCTCCACCTGAACAGGCATTCAACCAGACTCAATACAATGTAATCATACATGCACATATATGGACGACTTCGTCCCTACACGCAATCCGACACGAACGAATCCCTTCCCTCTGGGTGCTAACCCGCTAACCCGGTGCCCAAATTAATAATAACCATAGGTTAGAGATCGTGCCGAGAAAACTT
This sequence comes from Ampelocalamus luodianensis, assembly GCA_036346255.1. Lineage (NCBI taxonomy): Eukaryota > Viridiplantae > Streptophyta > Magnoliopsida > Poales > Poaceae > Ampelocalamus > Ampelocalamus luodianensis. Next base: position 200,946 of record JAYEVH010000157.1, on the reverse strand, counting down.
ACGAATAAAAAATTTATGCGCGTACCCCAAATTTCTTTCCTCCCTTCTCTTCCTTCTTTTCCCCTCCCCTTTTCTTTCTTTGGCCGAAGCCTCCCGAGCCCTCGGCCTCATTTCCCACCTCCCCCTTCTCTCACTCTCATTTTCTCACCCACCCGGTGGTTCTCCCGGTCGAGTCCCCGCCGGCCCGCCAGCGCCGCCCCACGCACCACGCACGCGACCGGTCTGTTGCCGCCCACGCCACCTGCCTCCAGCCTCGCCGAGCGCCTCCGGCGCCCGGCTTGCCTGGCTTTGACGTCACCGTCGGCGTCGCCTCCGTGCTCACCTTCGGCCCCTCCGCCCTACCGACGCCGGTCGCTCCCGGTAGCGGTGCTGCTGCCTGCGCGGCTCGGCCTTCGGCCGCCGTCGCCTCCCCTCTGCGTCGCCACCGTCGAGCCGTCCCGCCCCCGCGACGTCACCTCTGTATACCCCTTCCCTCTCCTCTACTCCCTTTGCTCAAGTGGACTTGGTTGATGACGGGTTCGATTTGGGCAAAGAGAAATGGGAAGAAAAGGGTGGGTCACTGGTTTCGCCGATTAGGAAGGGATGGCGATGATGGTGAGTGCTGCTTCCCGGTGTTCCCTTCGATGGGTGCTTCTCTGGTGGCTCCTCTGGTCTCTCTGGTGATGCTCTCCGGCGTCGCCGATAGCTCGCCCGCACTCCTGCCGCGCCGCGCCTTGGCTCCTTGCACCGTGCCTCCCTGCGCTGGCTTGGTTCTTTGGTGGGGATGAACTGGGTTGGCTTGATTCTTATCCCCTCCTCTCTCTCTCTCTCTCTCTCTCTCTCTTACTGTAGAGGGGTAAATAGGTAAAACTTACCCTTACAATTCACGGTTACTCATTTTGTATTTTTTGTTGGCATTACAAATTAACTACGGGTGAGTGGGGATCAATTGTATAGTGTTAGGCTGCTCCCAATGGGCGATATCTTAATGCTGATTTCTTAGTACATGAGAAGTGTTATGATACCATCTTCCCAATGCATGGTTTCTTATATTGTAGTATCTTAAGCTGTTTCATTTAATCACCGCATGAGACTGTTTTGCGTTGGATTTCGAGCGAGTAGTATCTAAATTAGATACTAGAGTACCCTCTCTTCATTAACTATGGTGCCACATTATTATTTTGCCTACATGGCAAGCTAAGATACTAGCCAAAGTGCAGCATTGGGAGCAGCCTTATAGGTTAGTCTTGTTTCCGAAGCCCATTTGGCAATGCAAAACATCATTCTATTAGAATAAGTACAGAGAAGAACTGATTATCTGAAATATAATAATAATCGACATAATACAATGATTAACAACAGACAGACATGCACCATATCATGCAGTTACAATTAAGAATCGACGTAAGCTTTAGCTAGCTAGCTCGTGGCTCGTCTACTTGACGACGTAGCACTTGTTCCTGATCTCTCCCTCAACCCCGGTGAGCACGCCGACGTTGCCCATCTTGATCATGGAGTTGCCGAAGTCCCTGAAGAACGCGTCGTTGAACTTGCCGGTGGCGATGCGCTGGACGTACTCCCTGGTGGTGGCGTCGGTGAGCAGCGCGGCGTCGGATTGGAAGAGCCCCCTCCGCTTGGCGACATGGCGGTAGTAGCTGGTGTCGAAGGTCTTGTAGCTGCCGGGGTCCATCTCCGACAGCGTGCTCCTGTCGTCTACGCTCTTGCACCGCATCTTCAGCTTGTCGGCGTACTCTCTGTCGAGGGACGGGTCGACATCGTAAGCGCCGTTCTTGCCGGGGAAGTTGTAGAGCCGGTCCGCGTACGAGGGGCAGTGCGCCGTGCCAAGGGTGTGGGCGCCGGAGAGGACGACGAGGTCCTTGATGTCGAGGCCCTTCGAGGCGAATATTTTGGCGAGCAGCGGGATGTCACCGAACGCCGGCGGCAGCTGGTTGGCCGCCTCCGTGGCGTTGGACACCCTGCCGTCTCTCCTGCCCAGCGCGACCGGCCAGAAGGGCCCCTTGGCCAGCACGACGGCGTCCCGGGCCATGAGGGTGAGGACGTCGGCGCACGAGACGGTGCCCGGGCAGGCGGCCTCGAGCTTGGCCTTGACCCGCTCAACGGAGCCGAATCCTCGCAGGCTCTTGTTCGGCTTGGCGTCCCTCTCTGCCATGTAGCCCTCGGTCGAGTTGAGCAAGACAGAGGCGTCACAACCCTGCAGTTTTGCGTTGCACGCACATGTTTCTCTCAGTACATGATGATCAATGGAAACAATCCCGAAAGTACAAATGCTTAAGTTCGTAATGTACCACGGACAACAACGCAGCGCAACTTACCCTGACGAAGCAGTCATGGAAATGGAGCCTGAGGAGCGGGCCGGCGAGGCTGGGCGCGGCGGAGATGATCTTCTCCATCTCCTCGCGGACGATCGCCTCGACGTTCGGGCATGTCTTGCTGTAGTAGCCGATCTCCAGCTGAGCCACTGCCGAGCCAGCTGCGAGAACCAGGAGGGCCAGAGGGAGCAGCAGCACTACACGAGACCTGATCGCCATGGATCGATCGAGCTTGAACAACTAATCAAATCCTTAATTTCTCTGCAGCAAGAATGTTTTGCTAGTGGTTAAGTGATCTAGGATGGAATGGATGAATGGGCATGTTCTTGCGTCTCCCTGTATTTATAGAGGTGCCGGTTACGTACACATTGGTACGTTTCAGTGTGACAACCTGTTTCTGTGTATGCAGCCATGTGCTAACTTCCACCTCAATTCAAGCATACAACCGCCTCCATTAACAAATGCACATACATGTATATGCATTGAGGCATTGACTGACGCGCGGCTACAAACGAACAAGTCTATATATATAAAAAAAAACAGAAAGGAAAATAGACGGAGCAAATGTCAGTTCATGAGCGCGTCGTTGTAACATGACATGTATCCACCTATGTGTCATCTGTCTGAGCTATAATTGAGGGTTACCGTTTTGAGTTATAATTTAGGGAGAGTATAGTATGCATCAAGGGGAATAACATCCCATGTGCTTGGGCAATGATTTGGGCAGGGTAGCTGCGTGTTAATATATAGTATATCTCTGTGATGAAGAGGAATTCTTGGGTGAGGCGTATATGAAAGCACCTAGCGTAATGTACGTGAATGTTACGAAAGATGCATGTTCTCCGCAGCATTGGCCGGTAGGCTGACCATGTCCCTGCGGCTTTTGCGCGTCATCGGCCAAGCATGGAGGAATGTTAACTCGGACTCGAAACATCCAAGTAGTACACGCCTAAAAGAATTACAAAGGCCGGGTACACACTTACCCAAGGGGTGCAGCGACGGATCCAGAACGAAAATAATTAGAAGTCTTTGAGGTAAGATGAGCCACGTTCGGCTGGGCTATGACTTGAATGTTCCCTCATGTTGGATTAGAGGTGTCCACACTATATATACATAATTATATCTAATTAAAATTGATTTTTGAACCTAGTGTCTTGTACACCTTGTTATGACGCTGTAGACCCCCAAGGGATACACACTAGGTGATCTCTGGTTACCCAGCAGACCGGCCAAAAAATGGCCAAAATTGAATTCAAGCCGGTTATCGGAATTTTTATGGCCGGTGAATGAGATTTTCAGCCGGTTATCAAATTTGAATTCAAAACTTGGTTTCAAACTTTTTACCCTGTTTTTTGAGATTCCGGTGGTAAACTCTGTGACCCTAGTTGTTTTTCAATTGCTGGTTTTTTTCGTGTAGTAAACGGTAGATGTGGATTTTTTTTTTGAACCCGTCGATATCATGATTTTGATCTCTAGTAGGTGAAGTCATACGCACTATCACTATTTGCCCATGGAAGTAAGCATCATATGCCAACATGGGAAACCCAATTAAATACGTTCAACCTGAGTTCTAAGTCAGGCCTGACAAAACATTGACCCGCTAATTTTGCATAGAGGCCGTGTTCCTCTAGCTAACTGAACTACACAAGGCCCAAAATGTCCCAGTGGCTGGTTGACGAAATCATACACACCACCTATAAATCCATAGAAGTAGCATGCAACGCCAAGATGGGAACCCAACTAGATATGCTTAGCCGAAGTTCAAGTCAGGCCCGACAAAACATTGGCCCACTAATCCTATAGCTAACTGAACTACACAAGGCCCAAAATGTCCCGATGGCTGGTGGGTGAAGTCATACACACCATCTCTATATATCTATGGAAGTTGCATGCATACGCCAAGATGGGAATCACAATTAAATATGCTTAGCTGGAGTTTCCTCTAGCTAACTGAACTACACAAGGCCCAAAAGGTCCCAATGGCTAGTTGAGAACTAACATGCGATTGGGAAGTTCATAAACATAATTGGGTACTCCTCCAAAGAAAAACATAATCGGATACAACCGTCTTAAGGGCATATCACTAATGTTCTTGTGTATATAAAGATTCTTTGTAAAAGTAGATATTTGCCGTAATTATCCATCGTGCAGTTAAACATCAAGGCCGCATGACTCCGAACTGTGTACCACTAGAAAATCAGCAGGCGCCGGATCGGAACCCAACGTTTCCGCCCGCCAAATCGTACAACACCTCGATCGTTCGCTGATTCACGTTGCCGATGATCCCAGTGTAGTTGTCTCCCCCTGACGCCCAGAACGCGAGGCAGCCATCTAGCAGGACCCCGGACGAGGCGTCGAGCTCGACGGTCGCGCCGCCGCTGAACGTCAGTGCGACGGTCGGCACCGTCGCGTTGTCGTACCCGGAGAAGTTGTAGCACGTGTCGAGGTAGCCCACCGGCGGTGCGAGTGGGTAGGCCGCCATGGCGCTCCGGAACGCGGTTCGGAGCGCCACGTAAGCTGTCTCCTGGAGCGCCGTGACGATCGAGCCCGAGTCTGTGATCATGCCCTCCGAGAACACAGCCGGCGGTATGTCCAGCAGCTGTCCGCCGACGCTGATGCCGGTAAGCATCATCAGGTAGTACCCCGGCTGCTCTTCTATCTGGAGCAACGGCGTGAACACGAAGCCCGATGTGTTGGCCGGTGCCCCGAGGGCGAGGAACCCGGTTGAGCTGCCCGTCGGCGGGAGGCAGTGCGAAAATGCACCGCCGTGTTCTGCGGATATCTGCAACACGAGCGACTCCGGTAGGCGACCGAGCCCGAGTATGCCGTCGTACTTGTCGTACGGGCCCTCCTGGTCATGGCCGCAGCCGAAACGGAAATTCTCGACGACAGCTCCCGGCCCAAGTGTCAGCGTGTCGTTGCTGTACACCCCCGTCGTGTTGGCGCCGCTCCCGTAGGTGATCCCGAACCCGCATTCCGAGCTGCTTGTGCAGCCATTGCCATAGATTTGGCCAATGAGATTCCTGCATGCCATGGAGTCGCAGGGGATAGGAGCGTAGGTGGAAGAGTTACTCGGATCAAACAGGGGGTGCTTCTGGGGGTAGCAATTGCTGGTGTTGCACGGCTTGCATTGGATCCACGACAGGTCGCTGCCGGTGTCGACGAGGATGGTCTGCGGCACGGCTGGCGTGCCGAAGCCCACCGTGACAACGTACTCCAGCGAGTCGACGGAGTAGCCCAGCTCGGTCGGGATGTTCACTCGTTCATCGTACTGCGGTGTCATGCTAGTCAAGGCTCTTCTTGTAATGTACTCAGTGCGTGCACGGTCTCGGCGAAGCGTTTCGGCGAGAGGCAGCTTGTCTTTGGTCTGCACGGGCGCGCACGGTCCGTGCCGGTGCGCCAGTGGCACGGAGGCACGGTTTGAGTCTGGAACCCCTGAAAAGTGGCAGCATAGTAGGATTTAGGATCGAGATTAGTATTAGTGATCACATGATTGTTCAAGATCAGATCGATTTTATACCTCTTGATGTAGAACATGATGCTTCTGATGACTCGAACAAGGCAGTTGGCACCACCACAAATTTGCGTTCCTCAACACCTGCAGCTGCAAGAGCAATGGAACAGCAACTGCACAGGAGCAGGCACAGAAGCCGTGAAGAAGCCATGGAACAGGAAGGAATGAATAAGCTATGCTTCGGTCCGTGTGAATTATATAAGGGATGGGCTCGGATTGATGACGAACATTATGACGATCTTTCGACTTGGTCCATCACTTGCGAATGGAGCTGCCAACAGAGCGTGACAAAATTACCTTGGCCCTTTCCATTTTGTGGGAATAGGACTAATTCAATTTGCAACCTTTTTTGTCTTGCATTTTGTTGCCATATTTGTGGACGCTTCGTCTCTTTGGGCTGCCAAATGTACATACATCTCCACGACTGCAGCATCTTTGTTCAGAATGCCCGTCTGTAATGGATAGTTGTTTTTATCAGCTGAAGTAGAAGATTCCAGTGCAGGAACAGACAACACAAATACATTTGTTCATGGCTCCATCCAGGTGCAATTTACAGTTCAACTCATGAGAATCACGGTCTCAAGAGGTCTCAAGAAACTACCCATTAAAATGGTGGTCTCATGCAACTTTTACCTTGTGAGTTCAATAACAATCGTAGCCCCTGAATATGTTTTTGTCCTTCAGCGTAACAGGGCAAGTTACCTGCATTCCTAGACCCTACCAAGATCAAAAGGAGCATACATAGAAACAGCATTACTGCAAACCTCTCGGTTAACTGGACGCCCAAAACTAGCTTTCAGCGGACACATTACACGAGTCATCTATCTGAAGCTTATTCAGGGAGTAACTGAACAGTGCTGCTGACGATATTCCGTCCATTTCGCACAACTAACGGAATTGCCCGCGCCTGATCCCTGATCATATTGGATCCGTTGGGCAAGGTTCTTTACGTAGTTTGTCACCTGCGAGGTAAAATCTTGATTTTTTCAGATAATGAAAGTATAACTCTCGGCCCTGCACCAACTAAGAATGCACACAATCATTACACCATCATCAGCTAAAAGTTTAAAACAAAAAAAGGCTAAAAGCTAACAATGACAAATAAATTGTCATGCAAAGGCTAGTCTAAAAAAAGACAACCTAGCCCCGCCTCTGGGACCAACTAGAAGATCGTCCACACGCGAACAACAGCTGCGCAGCAAAGAGGTAATGATGGGCCAGTCTCCGTAGCGACGCCTCCAAGAAGGGATACGACTCACATCGTCGTCGTCGGATCCAACCAGCGAAGGTCAGATCAGGAGTTTTCACTCCAGAGCTCAGGTACCAGTTCTTCAAAGCAACACCTTCAAAACGGTAACGTCGCTCAGGTCGATGTCGTTGCCAGATCCAACTAATGAAGACAAGATCAAGAGTTTCCACCCCGAATCGAAGGTACCAGCGCTCGAAGACTACACCACAGCACGACCTCGTCACTGGATCCAACCAATAAAGACCAGATTGCCAAGACGATGTCCGCAACATCCCCAACGGCCAACCTCCGCCAGCACCAAAGGAAGGTGACGTCCACCGTAGCCCACGCGTCGGCCGGTTAAAAGCCGTCCACCGGGGAGGAGTCGAGCGCCGCACAAGCCACCGCCACTGAGCCGTCGCGATCTCTACCAACTGCGCCAAATCTGGATCTGCACCGCGCCACCTCCGTCGTCATGCCATCAACGAAGCCGTGCTGCCGAAAGAAGCTGGCGGAGAAGAGCCCCGGATCGCCATGCCCGAAGACGAGCCAGCGGAAAAGGGCCCCAGATCCAACCCCGACGAAAGTCCACGCCGTTGAAAATCGACAGACAGATGTCGAGATTCGGGAGCGTGATGCAGATTAGGCACCACCACCGAAGAGAAGAAGCCCCGCCGACGGTGGCGGCGAGGAGGAAGGGAGGAGGAGAGTGGTGGAAGGGGGGGCTTGTTTGGTGGTCGCTAGGGTTTTTAGCAATGTAAATGCTAGATACACTACTACAAAACAGGTCATAATAGATGGTTCATCATAGATGGTTCTTTTGGAACCGTCTGTGTTGTTATATCACAGACAGTTCCTTTTGAAACCGTCTGTGATACGCTATTATCACAGACGGTTCGTATTAAGAACCGTCTGTGAAGTATCACAGACGGTTCATGATACGAACCGTTTGTGATAACTACCTCATCACAGACGGTTGGTACGACGAACCGTCTATGATACTTCACATACGGTTCGTGATACCAACCGTCAGTGATAAGTACCTCATCACAGACGGTTGGTATTAACAACCGTCTGTGATTTTGATTTTACCATGGCTTTAAATTTTCCTTACTCTGTGATTTTACCATGGCTTCAAATTTTCCTTACTCTGTGATTTTACCATGGCTTCAAATTTTCCTTACTCTGTGATCTCTGATTTTACTATGGTTTCAAATTTTCCTTACTCTGTTATTTTACCATAGCTTCAGAGAGTAAGGAAAATTTGAAGCCATGGTAAAATTAAGGAAAATTTGAAGTTATAGTAAAATCAGAGAGTAAAGAAAATTTTAAGTCATGGGAAAATTCAAGTCACAGACGGTAAAGAAAATTTTAAGCCATGGGAAAATTCAAGTCACAGACGGTTCTTAATACCAACCGTGCGTGATGGCGTCATTATCACGAGCAGTTCGCATTAAAACCGCTCGTGATGATATACTGCCGCAGCGGTTCATAATCTGAACCACTTTGTGATATGTCATCACGCACGGTTTTGTATGAAACCGCGCGATTCGCAATGCGGGAGGCGGGAGTTCGAAAAATTTTGAACGCGTGCGCGGGAGGCAAAGTATTTTGACGTTGTCCTTATATATTATAACTACCCCAGCGTTGTCTTCCTCTCCCTCGGCCCCCTTGGGACCTCAGGCTGGCTCTCATCCTTCCTTCCCTCCTTTGCTCCACTGGGTGCCGCCTCCTCTGGCCTGCAGGCCTCCAGCCCTTAACACAGCGCCACCACCCGTCGCCGCCTTGCTCCGCCCTCCGGCCCTCTTCTCCGATCACCACCTCCAGCTTGCGCGCTACCCATCTCAGTCCTCCCTCTGCTCCCCTCCTTCACTTTTTTGTTTCATATTGAGTATTATTTATCTTTTGATGTTTTGCTGATTTTGATTTAAGCGCTTTTGAGATTGCTTGATGTGGTTTGTTCTATGCATGAAAAAGGGGCGAAGCCGCTAGTTGTGGGGTTCTTGGTGATCATGTATGCTGAGAGAGGTGGATGCTAAAAAAGGGAGGAGGGAAGGAAGGATGAGAGCTGGCCGGCGGAAGGTCCTAAGGCTGCATTCCGGTTATTGCTGCTGGTGGAATTATAGATGGCCGTGGCTATGCTAGATGGCTTGGTGTGCTACACAATGTGTGTTGGTGGGTTCTTGGTGATCATGTTTGGGTGTGCTAGATAGCCTAGTACTCCACAATGTGTGCTGCAAACACCGTTCTATGTAGAATAGAAACAACGTATGTCAATTTTTTTTTGCAATAAAAAAAACTATCACAGACGGTTCTGAACTAGAACTGTCTGTGATATCCACATATCACAGACGGTTCTAATTATGAACCATCTGTGATATCTCACATATCACAGACGGTTGGTAACTAGAACCGTCTGTGTTGTGACTTATCACAGACGGTTTTTTTAACCGTCTGTGATAACCGCCAGTTATCACAGATGTACAAAAACACAAACGGTTCTGAACCGTCTGTGATGACATTTTCTGTAGTAGTGATAGATGGGTACATCTGAAGGTGATTTCCATATATCTCCATATGATATCAAATCTTGAGCCAAACTCTTGATGCGTGCATCAAAGAGTAGATCAAGCGTACTGTTGAACGTCGACGAGTTGTTAACGAGCGCGTGGTGCACAGATTGATTGACAAGGTCACACAATACGATTTTTTTAAAAATAATACATTTTAAAAATAGAATTACATAAATAAATGCTCGTTTAATATAATTACAAAAATAGGCTTATGTCGTCATTTCAAAGAACGACATCCCCCGTCGCTGGTTGGACTAGCAACACTGTCGCCAGAAAAATAGTGTTAAATGTCTCTGTAGCCATTTGGAATGACGACAAAAAGCAAATCGCCATATGAAATGGCGACAAGTTCCTGTAGTCAATTCAAATGGCGATAGAGCTGTTTTTTATTTTATTTTTTTGGTAGAAATAATTGAAATAAAATTATATCTATATTTGTAGAGAATGTAGCTTCAAATTTTATAGGATTTGACTAAGTTTTTTTTTTTGTAATACCTTTTAGTGTCTGCGCAACCGGTTATTTTTTTTTTAAAAAAAAAGAACAAAATATTAAGTTGAGAACAATTTAGGAGTTAAATTTAGAATATAAGATTTCAACTACGGCAATAAGACTTCATAATCTAGGTGCGAATTACATGGCGCCGAGTGTTTGATTACATGCATTTGTTTGTACTGCTATTCTTACGGTAGAAACGACAACATGCACGAATCATCGACCCGATCTACATGTAGGATACATGTGCGCCTTTTAGAATTGCAAAAACTAGTGGATTGAAAATAAGTCAGTCTTAACGGCCTATCGGCGCCTTCCCCTTGTCTGTTGTAGATCCGTGGGTTCAACCAGTCCCAAAGGAAGCCTGTACCACGAAACGGACTAGAAGATATAATGATGTAAGCACAACGTAAGGCCAAATCAATAATCAGGACGCAAATTGAACATAACTTACCTCTTCGATCCGCAGTGCCCCCAGACGATGATGAGCGCTAGGACAGCTGCTACTCTCACTAGCAGGAGCCTTCCCCTTGCCTGGTCGAATCTGCTCCTCCCTCTCTCCCCTTCTCGGCTACAGATGGACATGGCTTTTGTCGGGATCCAAATATACAAATCTGGACCATCTGTGTATATTGCACTAGTCTAGGATCACGCTAGTGCATACAGTGACAACATCGATAAAATATCATTCCATATGCAAAGATAACTAAGAAATAGACAATTAACAAAGATTATCAGAGTAACAACCTTAAGTTCAAAGCTTACAATTAATGCCTCAGAAGACGAATATCTCAAATAAACTATAGCAGAAGGAAACTGAATAACTTCAGTGTAGCCCATCCCATATGCTCACAGGCAATCGACTAGTGTAGCACGATCTAGTTCTCCACGATCCTTGAAGTTGACCTTGTTGACCAATGATGAACTGATGTAGTCTTTATTAACTAAACAACATTGTTTATAGCAAGGGTGAGTACATGGAGTACTCAACAAGTTGTACCACATAATGCAATTATAGATGATAACTTATTTCAAAGGATATGACATATATGGTTCTTTTGCATAAAAGTAATAGTTGCAATTGAATACAAATAATAGATTGAAAACATAATTGAAAACAAATAGTAATAATAATTTAACAAGTATTTCACAGAGCTTACATAGTCTAATCAATTCTTTCACACAGGTGTATAAGTTAATTCACACGATTGTATAAGTTTGTTCGCATATTTGTCCCTCTCAATTGTTTTATGAAAATATACCCTTAGTGTGAAATCCCCGAGTATGTCATGACCACAGACGTGGCTATTCGAATAGATTATTAATACTATGTAGAGGTTGTACACTTTACCCACAAGATACAATGAACTTGCAATTAAGCAATCATAACAAAATCTTTCAGAAACTTCATCTCAACAATGACCCTCACGATGTGCATACAGCTGGCACCAAACTTCATAGAGCTCATTATCCCGATGCACACCGTTGGACCTGGAGGCAGCGAACCACCCATAAATGCGACCCTACCAAGTAGTCCGCACTTCCGCACTTCCACACAGCTAACCTACTGCCTGAGGTAGCCAATGTTGAGACTCCATAACTTAATGAGTTAGGTCTGTCCCATACCAGACATGTGGTCATATTTTAAGGCTCAGTTCAATGACGTACAAAGTTAAGTTCTTAATTGACCAAGGCGAGACTGTCAATTTCTAATTAAGTTACCACAATTCACGTTTCCCAAGCACACAATCCACCATATCATAATTCCTTTCCATTCGCCGCAGTCTATGTGGGGACACCGGAGTTATCTCCATAAGACCGAGACTAATCAAGGTCTTAGGGACATAACTCTAGATCTCCAGTAAATGGATTCCAACTTAACTCCATCTAAATGAGAGGCTTAACTCACGCTAGAGCCCCGACGATCATGCGCGCCGCTCCTCTGCGAGCACTACATGATTGTCAGTTCTCCAACAAGTCAAGCACTACACTTAGTAAGTTAAATAGGAAGCCATGAACAGCGAGTACAACTTATATTAGCTCCCAAGATCAGCGACCAATATAATCATACTCCCATACAACGTTGTTCACATCCATACAACAACCATACATAAATAGTACAAAAGTGATACATCAAAGTTTCAAGTTTACAACTACATAAGTGGTCGACCGGCCAAATTAAACAAGTTCATAGCGGAAGCAAGTAAATAAACCAAAATGCCTGCAGTGGTATGCCACACAACCCATCGGCAACCGACTGGGAGTTAAAGATAGCACACTACTCATCGGTGTCGCCTAAATCGACACCGACAACCTCGTCGATCTCATTATCTTCCTCACCTGTAAAAGCCAGCAAACATCTAGCTGAGTACAAAAGAGTACTCGCAAGTCTTATACAAATAAAAATAGTCATGCATAAGGTCATTCAAGGGAAGGCTCATATTGGCTTAATTTTTGCGAAAACGACGCAATACTGAACAACCTACACATACTAGTTTTTCAAATGCCATTTCAAAATCAGATTTGAAGTAGAATTAAAACATGTGAACAAGTGATAAATTCAATAATAAATGAATCATACCAAAAACAAAGTGGCGGTCCACTTTGATACAACAACAAGCATGAATATCCCATTCATGACGATACCAAGTTTACCCACAATTTTAATTTCAAGTCTAACAATAAGCAGCCACAAATTTCAAGCGGTCGTCCATAACCGTGTACACGGCTATTCGAATAGATTTATACCCTGCAGGGGTGTACTACTTTACCCACACGACTTGATTAGCCTGTAAGCCTCCAGATGCCTCCGAATATAGCATACTTCCTATGGTATGCCGGCCGGGTAAATCAAGATATGGTCATTTTTTGCAAAAAGATCCCATTGAGCTAAGTCCCTCAACTAATGGCTCCTAGGAAACACAAGACGTTAACGTCTCCATCCTATCTCCTAGGAAACACAAGACGTTAACGCCCCCATCCTATCGGCCCAAAGGAACACGGGATTTCACGGTCCCATGCCCTCACAATTTCACCACCGTGGGACTCAACACAACAAAATCTTCCCCCTACTTAACCATACGGCTCCCAACCCGCGTGTGATAGCACGAATGCTGCTTGAACAGCAGGTACCTAAAGTTCGGTCCTTAATTGTCCAGACAAGCCAAACCACATACCCAATTCTCGTGCACAAAGCACCATCACTAACCAACACTTGTCCAGACCAAAAGCTCTTTTAAAATAACAAAATTTAACTCATAAAACAGATACGAAGATCTGAAACAAAAGTATATAATAAGAGTTGTGTTTATCCCATAATTGTCGGGTTATTCCCGACAATCAACTACCGGTTCTAGACTTGCATGGCTAAGCAACTCGAACAATATAACTTCACTCATCCTATCATAACATTTCAGTAATGGAATAATTCAAGGATAGCCACAATGACAACATAATAGGATGTGTCTAACTATTCATCACAAAATAGCGACATTATCAAAATAGCATGCAAGCAATTATCATTGCATCTACCCTAACAAATCTGGGATCAAATATGATGCAAAAAGAAAGTTCAAAGGATGCTTGCCTTGCTGGTAGAGCAATTGTTCACTCTCGGTAGCGTACGAGTCAATATCAATGAGCTCGGAATCTATATAAATACAATACCGAATAAACATCGAGAAATACTCCAAAAATCAAAATGCTCAAAAATGCAAGATTCTTCTACAGTAGCTAAGTCATGATTTTAGATGATTTTTGGTGAAAGGATTATTTCATTTTGATTTAGTATATGAATGTTATGGTGGTTTGAATTTTAGATTTTAATACGCCTTTAATCGCGTAATTTAATTATGAGGTGATAATTTGTAGAGCAGTGGTGAGTACATGGATTATATGGGTAAATAGGAAATATTATTACAAGTTCAAAACAGTTGAGTTTGCTTCAAAAGGAGTTTACATTATTTAGTTATGAATTTTTGAAGTTATCAGCATTTTCTTTCGTAAAGATAATAGTGTTAATAGCTCATTTTCCAAAATACTGCTCTCTGTGACAGAGACATGTTTGAAACCAATTTTAATATAAATTTCATTCAAAATAAAAATTATCAGAAGTGGTTTCACTCATTTTGGAGTTAAAATGATTTAGTTATGCATTTTAGAAGTTAATACCAAATTTTCAGTGTGTAAATTAATAGATTTCGAATTTCATTAAGTATTTACTACTTTTCCTACCGGCCACGCGCTAGCCGCAGTCGCTGATGGGCGGGCCCCAAAGTCAGGGTTGACTCGGTCAGCCGTGACTCCGTGACTCCCAATCATGAAAACGTACTATTGGTTTTTCAACTAAAACATTACGTTTTCCTTGACAGAAAACGTAACTCTTAAATTTACGCAACTATTTAACAGAGAGGCTAACATAGGATTTGCGCGTGGTCCCACCAGTCAGTGATAGATTAACTTCCTAACCTTAACACTTAATCACATAGTTAACCCTTAATCGCCCGGCTACAGTGAGTTGCCGGATGGCCCGACAACAGTCGTGCCGGTCGCGCTTGCCCGGTGGCTGGCCGGAGTTGTGGCCTACGACCGCGTGAACTAAGAGCCAGGATGGGACCACAATAGTCCGACGGTCCTTGCGGTGGCCGAAATTCGGCCGGCGACGATCCACAGCGGCGGCGCGGCAAGAACAGGCGGCGGTGCAAATACGGCAAAAGCAGCTACGCTAATTTGAGAACGCTCTACGCAAAAGGATGAGTGCTTATGCTCCTAGGGAACATGAGGAAGCTATCTGAGTCGAAAGGAGGACCGGAGAAGTACTGGAGCTCGCCGGCGGCGTATATCCGAAAAACAGCAAGGAGAGGCCCACGATGACACGACAACCTGAGCAAAGAAACACACGATGGGTGGTCGGACTAGGTCACTAAGATACATAAGATGCTCACAAAGGAAGGAATCGAGAAGAAACTCACCCGGCCGGAGATGGAGACGAAAGAGGCAAGGTCAGCCGGGAAAATGTACAATTTCAAATTCCGACAATCCTGGTAAGCCATGGGTGCAAATAGGTGAGGGGTTTTACTGCTTATAACCTAGCACAAGAAATGACGCGCAAGTTTTCGGACAAATCTTACCGGAGGCGAAGAACACATGAGCAGTCTTGGGCGTGCTCGAGGTGTGGAAAACACAGAGATGGTCCAAGCACTACAAGCGAAACCAAGAGCTGGTATTAGGTAAAATGGACACGGGGATGAACATTGGATAGAGAGGGAACACCCGGAGGAGACTCACCCCAGCAGAGAGCTCAAGCCAGCCTCCCTCTCCTCGGTCAACAGAGAAGAAGTGAGGGAGAAGGAGGGGGTTGCGAGGGGTGTTATGCACGGAAGTTGACGGGGATGGAGGCGGCGTGAAGTGAGGGAGCTCCAGGAGTGGCCAACGGCAGCGGCGGATTGACGGCGTCACTAGCGCGCGGAAGAGATTCGCGGCCGCGTGGCGCGTGCGCTCTGAGCGAGCTCTGTCGCAAGGAGGAAGATAACCCTGACAAGTGGGCCCGGCGTGGCAGTGACTCGGCGAGGTGAGGTTAGGTGGTTTTCAAGCGGCCGTTGGATTGCGAATGGATGGATCAGATTAGAGAGGGTGTTCGGACTGGTCAAACGACGACGAGATCTGGACCGTTGATCCTTGATCCGACGGTCGCATGCGATGGTGCAGTTAGGCGGTCGGGCTGAGTCAGTCCGCCGAGTCGGCTCGAGCCCGAGGAACAGTGCACCGGTTTGGGTTTAGGGTTTTGACTGAAATTTCAATTTGTTTCCTCTACTTTGACCAGGGCTTAAAAATAGAAATAAAATTCCTAAAATGATGAAATAATTTCTGGGGGTTCCTGGGATAGCCTAGTGTCCATAAAAATTATTAAACCCTACTGGTCATGATATAAAGTGTATAATTCAAATTCAAACATAAAGTTGACCTTTAATTTGCGTTTGAATTTTCATAGGGTTCAAACTAGTCCCAAAAATTTGGGGAAAATCATATTAATTCTTGATAATTAATATAGTATTTGAATAAATTATTTCCAGAGATACTTTAGTAGCACTTATTTCAGTTTTTAGTTTAGAGTTCACTTTAAAGTGTATGTTTCATTTGTATTTTGAGATTTTCCAAGTACAATATGTAAATAAAAAAATTTCAAATCATGATGCATGCTCATGAGATACATAATAAACCACTTTATTAATTTGGGGATGTGACAAACCTCCCCCCTTACAAAAGATCTCGACCCCGAGATCGATAGGGTGGAAGTTGGATAGGAAGGTTTTAAAAGAAAACAAAACATCTGTTGTCTTTATTTCCTTCAAAGATAGTGCCAAGATATCTTTGCAAGGTTACAAGGGATGTCTATTACATTTTTCCTTCCCATTGCTTTGTTTAAACTTTCCTTTCTTGATTCGAAGACACTTCAAGTAGAAAAAAAATCTGGATAGTTAGCTCGCACTTGATCTTCACGTTCCCATGTTGCTTCATCTTTAGTATGGTTATTCCACTGAACCTTGATGAATTTGATGTTGCGATTTCGCGTCTTGCGCTCCTTTTCTTCAAGAATGCGAATCGGGTGCTCCCGATACGAAAGATCAGGTTGCAAGTCGAGTTTTTCCAACTCAGTTGCTTCGGTAGGGACACGAAGACACTTCCTCAGTTGTGAAACATGGAAGACATCATGTACATCAGCAAGTGAGGGTGGCAATTCTATTTGATAGGCCACCGGTCCCATCTTCGCTAGAATTCGGAAAGGTCCGATGTAGCGAGGTGCCAATTTTCCTTTGACTTGGAAACGATGTGTTCCTTTCATTGGAGAAACCTTCAGATAGACATGATCATCCACCTCAAAGTTCAACTCACGACGACGGCGGTCGGCATAGGACTTCTGACGAGATTGAGCCGTCCGAAGTCGTTTGCGGATGACACGAACTTGTTCTTCTGCATCCTCAACCAAGGTTGGGCCATAAAACGGCCTTTCTCCGGTTTCGGACCAGTTCAAAGGTGTCCTACAAGATCTTCCATACAAGGCCTCGAACGGTGACATTTGAATGCTTGATTGGAAGCTATTGTTGTAGGAGAACTCCGCAAACGGTAAACATTTCTCCTAGTTCTTGCTATAGGACAGCACACATGCTCGGAGAAGGTCTTCCAAAATTTAATTCACCCTTTCAGTCTGCCCATCTGTTTGTGGGTGGTAAGCGGAGCTGAAAGATAGATTGGTCCCCATCGCTTTATGTAAGCATCCCCAGAAATAAGATGTGAATTGAGGACCTCGATCGGAAACTATCACCTTTGGAACACCGTGGAGACAAACAATTCTTGCAATATAAAATTCTGCTAACTTGTCCCCTCGGTAAGTGGTCTTGACAGGAATGAAATGAGCAACCTTCGTCAGACGATCGACAATCACCCATATGGAATCAGACCCAGCTGGAGTCCTTGGAAGGCCGGTGATAAAATCCATGCCAACTTCTTCCCATTTCCACTTGGGAATGGGCGGGGGTTATAGAGTACTACCGCTTCAAATGCTCGGCTTTGACTCTTTGGCATACATCACACTCGGCAACATATTGAGCGATGTGTCGTTTCATTCGGCTCCACCATAGCCGCTTCTTAAGATCTTGGTACATCTTGGTGCTACCTGGGTGGATAGAGAACTTGGAGTCATGAGCCTCTTTGAGAATTAGTTCTCTCAAGGTGCGGTTGTAAGATCGAGGAGGCCGACTAGAGGGGGGGTGAATAGGCGTTTTAAAAACTTCTATGCGCTAAAACCGATTTCTAATGCGGAAGCTAATACAAATACGATTTTGCACAATTAAAACCTAAATCAACTAGATTCAACTAAGTGCACCAACAATACAAGTCTATTGATAATAATCAATCAAGCATGGACTTGTGAGCAATTCAATTTAAGCAATGTAAATGATATTATTGCAATCACACACAATGAATAAGCAATTTAATACAACGTATATAAATTGCACAATGTAAAACAAGCATTCATACACAATGAATGTAAATGCAATAGTAAGGCAATAGAGATCACTCCACAAAGACACGTCGATGTTTTACCGTGGTGGTCGGAGACTTGCCGATCTCCCCTAATCCACATTGAGGGAAACCCAAACCAATTGGGCCGGCTCCACAAATTAAGCCTTCCTCCGAGGTATCAACACCTCGCTCCACTAGGGTTGCTCTTACTCCACTCCGGAGATGGCGAGCACCAAGCCACTCACAAACACCGGGCCTTCTCACACGCTTCACTTGAGAAGATCACCGGACCACGACGCCTCCACGCCGTCTAGGTGTCGGCAAACACCAAGAGTAATAAGCCAAGCCCCTTGCTTGACTCTCACCACATGCAACGAATGCACAAGCTCAAGTGGATACGAAATCCACATCTAGATGCAACACATGCAACTAGAGACCTCTCTCCTTGCTCACAAGGTGCAACACATGCACAATTGAGAGGAGAAGCTCACACTAGCTCAAGAGAGTGAAATGGGATGCCAAGGGTTGTCTCTCAACCGGCCAAGGGGGTATTTATAGCCCCCAAACCAAAAACTAGCCGTTTGGAGACGAAACAGCCAAAAACTAGCCGTTACAGCCTTTTACGGTCGTACCGCACTCACAAGGGGCGGTACTACCGTTCTGCGGTACTACCGCTGTTATAAGGGCGGTACTACCGCAGCTCAAATTTCAGCACAGACGACACTCGGTAAAAAGGTCATAACTTTTGACTCCAATGTCGGAATTGAGTGATCTTAGACTCTATTGAAAGCTTATTCAGAGGGCTACACAACCCACCTATTTGATTGATCTCAAACACATTTGATCAAATCAAAAAGCACAACTCAAAAGAGCCACTACCATGGTCTAAGTCCAAAGAAATAGCAACAAGCAATCTTAGACCATATCAAGGGAATACACATGAATCTTAACCATTTGCAAAACACATTTGCAAACGTAGATCATGCCACAAGGAGTAGGTACATGGACTTCAATCATTTGCAAAACACATTTGCAAAGTATAGTCACATGCTACAAGGATTATCCATGAGCCTCAGCTATTTGCAAAACACATTCGCAAATATAGGCAACATGTTAGAGTGAGCTAGAGCAAGTGAGATTGAGTTATCAACGCATGATGAGACTCAAGCTACTAGACAAGACCCCTCTTAATAGTACGGCAACCTATACTAGCAATCCGATCTTCCAACCAAACACCAAGACCGGTAAAAGACTAGGGACACATCTTTAGCTCTAGCTAGTCATACCTTTGTCTTGAGTATCTTCTTGAAGCTTGATGACGCACATCCTCGCTTCAACTTCGGGTTCTTGACTTGAAATCTCATCAACACATGATGACTTTCTTTGCTTTGGGATCTCGACTTGATGCCCATCAACACATGATGACATCCTTCATCCCGAGTCTTGATATGCATCAACACATGATGTAGTCTTGACCTTCATCAATACATGATGGATCTTCTCTTGACTTGATGATCAACTTATGACCATATCTTCTTCGAGATCTTGATATGTATCAACACATGATACATCTTCTTGAACCTTGACTCGATGACGATCAACTCATGATGTCATCCAAAGTCTTCATCACCCTGGAACATAACCTATTCATCCAACTCATGGAAAATGTTAGTCCCACAATGTCATTAACATTAATTACCAAGATATACCTGCATAAATGATTTTGAACAAGCCATTAGTGATAGGTGCGGTATTACCGCCAACTAGCATCCGAATCTACGCTCTCGTGTACCGTTTCTCGAATCTTGCACTACCGATTTCTAGAGGCTCGAGTATTACAGAAAAACGCCTTCTCTGGAATTTACATACCGCCAAATAACAAACGGAACAACCGGGTTGCGGTAGTTCCGCCAACACATTTGCGGTCATACCGCTACGCGGTAGTTCCGCCACATGAACTCCGGTACTACCGCACATCGGTAGTACCGCTTACCAAATGCGGTCATACCGATTTCCACTGAACTTCTTCCAGAAGCTTTTCAAAATGCAATGCATGACTCCTTTGTCTTGAGCCATGTCAATCTTTTATCACCTTTGCATTTCCTTTTCATGTCATCATTCAAACTTGAGGACTAAGCCTTGAACACATCTTAGCACACGCATTAGTCCCACAACACAATTGCAAATAATTGAATATAAAGTAACATGAGTATATATGAACTACACAAGTTGTATATACTCATATGAATATATTAACTACGCAAGTTAAATATATTCAATGATATATGAGCATATATGAACTACACAAGTCTCATATGCTCACATACAAGTATATATGAACTACACAAGTTATATATACCATGAGTATATATGAACTACATAAGTTGTATATACCAAGTATGAGTGTATATGTGAGGACCCGGAATATTTAACTAGTAACACTTAACCTCCAATTGGTTCTAGCGTTACTAATTAAAAATTCTAAGCCTCGATGGACATATGCTTCCTTAATTGCAGCATATGCACATCATCACAAATTACACATCATTTCCATACAACAAACATCACTAAGTTCAACAACGACATACATAAAGTAAAGTTATTACAAAAGAGCCGACTGCCAAATATAACAATATACAAGAAAGACAATGAAGCAAAAGGTGCCATAAGATGGCTAGAACAAAAGTCGGCTGGTTAGCCATACACCCACAAGGCAACCGACCAAGGCATCAAGCTAGACGCCACGAAGACTACCACAAAGACACAGCTCACAAAAAGTGAGGCCCTCAAGCTCACCTTCTTCCTCTGCAACAAATACATTTATGCAAGATAACTGAATACACAAAGGTACTCGCAAGACTAACGTGTGGAATAGCAGACCTATTCATAAACTACATGCAAGCTTATTTAGGTGGAGGTTGTATGTCTCATTTTGCATAAAGCCAACTTTATTTGCAATAATGTAATACATTTAAAAGCAAGTTTGCAAATCTGATTTGTTGTCAACATAAAAGCGTAATAAAGATACATACAAGTAACCACCTGGAAGTGACTATCCCAATAGTCACCACAACATAGCACGAATCCCCGATTCGTACCACCCATCAAGTTTTAATTTAAAAGGTTGTAGTCTAACTCTTGAAAGACCTTGCCAAGCGTATCCATAACCTAGGGACGAGGCTATTCGAATAGTTTTAACCTGCGAGGGTGTACCAATGTACCCACACTTGGATCGCCTTTAAGCCACAAAGCACACTTCCAAGGTATGCCGGCAAGGCTAAGTCCTACGAGACGCTTTCCAATATTGTGTATTAATTCGAGCAGCTCGTATGGATAGAAACCCATACGCTTACATTGCCACGAAAGACAACCACCGTTATGGGGAAGCCTTCGGACTCTACAATGCTCCCAACACCATCCTCCCGCGACTCCTGCGACCGGCCAATACACTCCAAAGTACTAAGTCAAGAGAGGTCCCATACCTCTAGTGTGGTTAGCACGCTAAAATGCTTGGTTTAGTGTAACAAGATGTTCGGTCCTTGTTGACTCGGGCACCATTCGATCCACACCCAAAATCACACCATCTTACCATTGTGCCCAAGTCTAAATCATTTTGTTTTCAGTTTTTAGTTTTCATAAGTAGACATGGCACAAGGTGGAAATCATAAATCATAATAAGTTTTGTGTGATCAAGGTTACCGACAAGTCGATAACCGCCCATTTCTACCGAAGCTAAGCATGGCTAAGCAATTAATTCGCAAACTACTAAGTGACAAGAGCTCATCCACGAACTCTAATCACCGCAATAACCTAGGCTCATGGTAGTAGAGAATAATCATTTGTCCAAGGAAATGCATCTACTAGGCCAACTATGGACAATAGTTAAAACAAGATAGCAATGCATACATAGAAGTTGTAAACAACATAAATACTTAAAATACTGGGATTAACATGATCAAACTGCCTGCCTTGCTGGATTTGTTCTTGCTGCAGAGGGGAGTGCTCAGGTTCAAAGTTTTCTTCGGAACCTAACGCGAAAAGGCGATAAAAACCGATAAGAACGAAGAACACCAAAAGGAACTCAACAGCAAAGAACATCCAAATCCAATGAAATTTCTACAGCAGCTAGAGGTTGATTTTAGACAATTTTATAAACAAGAATCACTTCATTTGGACTTAGTATGAAAAAGTTATGGCTAATCTAAGTTCTCTCACCCTGAAAAATTCATAATTAAATTAATTTCGGTTACTGTTCATGGTGAAAATTTCCAGAATGATCTAAGGTCTAAAATTTTTATGGTAGGTAGATAATAGTATCCTAACATCAGCAAAACTGAGTTTGCACAAATTGGAGTTCTAATGAATTAGTTATGATTTTTCTAAGCTCTAAATCTAGCATATATCATTTTTCAGGAACATGAATAAAGACAAAGCCTAGTCCATATCAAAGCATGTCTATAGACAAATTTTACAGTTGAGTTTGCTCAGTTTGCAACTCTGAGAGGAAGTTATGTATTTTACAAATTTTCCATGAATTTCTAGACATCATTTTTCACTAAACAAGACCATGTAGTTAAATCATTTTCTGCTATATGACAGGGCCTAATTTCATTCTCATATTAAAGTTCATACTATAACAAAGCTACAAAGCTGGAATCATTCAAAAGGAATTAAAATGACAAAGTTATGCACTTTTGAAGTTTGAAACAATAAAAGACTAAGCAAATTTGAGCTCTCGGAGGTCCAAACGAATCGAAGGAAAGGAGAGGTCGTGGGCGTTAGATCAAGATCCGACACTCACGAGCCTCGGCACAGCCGCACAAGACCTCCTCCTCCAGCGGGGGAGGTGCGGGCCGTTGAGATCTGATCCAACGGTCACGACGATGCATGCCAGCGCCGCGCAAAGGAGGTCCTCGCGCTTATCTGAGGTCGTGGACCGTCGATCAAGATCCGCGGTCCCAGCACTAGGAGGTCCTACGGGTATGTAACACCCTGCCAAGATTGAGCCTAGAATGTTACTCAAATTAAATTAAAACAAATACTACTAAGACTCTTTACCAAATTTTTCACAGAACCTCCTTTTATAGTTAGCTATACCGAGGTTCCAACAATTAATTATATCAATTAACAATAATCTCAATATCCAAGATCATTCAAGCATGGAAGATAGTCTAATGAGCATAATCAAAATTTGCCATTCTCCTTATTACAATTAAATGAAACATTTAACCAATCATACGCGACTCTCAAACAGTTTGCTAATTATTAAAGTAAAGACTAAATGGTAGACGCTTTAGGTGAGTGGTAGTGAGTGCATCCAAACAACTACTCCCTCCCATGCATGCCGTTCTTGCCAATTGTACCTAAAACACATCAAAGCAAGAGTGAGCCAAAGACTCAGCAAGTACAATGAATAAGCAGACAACCATCATGAACAAGACAACTTCTTCACAACTTCAACATACAACAATTGAATACTCCTGAATGTATGAGATGAATGAAAATAATCAAAGTAATGGATCTGCACACATGCTTATACCCAGATAGCTACCGACACACCCATCGGTGTTCACTCAAGCCCATATTTATCAAATACGGGATCCAAGATACCGTGATGAAGAACGTTTCATCTGGTGTCCAAACGCCCACATTGGAATGGTGGGACTCACATGCCCATACCGGAATTGATGGGACTTTAGACTCCACTCCGTGGAGCTCCACTCTGTGGACGGAAATGAACATGGATGCAACTTTAGACTCCAATCCCATGGAGTTCCACTCCGTGGGCGGAACTTGAGCGTGGATGCATGAATGTACTTATGAACAACGACTAGCATCATCTTTGAACTTATGAATTTCACATACGAAAGAAACATAATCATCGGAACTTCTCACGTATCAAATGAAAACACGAGACTGAACATCAAGCATCCAACATACACAATTCATACAACGTCAAAGTACTTGCCTTTAGCGTTGCGATGCGTTAGGAGGCAACGGCGATGCCGCTAACCCAGAGCCTCACCTCCTACACCATTAGTTTACTCAATAAGAACCACGATGTCAAGACACTACTCGCAACACAAACCCCAACACCCCAACGTTTAACTACACAATTTTTACTCCAATTGAATTACATTCCATCAGAAAACCATAATAGACAGCAATACTAAAATTGACATAACTTTTTCTCTGAAATTCGTAAAAATGTAAACTCAGACTTGTTTGAAAGGTAACAAGATTATCTACAACAATATAGTTGATAGAAATCCCAAATTCTGAATGTACCAAGCCCCAAAAGACCGATGAACACCCTCTGTCAGAACTGCCTGACACTTCTGGGCAGCAGCACGAAAAAAAGCCATAACTTCTAATTGGCCAACCCAATCTTAGTGTTCTTTATCAATATCAAAAGCTAAGACCCAGGCCTACAATAACCTAGTTGGGTGAAAGCCCTGAATTTGCCATTAACTTGATCATATATTAAAAGGCAATTCAACAATTCATTCTCGTTAGGGTTCTGGACAGTCAACTTAAAACGTGCATAACTTTTGTTATACAAATCCAAATGGGGTAGTCTTTATCAATAATGAAAGCTAATGAGATCACGTACAAAAGTTGTTATGGACAAGACTTCTGAATCATCTTCTATCTAGATCATATTTTAACAATTACAGTGACTGCTAATTCTCGTCAGAATTCTGGACAGCAGAAACTAAAACGATCATAACTTTTGATCCGTACATTGGAATCAGGTGTTCTTGGCGGCCACCGAAAGCTAAGAACATTATCTAAATAACTCTAGGAGATCAAAACTTTTGATTCGGCCTCTAAGATGTCAAAACAGCCCCCGCAACACACTGGACAGAATTGAATTTCTGACAGCAGCAAATCGACTCAATCAATCTAATCAGATTCGCATCTAATAAGGATAGAACAACGAAGAACGCCTTGTGTTACCCTTATAGAACCATTGGAAGATGAAGATCAACCCCACGAAGAAGATCTTCTCCTCTCCTTCCTTTCTTCTTTGTCCTCCTCTTCTTCTCCCTTAGCCGAAAGCACGCAAGAACAAGACGGCAACGACGGCTAAGCGGAGGCTACCAGCGCGTGGGTTCTGTGAGCGGCGGCGCAGTACCGTAGCAGCGGTGCGGTGCTGTAGCTACGGTGCATATTAGGGTTTCCTCTCCTTTTGATGGTGGCGGATCTCCCATGGGCCATGGGCCAAAAGGTGATTTTCCATTGTCACTTAACTTTGACTTGGAAGCCCATTTAGCTCTAAATTCTGAATTTTTCCTCTTTTCAATCCCTTAATTCCTTCTCTAATCTTATTGCACTCACTAATGAGAATCGGGATATTACATTCTACCCCCCTTAAAAGAATTCGACCCGAATTCTACTCACCAATCTACTCGAAAGAACACTAAATCGAAAAGAACAACAACAAATAACACATCTCCAACGTGAACAACTCTGGACAACACTTGCGCATGTGAGACTCCAACTCCCAAGTCGCTTCTCGCTCATACTGTTGCGACCACGGCACCTCGACGGATACCAACGTTTTTTGCCTTAACGCTCGTTTTGACGTCTCCAGCATACGCTCCAAACGAGACTCGGACGTGGAGTCTTACTCGCTGTTCAATGGTTCTAACAAAACTTGAACACTCCGGATTTCCCAGGTAATCACTCAGCACCAGAATTTACAAGACGTTATGTACCCCACATATGAACCTGAGACGGTCCTAGCGATATGTCAACTCCTAACCCCGCAATCGCTTCGGAATCGAGCGAATGTACAGGCCATCTCCTTTGGTGCGAAAGCACACGATAAGCTCAAAATTGAACTCTTCATCTAATAAGGAGCACCTCCTTCAAACAAGAATGCACAACACAACTCGTTCTTTAAACAACTGTTTTATAAAAATAATCCAATTGAAAATAAAGAGTTCTCATCGCAACCACGTAATGCCAACTCTCCGCCAAAAGAGTCAAAACCAAAATCGAAGATTCATCACGAAAACCATTCCACTTTCTAATTAGACAATTTGCAAATGAACACCACGAAAGCCAAAGGAGAAATCACTCAATGCCCAACTTTGAAATATTTTTTTCTCGAATCAAAAGAACTACCCATGCCATCATAGCGCCAACTCAATTTACAGAATACATCAGTCATAAACACATAGATCAAATGAGAATGAAGAGAGCATTTCAGACTACTAGAAATATTCTTTTCTCAATTTCTCTTTTAGAAATTAAATTTCTCTCAACTTTTTTTTTTGGTATCCCGATTCTTCGCATAACACACTAATCCATCTCTCTTAACTTGGCATTCTCAACGCTATGCTCAAACCGAAAAACATCATCCACACCTCTGTAGGGAGGCTCTATCGACCCCACCAAAACAATACTCTAGTCAACTCCTCTACTGACAGAATTACTTTGATCGATGACTTCTGATGCATCCCAAAATAGATCTTCACACGTAATCACATTACCTCAATCATTTAAGGATGAACAATGTAACATCCCAATTTTAGGCTTGTGTTTCAAATGTAAGAAAATGAGGGGAAATTAAAACTTTTTCTTACATCTTGTATTTCCTGTGTGCTTTGGACAATTGTTGTAAAGAGATTATGGGAATACAAAGATCACAAGTCATTTCGACCCACATCTTATTCTTCTTAATCATCCTTGTTCCATCTTGTGATAATCTCCTGGAAATATTTTTCCTAAATTCTTGGGTTGGTATGTGACTCCTCTGAAAAGTTTCACAATTTTTAGAAAATGTTTGAATATTTTTGGAGGTCAGTCAAACCAATTCAAAATCTGGTCAAGCCTTGGACCAGTGCCTTGTTAAATTTTTTGGAGGAAAATCCACAGCCCCAAAGCCTCTGAAAATTTTATGTTAGGTCCTCGCTTGAGCTAGCAAGCTCTGTAAAATTCCATAATTTTTGGAGTGAGTTTGCTATCTCAAACAAATCCTCAAACTCCAAATCTGTTTGAAACTCAATTTAGGTCCGAGTCAAACTGGGTTCGAGTCGACCAGTCGACCAGACGATCGACTCGGTCGAGCCATGTGCGCAGCGCCGCACCGAGCTCGATCTCGTCGCGCAGCCGTAGTCGTTGGATCTCCATCCACCGCTCACGACCTCCCACCGATCCGAGCTCTTAGCGCCCTCGGCGCTGGGGTGGTCCAAGCCGTGGGATGTCCATCGGGGCTCACGACCTCCCGAGACCTCCTGCGCCCGCGCTGGACCTCCCCACCTCGGCGATTCGGGGACGCCCGGGACCTCCCAAGCAAATGCGGGGCGTCCAGACCTCCTTAGCGCTGTGTTGCTTCCTCACGACCTCCCTGAGGTCTGCCCGCCATGAAATTTCGCACCTCTGTGCGTGTGTCAGGGTCAGAGCAGTTGGGGCAGTGAGATGTCACCTTTTGCCTCTTGTCAACGACTCTTTCTGCTGACATGCATTTATTGCTAGTCAGCTTTAACCTCCAAAGTCTTCACCTGCTCTGCCACTTGTCCTGTCGTGCGTGCTTGCCAGTTGGCGAGGCATGGTTCTTGCTCACGGTGGGTTGCCCTAGCCTTTGCCAAACTCCCAGGCTATACATAGCCTGAAAACTTCCTCTCCTTTTTCCTTCTTCGTTCTTGGCTGCGCTTGAGCTCCCTCAGTTGAGTGGTCCTCAAACTCAAACCCCCAAGAACACCGCCACCTCGAAACCTCCATTGCCACCTTTGGAGCTCCTCGCCGGCTCGAGCCCAGCTGTTCCATCAACGTTTTGCTGTTTTTTTCTTGTCATCTCGAGCACCTCGAGCATTCTCTAACTTCTTGTGGCTATCCATCGCAGGGTGGTCAAGTTGGGGAGCCGCTTGTCGGGGTCAAGGTCGCCTTCTTCTCCATCTCCGCAAGCTCTTCACCGGGACTTCATCGACCTCCTCCAAGTCCTCCGTCTTCCTCTGGACCTTCCCTACACTCGGGTGAGTCCATTTTAGTCCCTTAGGCTTAGGGTCTAGCTAGCTTAGCTCGTGGCGCCAGCTTTGTCATTTTCGGCTTTTTGCCAAACACCGTCCTCCGTCATTCTCCGGCTTGCCGGCGTTTAAAACCGCCGCCGCCGTCGAGTGCCTCCGCTAGGTCCGCGACAATATTGCGAGTATATCGGTGCCTTGGTCGCGCGCCGAGTCCTCTATCGCCGCGGCAAACCGTTGAGCCCGCCGGGATTTTTGCTTGGGTTCAAAACCTCCGTTTCGTCCTTCTTAGGACATCATCAATGCCCCATTTATTGCTAATCATTGGGTGCATTAATCCTGTCTTAAGGCGTGCCATTGTGTCACCGACATGTGGGCCATGGGCTTGAAGTTAAATCCGGAAGTCTTTTGGTGCCCTTTTAGGTTCATTCATTGCCAATCTTCAGAGCAATAAATTTGTCTTAGCCGCCTTTTTGTCGTCCGTCCGTGGTCCCGCGCCATTAAAAGAAAACCCGGACCTCACAGGACTAATCTTGGCCGCTCACGACCTCTCCAAGATTAGATATGGGCCTTAGGTTCTTTTCCGCAAAACCTCAGTGTCTAGGACCTCCTCGAGTTGATCCTAGCCGCCTAGGACCACCTTGGTTAAATCCCAGCCGCTAGGACCACTCTTGCAAAAATGACCTCCTCGAGGTCATTTTGTGAAACCACCTTCGGGACCTCCACCGAGGTCCTCTTTGCGAAAGACCTCCCATTGGTCATTATGCAAAGACCACCTCGAGACCACCTCGGGTCGTCTTTGTAAAGCCACCGTGGCCTTTACAAAGAAAACCACCACTCAGGACCTCTTAGGCTCGATCCTAGCCGTTCACGACCTCCCCGGTTTAGATCTGAGCGTTAGATCTCGTTTGTAAAATCCTTAGCGCTCAGACCTCCCTCCGCGTCGATCTGAACCGCTCAGGACCTCCTTAGGCCTGATCTGAGCCGTCCAGATCTTCTCCCGTTAGATCACTACCGTTTAGGACCTCCCCGAGTAGATCTTGGCCATCCAAGACCTCCTCGGTTAAATCCCAACCGTTCAGGACCTCCCTCGCTTGATCGCGTCCGTTAAAGACCTCCCTCTGGAGATCTAGACCGTTGAGGACCTCCTCCGTTTAGATCCGTAGCTTTAGGACCTCCCCTTCAGCTCTGGACCGTTAGATCTAGATCTAACGGGCTAGACCTCCTCTGTAGGCTTAGTCTTAGGACCTTCCCTAGTGCTCGGGACCGCCAGATCTTGATCTGACGGTCACGACCTCCGTTAGGCGCGAGGACCTCCTCTGCGTGCGCTGTGCATGCACTGGTCGTGATCGTTGGATCGATCTCAACGATCCGCACCTCCCGAAGGCGGGAGGAGGTCTTGCAAGATCGCTGTTTCGAGGCTCGTGAGTCGTCGGACCTGATCTAACGGCCCACGACCTCTCCCCGGTCTTCCATTCGTTTGGACCTCCCGAGAGCCCAAAGTTTCCTAAGTCTTTTCTTGTTTCAAATTTCAAAAGTGCATAACTTTGTCATTTTAGCTCCTTTTGAATGATTCCATTCTCGTAGCTTTGTTATAGTATAAACTTTAATCTGAAAATGAATTTAGGCCCTGTGTTGTAGCAGAAAATGATTTAAACATCATGATCTTGTTTAATGAAAAATGATGTCTAGAAATTCATGAAGAATTTGTAAACCACATAACTTCCTCTCTGTAGTTGCAAAGTGAGCAAACTAAACCTGGTAAATTTGGCCTGTAGACATGCTTTAATTTGATCTAGGCTTCGTCTTTATTCATGTTCCTGAGAAATGATATATGCTAGTTGTAGAACTTAGAAAAACCATAACTAAATCATCTTAACTCCAAATGACCTAAAATTTTATATGGGTTACCACAATACCAGTAGGTAGCTACCATAAAAATTTCAGCTTCAAAACCTTTCTAGAAAATATTTTTGCTACAGTGCTAATTATGGTAAAATGAGTTTTAAGTAATATCTTTTGCACCACAAATCCAAATTAGGTTTTTCCAGTTTCTATGTTTAGGTATATTTGTATTCTACCCTGTGTATAAATTTCAATCGTATTTGGATAATTTTTGCTTGCTCTTTTGTTTAAGTTTTGCTCGTCTTATTGGTTGTTCTTGGTTCTTTTGCCTTTAAAGCTTAGGGTTCGACATTTGCGGTAACCAGAGAACGATCCTCCGCATCAGCTTTGAGCAACAACCCGAGCAAGCGCTTTGATCATGTTAATCCCAGATTTTAAGTATTTATGTTGATTACAAATTCTATGTATGCATTGCTACTTGTTTTAATAGTTGGCCTAGTAGATGCATTTCCTTAGCAAATGATTATCCTCTACTACCATGAGCCTAGGTTACTTGCTGTGATTTAGAGTTCGTGGATGGGCTCTTGTCACTTAGTAGTTGCGGATTAATTGCTTAGCCATGCCTAGCTTTCTAGAAATGGGCGGTTATCGACTTGTCGATAACCTTGATCACACAAAACTTATTATGATTTATGATTTCCACCTTGTGCCATGTCTACTTATGAAAACTAAAACTAAAAACAAAATGATTTAGACTTGGGCACAATGGTAAGATGGTGTGATTGTGGGGTGTGACTGGAATGGTGCCCGGGTCAACAAGGACCGAACATCTTGTTACACTAAACCAAGCATTTTAGCGTGCTAACCACACTAGAGGGTATGGGACCTCTCTTGACTTAGTACTTTGGCGTGTATTGGCTCCGGGTCGCAGGGAGTCGCAGGAGGGATGGAGGTGGGAGCATTGTAGTGTCCGAAAGGTTTCCCCCCCGTAACGGGTGGTTGTCTTTCGGCTTGCAATGTAAGCGTATGGTGTTTCTACCCATACGAGCGGCTCGTAGTTAATACACAATATTGGAAAGCGTCTCGTAGGACTTAGCCGTGCCGACATACCTACGGAAGTGTGTTTTGGCCTAAAGGCGATCCAAGTGTGGGTACATTGGTACACCCTGCAGGTTAAAACTATTCGAATAGCCTCGCCCTAGGTTATGGACACGCTGGCAAGGTCTTTCAAGAGTTAGACTACAACCTTTTAAACTAAAACTTGATGGGTGGTACGAATCGTGATTCGTGCTATGTTGTGGTGACTATTGGGATAGTCACTTCCAGTGGTTACTTGTATGTATCTTTACTTATCATTTATTTTGATAACAAAATAAATTTGCAAACTTGCTTTTAAAAGGTACTACATTATTGCAAATAAAGTTGGCTTCATGCAAAATGAGACATATGACCTCCACCTAAATAAGCTTGCATGTAGTTTATGAATAGGTCCATATTCCACACGTCGATCTTGCGGTACAAAGACAATCTTTGTACTCGCCTGCTATGCTTAATTGTTTTGTTGCAGAGGAGGAAGGTGAGCTCAAGGGCCTCACTTTTGTGAGTCATGTTGTGGTAGCTATGGGCGACTAGCTTATGCCCGGCCGGTTGCCTTGTGGGTTATGTTGGCTAACCTGCCGACTTTTGTTCTAGCCATCTTATGGCGCTTTTGCTTCCGCTGTCATTCTTGTATATTGTTCTATTTGGCCGGTCGGCTCTCTCTTGTAATAACTTTACTGTATGTCGTTGTTGAACTTAGTGATGTATGTGTATGGAATTGATGTGTAATTTTGTGATGATGTACGTATGCTGCAATTCTGGGAAGCATATGTTCATCGAGGCTTAGAATGTTTAATTAGTAACACTAGAACCATTTGGAGGTTAAGTGTTCCTAGTTAAATATTCCGGGTCCTCACAAACAACTCAGAGTTCACTTCACATATTCTCATGTACTACATCAGAAGGGTGGTATTAATGATCATCCCACTGTTTGAAATCCACCCATATTCTACTTCATCTACACATAATCATTAGGCGTCACAAAGTCCTAGCATAAAATGCGAAGCCCAAATTTAAACTCTAAGACTCTTACAATGAACTTCTCATATAGAAGATAAGGGAAACCTCAGATTAAATCCCTAAAATTCTCACAATCCAAACATACTCGCGCATTAACATCAACACAAAAACATTTTCTCGATCCAATTATCCTTATAAAGATTCTAACTCTTAAAGAGTTACTTCATCGAGTCCAAGTCATTTCGACAATAATCCAACAATCTCGCTATCTCAAAATCGCTTAACGATCGATCACTTCGCTAATCTTACTCTCATTACAACACCATCATAATTTAACCGCACAATCGCAAGATACTCAATCGCGACACTCTAATACATTGATCAAGATTCCCATCATTTCAAAAATTTAATGTTCCACCCGAATTGAACAAAGGATCTTGGATCACAAATCTCCATAGGTTCTAATGGTTGCAATAATGCAATCGCTTTAGCCTCAAGGGCACACATTCGGTATAAACAAAATTTTCTCCAAGAATTATGCACAAAATCGTTCATCCTTCAAAGCTCCTCGAATAACTTACAACCTAAGGTCTCACAATCACATTGAATAAACACTTGAAAGACCCTGTGAAATAACTCGATGAATCTTACTTGAGGAAAAACAAATGAAAATAATTTTCACCACATAGAAAAACATTTACCACTCACAAAGGAATGAGAGGACCAAGAGATTAGTCATTTGGCAAAGAACTCGCACAATAAAAGGAAAAAACCAACGCTTGAGGGCACAAGTCCCGCACGAATGGAAGGTCAAACCCCAAATAAGAAGAAGGTATTGCCTTTGAAAATTGATAAACTTTATGGAACGAATGCATAAGGTTTAAACACACTCAAATAAATCGCAAGTTGCGAAACGACTTAAATCTCAAATACTTATACTTCACTCATTCCTTTAACAAGGAAAGTTATTTGTCAGTGTTTACTACATCACTTTGCCACCTTAAATCGATAAGCTCTTAAAACCCAAATCACGGAACCCCTTAAGAACCAATCAAATCATCAACATGTCACTTTGCTCAAACAAACTCAATCACCACATAACTCAAGAGGTCCAAATGATCACAAACGCAAAACTCAAAACACTTTACTAAACCAAAATTACGAAAGACGCAGCAAATTATCGATTTCTAAAAGAATCATCACTGCATACACAAGTTACAAACTCTTGCAGATAATCTTACTAACATCAAGAATAATACACTCTGAACACGAATCTTTATCATCAATTATTCCATTAGAAAGTCCCCCAAGTTTCACAAAATTGTTCCATACTACCTTTTCATCTCATCTTCAAAACGAGAGTATACCAAAACCATACAACTTCACTACATCAACCTCTTAATATTAGAAGGGGTCTACTACACAATTGAAAAGGTCCTACTAAAACCCTTTCATCAAGGACACATTATCATCCGATGATTTCACAATCATGTGGCATAAGCCACCTATTATTTCATATCAATTCAACTTTTAGTGATGTTCAACATCAAACTTCAACACACAACAGTTATACTCCAACCATTGTTGTTATCAATCGCTTCATTATGAAATCTAATTGCTACCTACATTCCTTCCCAAATCACATGGATATTTACACACATATTCAACTATTCGTCCTCATATTTGGATTTCGGCAAACATACACTAAAACTTCAAAAAATCAAAATTTTCTATCGATCAAAAGTCTCAATAACACTACAACCAAATTCATTGCGTCATTCTAAATAGAGGAACTATATAAAACTCCTCTCATAAATTCTAGATCCACCCATATTCAATCCCTTCAACCGATTGTACACAATTCCAATAATTAATCATACTAAGGAATATGTAAATCTAGCTTTTCCTCTAGTTTCCCTTTTCACATATTTAAATTAATCCATTGGAACCAAAGAACCCAACCAGTTTAGCAACCTAAACAATTTTAATGACCAAACTAATTCATCAACGTTTCATATTCCTTAATATCTCTTTTGACTCCAAAGAGGTATGGATATACTCTCAGTCACTACCCATACATACAATTCATCAAGAACTAGTAGAAGACAATATCAACTTAATCAATTTCACTTCCAATGTTACTAACTAATTTTAATTATGCACCACACCATGACTCAACTTGATACCCATACCATATCAAGTTATTCGATTATCAACTCGACTTATCCATAACAAGGCATCACAAAAGGATTTTAATGCTTTTCATCGTAAAGAGAGGCATTAAACTTCAACACTCGCAATAATCCAAAAGAAATACATAGAGCCAAAGCTTTCATGTTAAAAATCTTGCAACATAAAGCTTTCATTACTCAAACTATCAAACGAATAAATGAGTCATTCTTTTCTCATGAGAAAGAAGGAACAACCATGGAATTATCAATATTGCTAATTGACAAGGATCACAAGTAGGAAAAACAACTCAACAGTCGGAAAACAATAATTATTTCAGAGAACCATTAGAGACCATTGAAACACAACAACTACCATGAACCACAAACCCAAGAGAAATTTATCACCCACCACAGAACAAGAATTTACCAAGATTTGAGGTCAAGAAATAAAACAACTTTCTAAAGCAGCTCACGCTCAACTTCTGCAACTAGGGTATTCGGGGTAACTATTCTATTCGTCTACCACGAACGGTGGTATAACCTGACAAAGTCCAAGGCCACAACCACGGCCTTCACTTCTTAACAACCATTATCGACACGCATAAACAATATAATCAAATATGATTATACATGATCATCTCATGGCAATCATAGAATAGATTCATAGATATAGAATATCATAACATATCATATCATAGATTAACTGCAAGAAAGATAGTACATGTACAATTCAACAATTGCTCGACAAATGAAACATAACAATGATAATGCGGAAGCTATATAATTCCCAACCCCACCTACTATGCATAGTGTATCAATTTAATATTTTTCTATTAACCACAGACCTAAAGCCCGCTCGATACCAATCTAGAACACCCATTTCGATTGAGCCTAGAATGTTACTCAAATTAAATTAAAACAAATATCGCTAAGACTCTTTACTAAATTTTTCAACAAACCTCCTTTTATAGTTAGCTATACCGAGGTTCCAACAATTAATTATATCAATTAACAATAATCTCAATATCCAAGATCATTCAAGCATGGAAGATAGTCTAATGAGCATAATCAAAATTTGCCATTCTCCTTATTACAATTAAATCAAACATTTAACCAATCATACGCGACTCTCAAACAGTTTGCTAATTATTAAAGTAAAGACTAAATGGTAGACGCTTTAGGGTGAGTGGTAGTGAGTGCATCCAAACAACTACTCCTCCCATGCATCCCGTTCTTGCCAATTGTACCTAAAACACATCAGCAAGAGTGAGCCAAAGACTCAGCAAGTACAATGAATAAGAATGCATAACCATCATGAACAAGACAACTTCTTCACAACTTCCAACATACAAGAATTGAATACTCATGAATGTATGAGATGAATGAAAATAATCAAAGTAATGGACTGCACACATGCTTATACTGGATAGCTAGTGACACACCCGTCGGTGTTCACTCAAGCCCGTATTTATCGAAATACGGGATCAAGATACCGTGATGAAGAACGTTTCATACGGTGTCCAAACCGCCCACATTGGAATGGTGGGACTCACATACCCATACTGGAATTGATGGGACTTTAGACTCCACTCCCGTGGAGCTCCACTCCTGTGGACGGAAATGAACATGGATGCAACTTTAGACTCAATCCCATGGAGTTCCACTCTGTGGACGGAACTTGAACGTGGATGCATGAATGTACTTATGAACAACGACTAGCATCATCTTTGAACTTATGAATTTCACATATAGAAGAAACATAATCATCGGAACTTCTCACGTATCAAATGAAAACACAGTACGAACATCAAGCATCCAACATACACAATTCATACAACGTCGAGTATTTGCCTTTAGCGCTATGATGCGTTAGGAGGCAACGACGATGCCGCTAACCCAGGAGCCTCACCTCCTACACCATTAGTTTACTCAATAAGAACCACGATGTCAAGACACTACTCGCAACACAAACCCCAACACCCCAACGTTTAACTACACAATTTTTACTCCAATTGAATTACATTCCATCAGAAAACCATAATGGGCAGCAATACTAAAATTGACATAACTTTTTCTCTGAAATTCGTAAAAATGTAAACTCAGGCTTGTTTGAAAGGTAACAAGATTATCTACAACAACCTAGTTGATAGAAATCCCAAATTCTGAATGTACCAAGCCCCAAAAGACCGATGAACACCCTCTGTCAGAACTGCCTGACACTTCTGGGCAGCAGCACGAAAAAAAGCCATAACTTCTAATTGGCCAACCCAATCTTAGTGTTCTTTATCAATATCAAAAGCTAAGACCCAGGCCTACAATAACCTAGTTGGGTGAAAGCCCTGAATTTGCCATTAACTTGATCATATATTAAAAGGCAATTCAACAATTCATTCTCGTTAGGGTTCTGGACAGTCAACTTAAAACGTGCATAACTTTTGTTATACAAATCCAAATGGGGTAGTCTTTATCAATAATGAAAGCTAATGAGATCACGTACAAAAGTTGTTATGGACAAGACTTCTGAATCATCTTCTATCTAGATCATATTTTAACAATTACAGTGACTGCTAATTCTCGTCAGAATTCTGGACAGCAGAAACTAAAACGATCATAACTTTTGATCCGTACATTGGAATCAGGTGTTCTTGGCGGCCACCGAAAGCTAAGAACATTATCTAAATAACTCTAGGAGATCAAAACTTTTGATTCGGCCTCTAAGATGTCAAAACAGCCCCCGCAACACACTGGACAGAATTGAATTTCTGACAGCAGCAAATCGACTCAATCAATCTAATCGAATTCGCATCTAATAAGGATAGAACAACGAAGAACGCCTTGTGTTACCCTTATAGAACCGTTGGAAGATGAAGATCAACCCCTACGAAGAAGATCTTCTCCCTCTCCTTCCTTTCTTCTTTGTCTTCCTCTTCTTCTCCCTTAGCCGAAAGCACGCAAGAACAAGACGGCAACGACGGCTAAAGCGGAGGCTACTGTAGCGCGTGGGTTACTGTAGTGGCGGCGCAGGTACTGTAGCTACAGTGCACATTAGGGTTTCCTCTCCTTTTGATGGTGGCCTGATCTACCACGGGCCATGGGCCAAAAGGGCTGATTTTCCATTGTCACTTAACTTTGACTTGGAAGCCCATTTAGCTCTAAATTCTGAATTTTTCCTCTTTTCAATCCCTTAATTCCTTCTCTAATCTTATTGCACTCACTAATGAGAATCGGATATTACAGGTAAACCTACGGAGGAGGTCCGACGGCTAAGATCTCACTGAGGAGGTCTTCAACGGTCTAGATCCCGGAGGGAGGTCTTTAACGGACACGATCCAATGAGGAGGTCCGGCGATCAAGATCAAACGAGGAGGTCCCGATCGGTCGATTCAACCGAGGAGGTCTTGGGCGGCCAAGATCTACTCGGGAGGTCCTAAGTGACAGTGGTTTTAACGGAAGGAGATCCGGGCGGCTCGAGATAAGGCCTAGGAGGTCCCGAACGGTCCAGATCGAGGCGGAGGGAGGTCTGAGCGCTATGATTTTACAAAATGAGATCTAACGCCGGATCTAAACCGGGGAGGTCGTGAACGGTCAGGATTGAGCCTAAGAGGTCTGAGCGGGGGTTTTCTTTGTAAAAGGCCAGGGGTGGCTTTTTACAAAGAGGACCCAGGGTGGTCTTTGCAAAATGACCAAGGAGGTCTTTGCAAGAGGACCTCGTGGAGGTCCAGGTGGTTTTGGCAAATGACCCGGAGGAGGTCCTTTTGCGCAGGAGTGGTCCTAGCGGCTAGGATTTAACCGAGGTGGTCCTAGACGGTTAGGATCAACCCTAGGGGAGGTCCTGGCGCGCAAGATTTTACACAGAGCCAGATCTAACGGCTAAGAGCTAATCCTAGGAGGTCTTTAACGGCCGAGATTAACTCCAGGAGGTCTTAGGACTTGTCGAGAATCCGACAAAGGTACAGACCACCACGGTCTGCTCGCCGGCATGTCGCCGACGACCAAGGCCACGGCGGCGCGGATCAAGTATACGAAAATGTTCCCAATACTATTGCGCACAAAAAGGGACCACTCTCAATGGCGGAGCGGGCCTGTAACGCCGGCGAGCCGGAGAGGGGCGGAGGGTGATTTTCGGCAAAACCGAAAACGGCGAAAATACGCGCTACGAGCTACCCTAGCCATTGCTTAAGCTCTACAGGGCTAAGGTGAACTCACCCGAGTGCAGGGAAGGTCTAGAGGAGGTCGGAGAAGACCCAGTGGCGGAGACCGACGCTGGAGAGGAAGAAGACGATGCCAAAACGGTGCTAGGAGCTGGCAGAGATAAAAAGAATGATGAGGGTAGGATCGCGATGGTCCAAAGGTGGATCAGGACCAAGGGATATGGACGGAGACACTCACCGGAGTTGGAGACGATGAGATCCCCTTTTTGCCGCCAAGATTCCAAACTTGAAATTAAGGAGTTCTTGTGAAGGGAAACCAAAATCAAGTTAGGGAAATCGATCGGAGGCACGAGGACTCCAAGGGATAGGAAAATATTCGGACTAGAACCACTGGAGCACCCAATCACCGAAGGAGCTCACAAGGCATCAATGGCGGAAAGAGTGCTCGCTGTGGTTGGACTCAACCACAGCACAACGAGCTGGGGTGATCAGGAGTGGAAGGGAAAATCAGAGGAGGGACCTGGGTGTAACATCCCAATTTTAGGCTTGTGTTTCAAATGTAAGAAAATGAGGGGAAATTAAAACTTTTTCTTACATCCTGTATTTCCTATTGTACCAAGCGGGTATTGTACAAGAAGTTATGGAAATACGAAGTCACAAGTCTTTTGATCCCAATCTTGAACTTTCAAAAACAATCTTGTCAAACCTCTTGATCATCTCCTGGAAACAATTTTCCTAAGTTCTTGAGATGGTATGTGACCCCTCTGAAAAGTTTCACAATTTTTGGAAATTGTTTGAATATTTTGGAGGCCAGTCAAACCAATTCAAAATCTAGTCAAACCTTGGGCCAGTGCCTTGTTAAATTTTTGGAGGAAAATCCTTAGCATCAAAGCCTCTGAAAATTTTATGTTAGGTCCTCGTTTGAGCTAGCAAGCTCCTGTAAAAATTTCATAATTTTTGGAGTTGGTTTGCTGCCTCAAACAATTCTTCAAAGAGCAGCTCCTTCGAAAAAACCCAGAAAGACTAAGTTTGGTTGAGTCAGACTCGGACTCGGACCCGAGCCCAACTCAACCGACTTGGTTGGACCATGTCGCCAGCGCCACACTCGGGCTCGAGCTTTTTCGCGCGCAGGCTGAGCTATTGGATCTCAATCCAGCCGCTCCCGACCTCTCCACCGATCGAGGAGCTCTTGGCGCCTCGGCCGCCAGTGGTCCAAGCGCGGGATGTCCATCGTGTGGCTCACGACCTCCCCACTTCGGGCGATTCTTGGTCGCCCAGACCTCCCGAGCACATCCGGGACGCCCAGACCTCTCCTCGGCTCTGCTTCTCTTCCTCTAGACCTCCTCGAGCCACGGTCATCATGGTTTTTCCGCACCCATGCGTGTGTCGATGTGAGCGCTTGGGAGCGATGGCACATCACTTTTGCCCTTCCCAACGTCTCTTTCTCGCCGTGCATTAAATGTGTCGAGAGCTTAGCCTAGAAGTCTTCCCTACCTACCGCTTGTCAAATCTAGCAAGTCATGGCGAGGGCATGGACTTTGCTCACAAAGTGGGCTTTTGCCCTAGCCTTGTCAAGCGCCCGCTATGTATAGCCGTGGTTCCTTCCTCCTTCTCTTTCCGTCACTTGGTGCCGTTTAGACTCTCTCGATTGTGAGTGTGAGCCCCAAACCGAGCACCGAGAGCCCTTCCTTACCTCCATTGTCACCTTTGGAGCTCCTCGAAGCTCGAGCTCCAAAGGTTCCATCAACGTTCTTGCTGTTTTCTTGTCATCTCGAGCACCTCGAGCATTCCCTAACTCGTTGTGTTTGACCTTCACAGAGGTTGACAATTTGGGAGCCGCTTGTCGGGTCGAGGTCGCCTTCTTCTCCATCTCCCGCAAGCTCTTCACCGCGGGACTTCATCGACCTCCTCCAAGTCCCTCCGTCTTCCTCTGGACCTTCCCTACACTCGGGTGAGTCCATTTTAGTCCCTTAGGGCTTAGGGTCTAGCTAGCTCACACTCGTGGCGCTCGGCTTGGTCATTTTCGGTTTTGCCAAACACTTATCCTCCGTCATTCTCGGCCGCGGCGTTTAAAACCGTCGCCGCCGAGAGTGTCTCCGCTAGGTCCGCGACAATATTGCGAGTATATCGGTGCCCTTGGTCGCGCGCGAGTCCCCATCGCCGCGACAAACCGTTGAGCCCGCCGATTTTGCCGGTTCAAAACCTCCGTTTCGTCACTTTCTTAGGACATCATCAATGCCCCATTTATTGCTAATCATTGGGCGCATTAATCTCGCCTTAAGTGTGCCATTGTGTCATTGTGACAGTGGGCCATGGGCTTAGAAGTTAAATCCGGAAGTCTTTTGGCGCCCCTTTTAGGTTCATTCATTGCCAATCTTCAGGAGCAATAAATTTGTCTTAGCCGCCCCTTTTTGTCGCTGTCCGGTGGTCCCGCGCCATTAAAAGAAAACCCCGGACCTCCTGTGACTAATCTTGGCCGTTCACGACCTCTCCAAGATTAGATATGGGCCTTAGGTTCTTTTCCGCAAAAACCTCAGTGTCTAGGACCTCCCCTCGAGTTGATCCTAGCCGTCTAGGACCACCTTGGTTAAATCCTAGCCGCTAGGACCACTCTTGCGCAAAATGACCTCCTCGAGGTCATTTTTGTGAAAACCACCTTCGACCTCCACCGGGTCCTCTTTGCAAAAGACCCCCTTGGTCATTATGTAAAGACCACCTCGGGACCACCTCGGGTCGTCTTTGTAAAAGCCACCGTGGCCTTTTACAAAGAAACCACCGCCAGACCTCTTAGGCTCGATCCTAGCCGTTCACGACCTCCCCGGTTTAGATCTGAGCGTTAGATCTCATTTTGTAAATCTTTAGCGCTCAGACCTCCCTCCTCGGTTAAATCCCAACCGTTCAGGACCTCCCTCGCTTGATCGCGTCAGTTAAAGACCTCCTCTCGGAGATCTAGACCGTTGAGGACCTCCTCCGTTTAGATCCGTAGCTTTAGGACCTCCCTTGACTCGGACCGTTAGATCTAGATCTAACGGGCTGACCTCCTCTCAGAGGCTTAGTCTTAGGACCTTCCCTGAGTGCTCGGGACCGCGGATCTTGATCGACGGTCCACGACCTCCGATAGGCGCGAGGGCCTCCTCTGCGTCGCGCGGCATGCACCGTCGTGATCGTTGGATCAGATCTCAACGATCCGCACTCCCGCAAGGCGGGAGGAGGTCTTGCGCGATCGTGCTTGAGGCTCGTGAGTCGTCGGACCTTGATCTAACGACCCACGACCTCTCCTTTTCGATTCGATTCGTTTGGACATCCCGAGCTCAAAGTTTCCTAAGTCTTTTCTCGTTTTAAATTTGAAGTGCATAACTTTGTCATTTTAACTCCTTTTGAATGATTCTAGTTCTTTGTAGCTTTGTTATAGTATGAACTTTAATCTGAGAATGAAATTAGGCCACTGTGTTGTAGCAGAAAATGATTTAAATAGCATGATCTTGTTTAATGAAAAATGAGGCCTAGAAATTCATGAAAATTTGTAAACCACATAACTTCCTCTCTGTAGTTGCAAAGTAAGCAAACTCAACCTGGTAAATTTGGCCTGTAGACATGCTTTAATTTGATCTAGGCTTTGTCTTTATTCATGTCCCTAGGAAATGAGATATGCTAGTTGTAGAACTTGGAAAAATCATAACTAAATCATT
This sequence comes from Ampelocalamus luodianensis, assembly GCA_036346255.1. NCBI lineage: Eukaryota > Viridiplantae > Streptophyta > Magnoliopsida > Poales > Poaceae > Ampelocalamus > Ampelocalamus luodianensis. Next base: position 158,922 of record JAYEVH010000157.1, on the reverse strand, counting down.
TTAACTCCAAATGACCTGAAATTTTATATGGGTTACCACTATACCAGTAGGTAGCTGCCATAAAAATTTCAGCTCCAAAATCTTTCTAGAAAATATTTTTGCTACAGTGCTAATTATGGCCGAAAATGAGTTTTTAAGTAATATCTTTTGCACCACAAATCCAAATTAGGTTTTTCCAGTTTCTATGTCTTGGTATATTTGTATTCTACCTTGTGTATAAATTTCGTTGTATTTGGATAATTTTTGCTTGCTCTTTGTTTAAGTGTTGCTAGTCTTATTGGTTGTTCTTGGTTCTTTTGCCTTTTAGCTTAGGATTCGACATTTGCGGTAACCCCGAGAGCGACCCTCCGCAACAAATTGAGCAACGACAAGCGAGCAAGCAGTTTGATCATGTTAATCCCAGTATTTTAAGTATTTATGTTGATTACAAATTCTATGTATGCATTGCTATTTTGTTTTAATAGTTGGCCTAGTAGATGCATTTCCTTAGCAAATGATTATCCTCTACTACCATGAGCCTAGGTTACTTGCTGTGATTTAGAGTTCGTGGATGGGCTCTTGTCACTTAGTAGTTGCGAATTAATTGCTTAGCCATGCTTAGTCTCCGGTAGAAATGGGCGGTTATCGACTTGTCGATAACCTTGATCACATAAAACTTATTATGATTATGATTTCAACCTTGTGCCATGTCTACTTATGAAAACTAAAACTGGAAGCAAAATGATTTAGACTTGGGCACAACGGTATGATTGGTGTGATTTTCGGGTGTGACTGGAATGGTGCCCGGGTCATTAAGGACCGAGTTACTTGCGCCACCGTACTGAGCAATTTGCGTGCTAACCACACTAGAGGGTATGGGACCTCTCTTGACTTAGTACTTTGGCGTGTATTGGCTCCGGGTCGCAGGGAGTCGCAGGAGGGATGGAGGTGGGAGCATTGTAGTGTCAGAAGGTTTCCCCGTAACGGTGGTTGTCTTTCGCTTGCAATGTAAGCGTATGGGTTTCTATCCATACGAGCGGCTCGTGGTTAATACACAAGATTGGAAATGTCTCGTAGGACTTAGCGGGCGGCATACCTTCTGTAGTGTGCTTGTGGCTTGAAGGCGATGCAAGTGTGGGTACATTGGTACACCCTGCAGGTTAAAACTATTCGAATAGCCTCGCCCTAGGTTATGGACACGCTCGGCTCGCCCGTGAGAACTAGACTACAACCTTTAAACTAAAACTTGATGGGTGGTACGAATCGTGATTCGTGCTATGTTGTGGTGACTATTGGGATAGTCGCCTGTGTGGTTACTTGTATGTACCTTTACTTATCATTACTTTGATAACAAAACAGATTTGCAAACTTGCTTTTGAAATGTATTACATTATTGCAAATAAAGTTGGCTTTATGCAAAATGAGACATACAACCTCCACCTAAATAAGCTTGCATGTAGTTTATGAATAGGTCTGCTATTCCACACGTCAGTCTTGCGGGTACAAAGACAATCTTTGTACTCAGTTGCCTTGCTTAAATGTTTTTGTTGCAGAGGAGGAAGGTGAGCCTGAAGGGCCTCACTTTTGTGAGCTGTGTTGTGGTAGCTATGGGGCGACTAGCTTGGCGGCCCGGCCGGTTGCCTTGTGGGTTATGTTGGCTAACCGTCGACTTTTGTTCTAGCCATCTTATGGCGCTTTTGCTTCATTGTCATTCTTGTATATTGTTCTATTTGGCCGGTCGGCTCTCTTTTGTAATAACTTTACTTTATGTCGTTGTTGAACTTAGTGATATATGTTGTATGGAATTGATGTGTAATTTTGTGATGATGTACATATGCTGCAATTCTGGGAAGCATATGTCCATCGAGGCTTAGAATGTTTAATTAGTAATGCTAGAGCCATTTGGAGGTTAAGTGTTACTAGTTAAATATTCCGGGTCCTCACAAAGTTGGTATCGAGCCATCATCGACCGTAGAAACCCCTAGCTTGGTCGCTCTAGGATATTTTGAAAACTTACTTTAAAAAGGTTTGTAAAACTTAAGTAAGTTCTCTAATTTTTCTCCTTACCTGTCTTAGCTTGCTCATCTCACCTTGCTCTCACTTAAGTTTGAAAAAGTTGTTCCTCTCTTCCTTTCAAAAATTAGCATTTATCGATTAGTTTGGTTTTGGGAGAAACATGAGAGCTTGGAGAAAAGAATTTGGACAGCTAGCTAGTGGTTAGTAATTAAGGTAGGAAATGAGAGGTAAATTCAACTAAAACTTGTGGGAATGAAAGGGTAAGGAGTGATATGAGATTAGCTAATGCCTATACTCTATTAGGTGGTTATACCTTGATTTTTGGACTGTTTGAGCTAGAAATTAGTGCTGAAATTTTGGTTCTTCGCAAACGATTGCTCGTTCTTCCATACGGGTTAGTCGTTTCGGAAAGTTGATTCGGTGACTTATAGTCTCATGTTCTCTTGTGGCTATTCTTTGGTTATTCTAACTAAGTTTGGATGTCTGTGCTCTTGGGTCTTGAATCGTATCTAACTTGTCTTAGTAAATCGGGATGGTGGTGGGACACGAGCGCCGAAATCACCGGTAGTCCCGATGAGGAGCTTCCCCTCCTCCAACCATGGCGGAAGTCCTCATGCGAATCGAACGCAATCGTTCGAGGACCGTAGGGTGTTGGAGGTTATCGCCGAAAACACCTCCACTCTCCTCGTGCCTCCGGATGCGGAGGTGGTGGACACGCACTCGTGGGGGCTTGCGGAGTTCCTCCGCACGCAGCCTCCTACCTTCTCCCGGTCCAGGATCCCTTGGGCGCAGACGATCAGGCTGCGTCGGTTGAGCGAAGCTCAACGCTGCTCGCGCGCGGAGCAGAGCGCACTTTTCGCATCCCATCGGTTGGAGGTGCGGCACTCTCATGGTGGGAGAACTTCCTCGCCATGCGGCCGCGGACACGTGGTCTCGTGGGAGGAGTTCCATTCGACTTCCGTCGGGCCCATGTTCCCGCGGCTGATGAAGTCAAGAAGAAGGAGTTCCTTGCGCCAAACAGGGCGCAAATGCGGATCGAGTACCTCCATGAGTTCAACCATTTGGCGAGTACGCCTCGCCGAGGTGGCCAGCATGAGGCCAAGCGGAGAAGTTCATGGAGGGCTTGTCCGAGAGCGCAAGACAAGCTCTCTATTGTGGACTTCCCGACTTCCGCACCTTGGTGGACAAGGCCATCATCGCCGAGCACAAGGCGAGAGCGCTCGCGAGTCCCGCAAGCGCAAGTGGGAGGCCCGATGTGCCGCGAGTCGCCTCGTTCGTCCCAAGTTGGGCTGCACGGTGGCCCGCTCTTGCTTCACCATCGCCGAGGCCTTCGGCACCGCTCCCGTCCTCCGCGGCCGTGACTCGATCACGTGCGCTGCGACCAGCCAGCAGGTGTTCCCGCAACCCGCGGCCGACGCCACCGCTTCTCATCGCCACAACAAGGGCCACTACGCGAGTAGTTGTCCTAAGAAGAGGCGAGCGGCCCTCGCCCTAACGGAGGACGCGGCAAGGGAGTGGTCACCACCGACCCGAAGACCCGGGCTTGGGGCGGCGAGTCAACCACATCTCTGGTGAGGAGGCACGAGGCGCCCACGTGGTGTTGGGTACGCTCCTTGTTAATTTGCATCCTGCTACGCTTTATTTGACTCGGGCTTCGCATTCTTTTATTTCGAGGTCTTTTCTCGTTGATTGTGGGCTTCACTGTGATCCTTTGGGGATTCCACTGCCGATTCGCTCTCGGGTTCGAAATGAGAGACGACAAGTATGCAGGATGTTCCTATCCACATCGAAGGAGTGGGATTCTTGGCGAATCTTATCCTACTCGACTCGACGCTGGATGTGATTCTTGGCATGGATTGGTTGTCCCAACACTTGGGGCAAATCGATTGTGCCAGGAAGATTGTCTACCTCACCAGCCCTTCGGGTGAACAGGTTGGGTTTTCCAGCGATTCGCGAGAACCCCATCTTTATGTCCTTGAAGCAAAGCCGGCATTGGAGATCCGGATGTTCCCACGATGTGAGTTCGTGGATGTCTTTCCCAAGACTTGCGGGCATGCCACCTGCTCGAGATCTGAGTTTGTGATCGAGTTGCTGCCTGCACCGCCCCTATTTCTAAGAGATCAGACGCATGCCTCCTAATGAGTTGGAGGAGCTGAAGAAGCAAGCTGGTGAGCTGCAAGAGAAGGGTTTTATCCGTCTAGCTCATCTCCTTGGGGTTGTCCATTATCTTTGTGAAGAAGAAGGACAAGACCTTGCGCATGTGTGTTGATTACCGTCCGCTTAATGAGGTGACGGTAAAGAACAAGTATCCTTTGCCCCGGATTGATGATCTCTTCGATCAGTTGACCGGAGCACGAGTCTTCTCCAAGATTGACTTGAGATTGGGCTATCATCAAGTCAGGATCAGGGCCGAGGATATTCCTAAGACAGCCTTTGCTACTCGTTATGGTCTTTACGAGTACACCGTCATGTCTTTTGGTTTGACTAATGCTCCTGCTTTATTCATGAACCTAATGAACTCAGTATTCATGGGGTATTTGGATAGGTTTGTGGTGGTATTCATCGACGATATCCTTATCTACTCCAAGAGTGAAGAAGAGCATGGTGAGCATCTTAAGCTTGTGTTGGGCAAGCTGCGTGAGCACCGGGCCATGCCAAATTCGGCAAGTGCGAGTTACGGTTGAAGGAAGTGGCATTCTTAGGCCATGTTCTTTCAGCAGAGGTGTGGTCATGGATCCTAGTAAGGTCAGTGATGTGCTATCTTGGGGTCAGCCCAAGTCAGTCACGGATGTGCGGAGTTTTCTTGGTTTGGCTGGCTACTATCGCCGCTTCATCGAGAATTTCTCCAAGATTGCAAAGCCTATGACTGAACTGCTCAAGAAAGACAAGAAGTTTGAGTGGTCCGCTGCTTGTGATGTGAGTTTCGGAACTCAAGAATCGGTTGACCTCACCCCGGTGCTTGTTCTCCCGATATTCACAAGAGTTTTGATATCTATTGTGATGCTTCGTCGTGGTCTTGGCCGTGTTCTTATGCAGGAGGGCAAGGTTGTGGCCTATGCATCGCGGCGATTGAGGCCTCATGAACTCAACTATCCTACTCATGACTTGGAGTTAGTCTAGCGTGGTCCATGCACTCAAGATTTGGCGGCATTATCCGATTGGTAACCACCGTGAGGTGTATTCCACCACAAGAGCTTGAAGTACTTGTTCACCCAAACGATCTGAACCTCGTGCAAAGAAGATGGTTGGAATTGATCAGGACTATGATATGGGTATCGGTAGATCACCGGGCAAGGCCAATGTTGTTGCAGATGCGCTTAGTCGAAAGGTGTATTGTAACGTGTTGATGCTCCAAGAGCGTGACCTACCCTCATTTCGTAATTCCAGCGCCTCAATTTGGGTTTGATCGAGCACGGTTCTCTTGCTACCTTGGTTGTGCAACCAACCTTGGTGGACCAAATCAAGCGCGCACACAGACAGATGTGGGTGTGAGCGATCAAGCGTAACATCAAGGATGGGATAGCCAAGTGCTTTTCGGAGGATGAGCATGGCGTTGTGTGGTTTGGGCAGCGTCTTGTGGTTCCTAAGGTCATGGAGTTGCGGATTTGATTCTCCACGGCCCATGATTCTCCTCTGTCTATCCACCCCGGCTACCAAGATGTATCGGGACCTTCGCCGAGATTCAGTGGACCCGTATGAAGCGCGAGATTGCCGTGTTCGTTCTGGTGCGAGTGCGGCGTGTCTTTGCCGTGTGAAGGCCGAGCATCGGCGTCAGCGAGTCTTCTTGACCCTTGCCGCGTGCAGTGGAAGTGGGATTCGTTGGCATGGACTTCATCACCGGTTGCCTCGCACTTCTTCCGGGAAGGATGCCTTGTGGGTCATCATTGACCGCTTGACAAAGGTGGCCCATTTTCTTCCAAGACGGCGAAGATTGATGTGAGTCGGTTGGCGACTTGTATATATCTCGCATTGTGAGCTTGCATGGTGTACCACGAACGATTGTGTCGATCGTGGTTCTCTTTTCACCTCTCGTTTCGCATAAGTTGCAAGAGGCTATGGGTACCGTCTTACCTTCGGGCCGGCTTACCATCCTCGGGCCGATGGTCGACGGAGCGAAGTCAACCAAGTGTTGGAAGATATGCTCGTGCTTGTGTTCTTTCCTATGGGAAGAAGTGGGAGAAGTGCCTACCATTTGCCGAGTTCTCCTACAACAACAGCTATCGCGCGATCTTGGCATGGCACCATTTGAGGCTTTGTATGGGAAAAGATCGCGAACCCCATTGAACCGGTCGAGGTCAGAGCGGCGATTTCGCCCGCATTCGATCAATGAGGCGAAAGTCAAGTTCGATTGATCCATGCATCATCGCGCGCGGCCCGATCCGGATAAAAGAGCTATGCGGATCGTCGTCGCCGTGAGTTGAGCTTTGAGCCCAATGCCTTTGTGTATCTCAAAGTCTCACCCTTGAAGGGCCATCGCGTTTTGGCATCAAGGGCAAGTTGGCTCCTCGATATGTTGGACCTTACCGTATCATCGAGAGAGTTGGGGCGCTTGCATACTGATTGGAGCTACCACCGCACTTGAGGTGTGCATGATGTGTTCCATGTTTCACACTGAAGAAGTGCCTCAGTGTCCCGATCGAGGAAGCTCAGTTGGAAACTCTCGATGTGCGGAGAATTTGACCTCACCGCGAGCATCCTGTTCGCATTCTTGAGAATCGAGCGGAGAACAAGGAACCGTGTCATCAAGTTCCTTAAGGTTCGATGGTCAAACCATTCGAGGATGAGGCAACTTGGGAGCGAGAAGATCGCCTTCGTGCATTTTCCTTCTTTCTTCTCCGAGTAAACTAATCTCGGTCGAGATTCTTGTAAGGGGAGAGTTGTAACATCCCAATTTTAGGCTTGTGTTTCAAATGTAAGAAAATGAGGGAAATTAAAACTTTTCTTACATCCTGTATTTCCTATTGTACCAGCGGGTATTGTACAAGAAGTTATGGAAATCTGAAGTCACAAGTCTTTTGATCCCAATCTTGAACTTTCAAAACAATCTTGTCAAACCTCTTGATCATCTCCTGAAACAATTTTCCTAAGTTCTTGAGATGGTATGTGACCCTCTGAAAAGTTTCACAATTTTGGAAATTGTTTGAATATTTTTGGAGGCCAGTCAAACCAATTCAAAATCTAGTCAAACCTTGGGCAAGTGCCTTGTTAAATTTTGGAGGAAAATCCTTAGCATCAAAGCCTCTGAAAATTTTATGTTAGGTCCTCGTTTGAGCTAGCAAGCTCCTGTAAAATTTCATAATTTTTGGAGTTGGTTTGCTGCCTCAAACAATTCTTCAAAGAGCAGCTCCTTGAAAAACCCGGAAAGACTAAGTTTGGTTGAGTCGGACTCGGACTGGACCAGAGCCCAACTCAACCGACTTGGTTGGACCATGTCGCCGCCGCCACACTCGGGCTCGAGCTTTTTGCGCGCAGCTGAGCTATTGGATCTCAATCCACCGCTCCCACCTCTCCATCGATCCGAGGAGCTCTTGAGCGCCTCGCCGAGTGGTCCAAGCGCGCGGATGTCCATCGTGTGGCTCACGACCTCCCCACTTCGGCGATTCTTGGTCGTCCAGACCTCCCGAGCACATCCGGGGCGTCCGGGACCTCTCCTCGGCTCTGTTTCTCTTCCTCTAGACCTCCTCGAGCCACGGTCATCATGGTTTTTCCCGCACCCATGCGTGTGTCGCGATGAGCGGTTGGGAGCGATGGCTGTCACTTTTGCCCTTCCCAACGTCTCTTTCTGCGTGCATTAAATGTGTCAGAGCTTAGCCTAGAAGTCTTCCCTACCTACCGCTCTTGTCAAATCTAGCAAGTCATGGCAGGGGCATGGACTTTGCTCACAAGTGGGCTTTTGCCCTAGCCTTGTCCAAGCGCCTGCTATGTATAGCCTGTGGTTCCTTCCTCCTTCTCTTTCCGTCACTTGGTGCCGTTTAGACTCTCTCGATTGTGAGTGTGAGCCCCAAAACCGAGCACCCGAGAGCCCTTCCTTACCTCCATTGTCACCTTTGGAGCTCCTGCCGGCTCGAGCTCCGGTGGTTCCATCAACGTTCTTGCTGTTTTTCTTGTCATCTCGAGCACCTCGAGCATTCCCTAACTCGTTGTGTTTGACCTTCACAGAGGTTGACAATTTGGGAGGCGCTTGTCGGGTCGAGGTCGCTTCTTCTCCATCTCCGGCAAGCTCTTCACCGCGGGACTTCATCGACCTCCTCCAAGTCCCTCCGTCTTCCTCTGGACCTTCCCTACACTCGGGTGAGTCCATTTTAGTCCCTTAGGGCTTAGGGTCTAGCTAGCTCACTCGTGGCGCTCGGCTTGGTCATTTCGGTTTTGCCAAACACTTATCCTCCGTCATTCTCGGCTCGCGGCGTTTAAGGCCGTCGCCGCCATCGAGTGTCTCTCGCTAGGTCCGCGACAATATTGCGAGTATATCGGTGCCCTTGGTCGGCGCGGCGAGGTCCCCATCGCCGCGCAAAACCGTTGAGCCCGCGGGATTTTGCTTGGTTCAAAACCTCCGTTTCGTCACTTTCTTAGGACATCATCAATGCCCCATTTATTGCTAATCATTGGGCGCATTAATCCGTCTTAAGTGTGCCATTGTGTCGGTTGACAGTGGGCCATGGGCTTAGTTAAATCCGGAAGTCTTTGGCGCCTTTTAGGTTCATTCATTGCCAATCTTGGGAGCAATAAATTTGTCTTAGCCGCCTTTTTGTCGCTTGTCAGGTGGTCCCGCCATTAAAAGAAAACCCCGGACCTCCTGTGACTAATCTTGGCCGTTCACGACCTCTCCAAGATTAGATATGGGCCTTAGGTTCTTTTCCGCAAAAACCTCAGTGTCTAGGACCTCCCCTCGAGTTGATCCTAGCCGTCTAGGACCACCTTGGTTAAATCCTAGCCGCTAGGACCACTCTTGCAAAATGACCTCCTCGAGGTCATTTTTGTGAAACCACCTTCGGACCTCCACCGAGGTCCTCTTTGCAAAAGACCCCCCCCTTGGTCATTATGTAAAGACCACCTCAGGACCACCCTCGGGGTCGTCTTTGTAAAAGCCACCCGTGGCCTTTTACAAAGAAAACCACCGCTCAGGACCTCTTAGGCTCGATCCTAGCCGTTCACGACCTCCCGGTTTAGATCGGCGTTAGATCTCATTTGTAAATCTTTAGCGCTCGAGACCTCCTCCTCGGTTAAATCCCAACCGTTCGGGACCTCCTCGTTTGATCGCGTCCGTTAAAGACCTCCTCTCGGAGATCTAGACCGTTGAGGACCTCCTCCGTTTAGATCCGTAGCTTTAGGACCTCCCCTTCACTCGGACCGTTAGATCTAGATCTAACGGGCTAGACCTCCTCTGTAGGCTTAGTCTTAGGACCTTCCCTAGTGCTCGGGACCGCCAGATCTTGATCTGACGGTCACGACCTCCGTTAGGCGCGAGGGCCTCCTCTGCGTGCGCTGTGCATGCACTGGTCGTGATCGTTGGATCAGATCTCAACGATCCAGACCTCCCCAGTGCGGGAGGAGGTCTTGTGCGCACTGTGCTTCGAGGCTCGTAGCCGTCAGACCTTGATCTAACGGCCCACGACCTCTCCTTTTCGATTCAGTTCGTTTGGACATCCCGAGAGCTCAAAGTTTCCTAAGTCTTTTGCTGTTTTAAATTTCAGAAGTGCATAACTTTGTCATTTTAACTCCTTTTTGAATGATTCCAGTTGCTGTAGCTTTGTTATAGTATGAACTTTAATCTGAGAATGAAATTAGGCCCTGTGTTGTAGCAGAAAATGATTTAAATAGCATGATCTTGTTTAATGAAAAATGAGGCCTAGAAATTCATGAAAAATTTGTAAACCACATAACTTCCTCTCTGTAGTTGCAAAGTAAGCAAACTCAACTTTAGTAAATTTGGCTGTAGACATGCTTTAATTTGATCTAGGCTTTGTCTTTATTCATGTCCCTAGGAAATGAGATATGCTAGTTGTAGAACTTGGAAAAATCATAACTAAATCATTTTAACTCCAAATGACCTGAAATTTTATATGGGTTACCACTATACAGTAGGTAGCTGCCATAAAAATTTCAGCTCCAAAATCTTTCTAGAAAATATTTTTGCTACAGTGCTAATTATGGCCAGAAAATGAGTTTTTAAGTAATATCTTTTGCACCACAAATCCAAATTAGGTTTTTCCAGTTTCTATGTCTTGGTATATTTGTATTCTACCTTGTGTATAAATTTCGTTGTATTTGGATAATTTTTGCTTGCTCTTTTGTTTAAGTGTTGCTAGTCTTATTGGTTGTTCTTGGTTCTTTTGCCTTTTAAGCTAGGATTCGACATTTGCGGTAACCCCGAGAGCGACCCTCCGCAACAAATTGAGCAACAGCAAGCAGGCAAGCAGTTTGATCATGTTAATCCCAGTATTTTAAGTATTTATGTTGATTACAAATTCTATGTATGCATTGCTATTTTGTTTTAATAGTTGGCCTAGTAGATGCATTTCCTTAGCAAATGATTATCCTCTACTACCATGAGCCTAGGTTACTTGCTGTGATTTAGAGTTCGTGGATGGGCTCTTGTCACTTAGTAGTTGCGAATTAATTGCTTAGCCATGCTTAGTCTCCTAGAAATGGGCGGTTATCGACTTGTCGATAACCTTGATCACATAAAACTTATTATGATTATGATTTCAACCTTGTGCCATGTCTACTTATGAAAACTAAAACTGGAAGCAAAATGATTTAGACTTGGGCTGTGGTATGATTGGTGTGATTTTCGGTGTGATCGAATGGTGCCGGTCATTATGACCGAGTTACTCGCGCCACCGTCTTGAGCAATTTGCGTGCTAACCACACTAGAGGGTATGGGACCTCTCTTGACTTAGTACTTTGGCGTGTATTGGCTCGGGTCGCAGGAGTCGCAGGAGGATGGAGGTGGGAGCATTGTAGTGTCCGAAGGTTTCCCCGTAACGGGTGGTTGTCTTTCGGCTTGCAATGTAAGCGTATGGGTTTCTATCCATACGAGCGGCTCGTGGTTAATACACAAGATTGGAAATGTCTCGTAGGACTTAGCCGGGCCGGCATACCTTCTGAGTGTGCTTGTGGCTTGAAGGCGATGCAAGTGTGGGTACATTGGTACACCTGCAGGTTAAAACTATTCGAATAGCCTCGTCCTAGGTTATGGACACGCTCGGCTACGCCCCGTGAGAACTAGACTACAACCTTTTAAACTAAAACTTGATGGGTGGTACGAATCAGGGATTCGTGCTATGTTGTGGTGACTATTGGGATAGTCGCCTGGTGGTTACTTGTATGTACCTTTACTTCATCATTACTTTGATAACAAAACAGATTTGCAAACTTGCTTTTGAAATGTATTACATTATTGCAAATAAAGTTGGCTTTATGCAAAATGAGACATACAACCTCCACCTAAATAAGCTTGCATGTAGTTTATGAATAGGTCTGCTATTCCACACGTCGATCTTGCGGGTACAAAGACAATCTTTGTACTCGGTTGCCTTGCTTAAATGTTTTTGTTGCAGAGAGGAAGGTGAGCTCAAGGGCCTCACTTTTGTGAGTGTGTTGTGGTAGCTTGCAGGCGACTAGCTTGGCGGCCCGTCGGTTGCCTTGTGGGTTATGTTGGCTAACCTGGTGCGACTTTTGTTCTAGCCATCTTATGGCGCTTTGCTTCCATTGTCATTCTTGTATATTGTTCTATTTGGCGGTCGGCTCTCTTTTGTAATAACTTTACTTTATGTCATTGTTGAACTTAGTGATATATGTTGTATGGAATTGATGTGTAATTTTGTGATGATGTACATATGCTGCAATTCTGGGAAGCATATGTCCATCGAGGCTTAGAATGTTTAATTAGTAATGCTAGAGCCATTTGGAGGTTAAGTGTTACTAGTTAAATATTCCGGGTCCTCACACTGGGCTTTTGAAACTAACGAGCGCAACACAAAGAAAAGGGGGGCCCCCACGATGAGCTACGGCGAGCTCGGGCCGCGCTAAAACTCGGGCTAAGGAAGTAGGGCAGCGCGGAGCACAGCTTCGCCGAAAGTGCTGCCACGCCGCAACTGCCCTGACAACACGCGAGGGCGCGGGATGTGACAGCGCCATACCGCACAGTGGCCGCGTGCGGCGCGAGGAAGAAGACAGAGAGGCGGAAGAAGAAGAACAGGGGCGATCGCGACCGTTTAAGATTCGCTCGGACGGTCGAGATCATCCCACGTCTTCTGAGTCTCAAAATAACTAGAGGAACTCGTGAGCATTGGATTTCAATCCAACAGCTCGGAGCGATGATAGCAATTGGAGGGTCCGAACGTTCACGCGAACGAGGATCGCGCGATTGGAATCCATAGGTTGAGGTTGATCGAGCGCTTTAAAAGGGGCTCAGGTGCGGTTAGATGACTGAGCCGAGCCGAGAGGCCTGAGCCCGAGTCAGACTCGAACCCAAGTCTGGCTCGAACCCGAGTTTGGATTTTTGGGTTTTCATTTGAGCTGGACTTTGGGGATTTATTTGGGATAGCAAAACGACTCCAAAATTTCTAAAATTTTTACAGGAGCTTGCTACCAGGGATATTAGCCTTGTGTAAAATTTTTAGGGGTTTTGGTGCTATACATCTTCCTCCAAAAATTTTACAATGTGCTGGGCCAAGGTTTGACCAAGATTTAAATTGGGTTGACTTGCCTCCAATCTCATTCAAACAATTTCCAAAAATTGTGGAATTTTTTAGAGGGGTCACAAACCATCCCAAGAGCTCAGGAAAAATATTTCCAGGAGATTATCACAAGATGGAACAAGAATGACTAAGAAGAATAAGATGTGGGTCGAAATGACTTGTGATCTTTGTATTCCCATAATCTCTTTACAACAATTGTCCAAAGCATACAGGAAATACAAGATGTAAGAAAAGTTTTAATTTCCCCTCATTTTCTTACATTTGAAACACAAGCCCAAAATTGGGATGTTACAGTATACAAACTACTCAAGTTGTATATACTCATATGAATATATTAACTACACAAGTTAAATATATTCAATGATATATTTCAAAGTAAAGATCCTTAATATATGTGGAAAGAGAATATGGATCAATACTAATGAAGCCACAAAATATAGAATGAACTCCCCCTAAATGTGTGCATACACAAATGTGTAATGGAAACATATGCACATATCCAAGTTAACCTTTTTGGTGGAGTTTAACCTATATTTTGGATCCGAGGAATACAACAAGATATAATAAGAAGAAGTAGAATGCATACCTCTTGTATTTTTCATCTTTATATCCAAACGAGACTAAGCAATAGATAATCAATAGAATTGTTAGTCTCACAAATATATTTGTCATTAATGAATACATACCTGTTTGGATTTTTGCTTTTATATCAAAGCTGAGACTAAACTTGATATAACAATAGGAGTGTTAGTCTCACAAGTGCATTTGTCATTAATTACTTAATCACTTGCATGCCTTCATGATTTTCACCTTTATATCCAAATAAGACTACACAATATGTATATCAATAAAAGTGTTAGTCTCCCAATTAGATTTATCATTAATCACCAAAACTCCATTACCACATAATGACGGGTCTAGATCTTTCAATCTCCCCCTTTTTGGTGATTGATGACAAATCCATTATTAATAGCAACATTTGGATATAAGTCAACATATGATAAGAAAGAAAACATATTTGACTATATGTATGCACAAAACTTAGAGAAAGAATTCTCCCACTTAAGGCATCACAAGAGATATCAAATAAGAACATTCAAATGTAGCTCATAAAAATTCTCCCCCTTTTGGCATTAACCATCAAAAATCCAAAACAAATCTTAAGCCAAAAGAGAGTCTTTGCAAGACTATGAGCTAGGCAAAAGAATTCATTATTTTGATCATCGAAATATTCTCCCCTTTTATGATCTATGCAAGATATAAGGTGAGAACATTCTCCCTAAACTTTTTCCTTTTATGTTCTCCAAAAGTATTCTCTCACTTTTGGACTAAACATAAGATAGAGTGAACTCACAAGAGAGAATCCAAATGAATTGATCCAAATAAACTTTCTCCTTTTGGCATAAACACCAAATGAACTCCAAATCAATTTCCCTTTAATGGCAATTAAACATCAAAAGATCTAAAATAAAGCGAAACCATAAGGGAGTCTTTTCAAATTAGTTTTCCTATATATTAGTATACCAACTTTTAAAACATTTTAGGAAAACTCCCCCATACACAAAGGTTCTACTCCTTTGACACACAAAGGATTTCTTCGTCCACTTATCTTTGCTTTTGACACACAAAAGCATTCTTTGTCCAAATATCTTTGCTTTTGACACACAAAAGCATTCTCCCTATTTTCTTTATGTGTATCCACTTGTAAGGTAATCCTTGAACAATTCTAGTAGATACCACTTGTAGAGATTTCTTATAGATACCACTTGTTGAAAGATATTCTTTAAGCTTTACTTGGATACTACGAGTCGACGATGCCACTTGTAGATAAAACTTGTAAATCCATATGTTGATACCACTTGTGGAAAACATGCGTCGACAGGTCTTGCAATCTCAAGGTGCTTGAACTTCTCTTTTTAAGATCTTCAATGAAAGCATAGAGAGAAGAGATAGAGAGAAAAACCACTTGAGAGAAGATGATACCACTTGATACAATTGAGATATATCTCTTGAAGAGATAAGACTTGAAAAGATATCGGGTATCAGAGAAACCACTTGGATAAGATACCTCTTGAAAAACAATATCAAGAATTTTGAGGTATCGGAGAGACCACATGGATAAGAAGTGATTAGGTATCGGGGAGAGCTTGGTAAGCAAAGAATTGATCGGCATGGAAAGAGTTAGATATCACTTGTGAATGAGAACAAGAGATACCACTTAAAAGATACAACGTGAAGGAGTACGATGATATCAATTGAGAATACCACTTGTAAGGACAAGATGATATCACTTAAAATAGTACCACCTGTAAAAACAAGGATACCACTTGAATCAAACACATATGATTCTCATGCCGAGGTCAAAGAAGATCAATAGGAGCTACCACTTGAAAGAATACCATTTGAATGATAAATATATAAAAATGAGATCAAAATGGCATATAGAGTCAAAAAGTATTTGAGAGTAGCAAGTGTCGGGACCCGAAAATACATCTCAGGAACCCTCTGTGTATTCTGAACTAGTCCCAGATTAGTAGCTAGCTCACACAGGGAAACAATGATGAAATACCATCCATTTATTCAATTTAACTAAAAAGATCTCAGAGTAACAAATAATAATAATAACTGGACCTTATGGTCAACGTTTACTTAACTTGCCACGCAGAGCTAAAGAAACAAATGAACTCTTGCAATGAACGAAACTCTTCAAAAGGCCAATCAACATGCCCACGAGCAATCGAGTGGAGAAACGCATCCTAATCCGCAAAACCTTCATGATCTTCTGGTAGAACTCTTTGGCGACTTGGTATTCTTCCTCTCTGCGATCAAGCAGAGGCGCAAAGCCATGAGTACTTTGAATGTACTCAAAGCCGTGGGGAAATGTATGCAAATAGTATTCATGCAAGGCTTGAACAAAGATTAGTCAGTATGGCTCTTTTGCGAAAAACAAGCATTTACGATAAATACAATAAATAGATTGAAATGCGTAATTGAAAACAATAACAAGTAAATAAACAATTTCTTTGAAACAACTAGTGAACTTCCCATCCACTTCCCAACCAAACCAAAGATAAGTGAATTCCCCATTCACCAATCGACACAAACCACCAAGTGAATGACTTATTCACCAAACGAACATTATATTCATCAAGTGAACTTCCCATCCACACTCCGACACATTTTTAAAGAAACTCTATCTCCCGTGTGAAATCCCCAGGCACGTCCATAACCGCGGACACGGCTACTTGAATAGTTTTACACTCTGCAGAGGTTGTACAGCTTGACCCACAAGAGATAGATCAACTTATAATGTCAGGCATTTCACGCTTCCGTAGGCGTGTGACTAAGTGATCATCACAAGGCTTTTACAAAGCTCCTTCTTAACCCGTTACGCGCTAAGGTTTCAACACCGAATGTCTTCCCGACAGACGGGGCCCCTCTTGCGCCACCGTGGAATCGTTTCCCGTAACCACGCTTTACACGACAGAACCGAAATTAAGATATTGCTAATTAATCAGCCAGGTCCGTCCCATACCAGACATGTGGTTGTACACTTAAGGCCCAGTTCAATGGCGCACAAGATTAAGTCCTTGACAAGTTACTCAGGCGAGACTACCACAAACCCACAACATGTTCAATCCACATCCTCCCTATCCGCCAACCACTCGCCCGAGCGAAAACCATTTTGTTTAACCAACACCCATGACTAACCCCGTCATGGTACACAAATTTTAGCAAGAGTGGCTCACCACCACGATTCCATAAATCATTAAGTCAAAATTAATTATCAAGACACATGTGATGACAAACCCATCGTAACTAAGCAAGACTAAGCATATGTACGATACCCATGTTGGCAATATGAATATGTCCAACTAAAATTACCCATGCTAAGGTGACAAAGGATTCATGGTATTCAAATAATCAATGGAGGTATAATGATAACAGGTAATAACTAATCCCAGAACAATTTATATAAAGATAGCATGCAATTGTATAAAACAATATACTTTTGAAATCATAGGTTCAATATGATCAAAGGACCACGACTTGCCTTGGAATAAATCCAGTGATTGATCTTGATCTTGGTATGCTACTCCTTGCTCAAGCTTCAAAGTATCGACGTCTACTATAAAACAAGCAAATAAACTAAATAAATAAATAACAGAGATAAAACAAACTCCAAAAATTAAATAAAAATCTCAGATAAATAGATCTTGAATTTATATAAATTTAGGAATTTGAATGGACTGAATCGGAGTTCGGATGCAAAAGATATGAGCTCTGGAAGATTGAAATCTAAAGAAATACCCTAATTTGATTTTCTGGAATTATCCGAATTATTTTCCTACTGGAAATTCCGGATTATGACGTCGGCTGACATCAGCGAGGACGTTCGGACTGGGATGAAAACAACCTGACGTCTGGGCCCCACTGGTCAGTGACTAGGCCCACGGTGGACTTGGTCCATGGACCTTAGGCTCGGGTGGGGGTTTTAGGTGTGCCATTTGGCTGATGACCAGGAGCTGACAAGGCTGCCACATGGGACAAAGAGGTGATGTGGAGCTTAGCTGGCATGCTGACTCGGCACAGAGGAAACCAAAGGCAACAGGAGCAGCAGCCATGGCCGGCGGTGGAGGTGGCGACGTCGACGGCGAACCGGGACAGGGCAGGTCCGGTGAAGTGGAAAAACGGGTGCCCCTGAGCAAGGCGAAGCCCGGAGAGGTGTTTCTGCGGCATCTCCGGCGACGAGACGACGGCGGCGGCGACATTGGCGGCGGCGAGCCCCACTGGTGCGGTGACATCGACGAAGGAGTGGCGCCCGAAGATATTGGAGGTGAGCACCAGGACGGCGAAAGAGCAAGGATCATAGAGAGAGGCTCGGGAGATCCGAAGGTGGGCCATGCCGGCGGCAAGACGGCGATGACTGGAAGTGAAGAAGAAGCATGGCGGCGGCGGCTCGGTGGCAAAAGAGCAAGGAGGAGGTGAGGGATTAGATGAGATAAACCCAAGGCACACGATGACGCGCAAAAAGGATCAAAAAGCTCACCGGAGAGCAGATCAGACAAGATGGCCAATGGCCGGTTGTCGGACGAAACCGAAAACGAAGATTTGATGATCCTTGACCGAAGATGGAGGGAGCACGGTGAAGCCCGCGGTATTGCGAACCAGCGGAGGAAGAATCACGGCGAAGGTGGTCAACGGTGAATTCGGCGGCACGAAGCTTCAACAGCGGTGGCACTCGGTAAATCCGGCAAAGAAGAACAAATCGGAGCGGCACCTTAGGGTTTTGAGAGAGGAGACTCGGGCGAACAACTTTGACGCGGCTGGCGATCTTTAAATAGTGCCGAGAGGGGAGAAGTCCACAAAGGAGCCGGCGTCGCTGCTCGTGCTTGACTCGGACTCTAGAGTCCAGAGGAAGGAGACACTGAGGTGGCAAGGAGGCGGTCCCACACGGCACAGGGAGAAGAGCGTGGGCGTGCGGCTGGGCTGCGGCGGAGAAAGAGGCCAAGCGGGCTGGGCCGGAGGGAGAAGAAATGGGCCGGGGCTTTGGAGATTAGGCCCGAAAGCAAGATTTGAGATTTTTAATAGTTTTTCTTTTTAGAAAATAACAGAAAGTCCAAATAGCAAATTCACTCGGAAAAATTCTATAAAATTCTAGAAAATATATCCAAGCACATAGAACCCAAATAAAATAATTTTGATAATAGTTGATGTTGACATTATTCATATTAAATTATTTTTGAACTCTGAAAATTCATATTAAGCTTTTAACTTTAGCAGAAAAATCCAAATGGTTCCTTTTTCTTTTGAAACTTCAAAACAGACCAAATTTTTGGGATGTTACAAACCTACCCCCCTTAAAAGGGAATCTCGTCCCTGAGATTCGGGCTGACTAAAGAATAGGTTCGCGAGTCTAACCTAAAGACTTACGAGGCGGCGTTACGAGCGCTTGTGCTTCTTCTGCAGTGACATGGTTCAGTCTTCCCCTTGAGGCAGTTGATGGAGTTCTGGTAGCTTGATTCGGAGTCTAAGGCATTCCTCTTCCTACTCCTGGCAAACAAGTCCTGGCTGGTGTTGGTCCCAAATTGAAAGGAATTGGTGTCAGCCCTTGCTTCTGCGGACACTTGTTTGCATAATGACCTGTCTGACGGCAGTTGTAACAAGTAACTCCTGCACCATGGTTGGGGTTTCCCTGAGATTGATTATTGCTGTTGTTGACATTGGGTATCCCTGTGTTTCCTGCATGAGACACTGGTACTGGGGTTCTGAATCCGGTAGACGAATTATTGGGACGAAAAGGCTGTTGTACTGCATTGGTTCTGGCTCTCTGGAGCTGATTCTGATGAACTCCGTGTTGTATCATCTTCCTTTTACGAGATTCGTCTAACTCACGACGAGAATCTTCTATGAGTACGGCCTTATCAACCATATCTTTGAAAATCCACATAATCATTTCCAACCACTTGCACTTTCAAGCTGGATTGAGTCCACGCTTGAATCGTTTACGGCGTGCATTATCCGTAGCAACATCTTACGGAGCATAGCGAAAGTTGAGTGAACTTGTTGAGATATTCACCCAAAGACATGTTTCCTTGCTGGAGTTCACGAAATTCATTCTTCTTCATTTCCACTATACCATTTGGAACATGAGCTTGACGAAAAGCTGTCAAAAATTCCTCCCAAGTGATAGCATGAGAATTCCCATGAGCTGCGGTGTAGTTCTCCCACCATTCTGCGGCTGTACCTTCCAATTGATGTGAAGCATAAAGAACTTTCTCACGATCATTGCATTGAGCAATGGCGAGCTTTTGTCTCTGACGCGAAGCCAATCTTCGCGTCCAAAGGTTCTGACGAATGAGAAAACGTAGGTGGACAAGTCCTCATAAACTCTGATAGCTTGGAATGATGATGAACTGGCGGCGGAACAGCTGCTGCTTGATTATTCTGACCATTCTGACTGTTTTGGTTCAACAAGTTGACTATTGCAGAGGCGGTCTGACTTTGCTGTGTCATCATGGCGTTCATGTTCTGCATCATTGCACTCATGAATTGCGTCTGAGCTGCTAGAAGTTGTGCCATGTTTGGCTCTGCGGCTCTAGGGGCTGGTGACTGGTCACTTGCATTGACATTGGCATTGGCATTGGCATTGGCATTCTCTAACTGAGTACGACTCGATGTATTGCGAGTATCAACCATCTGCGATAATCCTCCACGGGTTTAATAGGTAAGATAGAAAAACAATGTAGATGAGAGGGAATAGCACAATAGACGAGATAGACAAGATAGAGTAGATGGAAACAACCTAACTAGGGGAAATAGATTATACCCAAAGGCAAAGACAAGAAGACATAGCTGAAACGCTATGAAAGCACGACAAACTTTTCAAATTAAAGCCTCAGTGTGACTGCAACATAATGCTTGACAGCAAAACTGCAGCTCCCACTTGCACACAACCCAAATAAAGACCTATCGCAACAACGATCTAAAACGCTACTAAACTCTAATAGGACGGCTCTAAATCGAAACTAGAGAACGAAGGTTCTTCAAAAATGTCTTGAACGAAGCGACGAAGATCCTCCTGACAATTGCTTTTCTTCTGGACGAGAGAAATTTATGAGGTGAGAGAGTCAATTTAAGATTATAAAACAAAGTTCAGCAAAGGCAAGAGATAAGATCTCCGGCACAAGATGAGTAGAATAGGATAGGATAAGAATAGAATAGACTGAGATGAGAATAGAACCAGAAGAGATGAGAAGAGAACAACTACTCAAGTCAAGTTAAGTTGATTTGATTTAGAAAATAAATTTTGAAGCTTTTAGCTAAAACGACCATGCTAACTAAGGTTGCGCTCTACAGTCGATATTGCTCTGATACCACCTCTGTCGGGACCCGAAAATACATCTCAGGAACCCTCTGTGTATTCTGAACTAGTCCCAGATCAGTAGCTAGCTCACACAGGGAAACAGTGATGAAATACCATCCATTTATTCAATTTAACTAAAAAGATCTCAGAGTAACAAATAATAATAATAACTGGACCTTATGGTCAACGTTTATTAACTTGCCACGCAGGCTAAAGAAACAAATGAACTCTTGCGTTGAACGAAACTCTTCAAAAGACCAATCAACATGCCCACAGCAATCGAGTGGAGAAACGCATCCTAATCGCAAAACCTTCATGATCTTCTGGTAGAACTCTTTGGCGACTTGGTATTCTTCCTCTCTCTTGATCAAGCAGAGGCGCAAAGCCATGAGTACTTTGAATGTACTCACAAGCCGTGGGGAAATGTATGCAAATAGTATTCATGCAAGGCTTGAACAAAGATTAGTCAGTATGGCTCTTTTACGAGAAAACAACATTTACGATAAATACAATAAATAGATTGAAATGCGTAATTGAAAACAATAACAAGTAAATAAACAATTTCTTTGAAACAACTAGTGAACTTCCCATCCACTTCCCAACCAAACCAAAGATAAGTGAATTCCCCATTCACCAATCGACACAAACCACCAAGTGAATGACTTATTCACCAAACGAACATTATATTCATCAAGTGAACTTCCCATCCACACTCCGACACATTTTTAAAGAAACTCTATCTCCCGTGTGAAATCCCCGGGCACGTCCATAAATGCGGACACGGCTACTCGAATAGTTTTACACTCTGCAGAGGTTGTACAGCTTGACCCACAAGAGATAGATCAACTTATAATGTCAGGCATTTCACGCTTCCGTAGGCGTGTGACTAAGTGATCATCACAAGGCTTTTACAAAGCTCCTTCTTAACCCGATTACGCCGCTAAGGTTTCAACATGAATGTCTTCCAGGCAGACGGGGCCCCCTCTTGCGCCACAGGTAGAATCGTTTCCCGTAACCACGCTTTACACGATAGAACCGAAATTAAGATATTGCTAATTAATCAGCCAGGTCCGTCCCATACCAGACATGTGGTTGTACGGTTAAGGCCCAGTTTAATGGCGCACAAGATTAAGTCCTTGACAAGTTACTCAGGCGAGACTACCACAAACCCACAACATGTTCAATCCATATCCTCCCTATCCGCCAACCACTCGCCCGAGCGAAAACCATTTTGTTTAACCAACACCCATGACTAACCCCGTGATGGTACACAAATTTTAGCAAGAGTGGCCCACCACCACGATTCCATAAATCATTAAGTCAAAATTAATTATCAAGACACATGTGATGACAAACCCATCGTAACTAAGCAAGACTAAGCATATGTACGATACCCATGTTGGCAATATGAATATGTCCAACTAAAATTACCCATGCTAAGGTGACAAAGGATTCATGGTATTCAAATAATCAATGGAGGTATAATGATAACAGGTAATAACTAATCCCAGAACAATTTATATAAAGATAGCATGCAATTGTATAAAACAATATACTTTTGAAATCATAGGTTCAATATGATCAAAGGACCACGACTTGCCTTGGAATAAATCCAGTGATTGATCTTGATCTTGGTATGCTACTCCTTGCTCGAAGCTTCCCGAAGTATCGACGTCTACTCGCAAAACAAGCAAATAAACTAAATAAATAAATAACAGAGATAAAACAAACTCCAAAAATTAAATAAAAATCTCAGATAAATAGATCTTGAATTTAGATAAATTTAGGAATTTGAATGGACTGAATCGGAGTTCGGATGCAAAAGATATGAGCTCTGGAAGATTGAAATCTAAAGAAATACCCTAATTTGATTTTCTGGAATTATCCGAATTATTTTCCTACTAGAAATTCCGGATTATGACGTCGGCTGACGTCAGCGAGGACGTTCGGACAGGGATGAAAACAACCTGACGTCTGGGACCCACTGGTCAGTGACTAGGCCCACGGTGGACTTGGTCCATGGACCTTAGGCTCGGGTGGGGGTTTTAGGTGTGCCATGGTGATGACGACCGGAGGCGAAAGGCGCCACATGGGACAAAGAGGTGATGTGGAGCTTAGTGGCATCGACGACTCGGCACAGGAAACCAAAGGCAACGAGGCAGCAGACCATGGCGGCGGTGGAGGTGGCGGCGTCGGCGGCGAACAGGGCGAGGCGGTCGGTGAAGTGGAAAACGGTGCCCACGAGCAAGGCGGCCGGAGAGGTGTTTGTGGCATCTCGGCGAGACAACGGCGGCGGCGACATTGGCGGCAGCGAGCCCCACTGGTGCGGTGACATCGACGAAGGAGTGGCGCCCGAAGATATTGGAGGTGAGCACCACGACGGCGAAAGAGCAAGGATCATAGAGAGAGGCTCGGGAGATCCGAAGGTGGGCCATGCCGGCGGCAAGACGACGATGACCGGAAGTGAAGAAGAAGCACGGTGGCGGCGGCTCGGTGGCAAAAGAGCAAGGAGGAGGTGAGGGATTAGATGAGATAAACCCAAGGCACACGATGACGCGCAAAAAGGATCAAAAAGCTCACCGGAGAGCAAATCGGACAAGATGGCCAACGGCCGGTTGTCGGACGAAACCGAAAACGAAGATTTGATGATCCTTGACCGAAGATGGAGGGAGCACGGTGAAGCCCACGGTATTGCGAACCCAGCGGAGGAAGAATCACGGCTGAAGGTGGTCCAACGGCGATGAATTCCAGCGGCGATGAAGCTTCAACAGTGGCGGCACTCGGGCGAAATCCGGCACAAAGAAGAACAAATCGGAGGCGGCGTCTTAGGGTTTTGAGAGAGGAGACTCGGGCGAACAACTTTGACGCGGCCGGCGATCTTTAAATAGTGCCGAGAGGGGAGAAGTCCACAAGGGAGCCGGCGTCGCTGCTCGTGCTTGACTCGGACTCTAGAGTCCAGAGGAAGGAGACGCTGAGGTGGCAAGGAGGCGGTCCCACACGGCAGAGGGAGAAGAGCGTGGGCGTGCGGCTGGGCTGCGGCGGAGAAAGAGGCCAAGCGGGCTGGGCCGGAGGGTGAAGAAATGGGCCGGGGCTTTGGAGATTAGGCCCGAAAGCAAGATCTGAGATTTTTAATTGTTTTTCTTTTTAGAAAATAACAGAAAGTCCAAATAGCAAATAGAAAATAGCAAATGCACTCGGAAAAATTCTAGAAAATATATCCAAGCACATAGAACCCAAATAAAATAATTTTGATAATAGTTGATGTTGACATTATTCATATTAAATTATTTTTGAACTCTGAAAATTCATATTAAGCTTTTAACTTTAGCAGAAAAATCCAAATGGTTCCTTTTTCTTTTGAAACTTCAAAACAGACCAAATTTTTGGGATGTTACAGCTAGCAAGGATACCACAGATCAAATTAACTTTGGGAAACAACCACAATATATTTATAATTGAAAGAATTGAGATTGGTTGTTTTGTTAGGATAATCGAATGCCGCCATACAAAGGCGGTGAGTGCAGGGATCCGATAATACCATGAGATAAAGCCTGAGTTCAGATGATTCTAGAACTTCGAGGATAGATCAGGGAATTGGGCTGAGAATTGAGATGGTGCAAATGATCCCAGATTTTATACTCAAGTAAATGTCATTTAGGATCATTATGCATTGAGGAGATTTCAGAGAATTCAAAAACATAGTTTTTATGAATTAAGCTTTAGCTTTTGGAAATGAAATCGTATTTTTGCAAACTTTCACAAAAAGAGCCAAATTGAACATTTGATGAAATCTATAGCATCCAATTGCATGTATGAGTCATAAATACCATCATGGACCTATTCATATGAATAATTTAGGCTCAATTGGCTAAACTCACTTAAGTGCTAGAAAGTGACCTTTATGGTTAAACTAATATTTTGGATGAGTTTCGAAATCAAATAACTTTTTCTAGGTTGGTCTTTTGGAAATTATTTGGATACGAAAAGTGTTTAGAATAACCAACTCTAGGATTTTCCTTTTGAGATGAAGATCAAATTCCTTTTATAATAGATTTTACACAAAAATCTAGTTTATGTCAAAAACAAGATTATATGATCTAGAATTTTGGGTAGAAACTCATTTTCATTTAAAATAGCTTTTTTTTAAGCCAAAACCTTTGGTAAACCTTTGAAATGCATTTGTATATATTTTGCAACTAATTTTTCAATGGATAGTTATAATTTCAAATTTTTGACTTTTGGCTAAAAGGCTCATTCTTTTGAAAAACAATACTAGCACTTAATTAATTTGGGCACACTTAGGGATGTGATATACATGATCATGACTTAGCACTCCCCCTTAATGTGCCACTACCATCTTGCTCAAGATTTGAATACTCAAGATTAAGCGCAAGAGCAAGAACAACCCTTTATAAGATTTTCATGAAATGTAACCTACACAAGGTAAAGGGTCTAGATACTTTAATGTAAATACTTGTTACCGAGATAGCATTGGCTCATGATATGATTTGATAATCCTCAAACTTGGCTCCAATTTTGACATATGGTGGAATACACCTCTTCATGAATAAGCCAAGCCTCCAATGCCTCTCCAAGTACCTATTAATCATTTAAGCGCATTTTTGGTACCCAAAACTTGGTTGGGTCCATGAATGTTAGTCACAATAGATTTGGGGACCCAAATGGCCTTAGCATTGGTTTTATGTACACTAACATTCCTAGCAAACACATATCATTCCTAAGCATATAATGATCATTATAAATAATTGGCTTAGGAGAGATACCTTTGGGACATTCCTTACTAAAATGTCCTTTCTCCCGGCAATTGTAGCAAGTAGGGTTTTTGCTTCCCCTTAATGTCTTCTTATCTTGCTCATTGTCGTCTTGCCTCTTCATTGAATGTCTTGGCTTGACATCCTTTTGATTTGGACACACCGAGGCAATGTGTCCCTTCTCATAACATCCAAAGCATTTGATATTTGTGTATATCTTCCCTTTTTGCTTTGGGATGCTCTTTACCTTCTTCTTGGCGATGAAACCAAGTCCTCTCTTATAATCTTCCTTGTTAGGGTATTTGGAGGAGAGGTGACCCTTTTGATGACAATCAAAGCACTTGATGTTCTTGTTGTGTCTTTGATTGTGTCTCATCTTGCTATTCTCCCTTTTCTTGGGAGTGAAGCCGATTCCACTCTTGTCATTTGAGCTTCGTTGCTTGCTCAAGATATTATCAAGAGTGGCCTTCCCTTTGTGGCTTCTATCCAAGTCATTTTTCAAATTTGCGACTTTTCATAATATTCTTGAAGATGGGTCCACATCTCATGAACGTTCTTGTGATCGCATATGGCATCAAACACATCTACACTCAAAGCACTAAATAAAGCGTTAATTGCTTGAGCGTCGAGATGTAAGCATTTCTCTTCCTCAATTGTTGGATCAAAGCTATCCAATGGAGGAGAAAAGCCAACATCTACAATCCGCCATATATTTAGGCCCATGGCCTTAAAATAACATGACATACGGATTTTCCAATGAGCATAATTTATGCTATTAAATTGTGGTGCTTCACCTAGGTGCATAAAATCACTAGTCGCCATCCTTTACTCTCTAGACGGTTAAGTCTAATAAATGAGAGACCAAGCTTTGATACCACTTGTAAGATCGAGGAGGCCGACTAGAGGGGGGGTGAATAGGCGTTTTAAAAACTTCTATGCGCTAAAACCGATTTCTAATGCGGAAGCTAATACAAATACGATTTTGCACAATTAAAACCTAAATCGACTAGATTCAACTAAGTGCACCAACAATACAAGTCTATTGATAATAATCAATCAAGCATGGACTTGTGAGCAATTCAATTTAAGCAATGTAAATGATATTATTGCAATCACACACAATGAATAAGCAATTTAATATAACGTATATAAATTGCACAATGTAAAACAAGCATTCAAACACAATGAATGTAAATGCAATAGTAAGGCAATAGAGATCACTCCACAAAGATGCGTCGATGTTTTACCGTGGTGGTCGGAGACTTGCCGGTCTCCCCTAATCCACGTTGAGGGAAACCCAAACCAATTGGGCCGGCTCCACAAATTAAGCCTTCCTCCGAGGTATCAACACCTCGCTCCACTAGGGTTGCTCTTACTCCACTCCGGAGATGGCGAGCACCAAGCCACTCACAAACACCGGGCCTTCTCACACGCTTCACTTGAGAAGATCACCGGACCACAACGCCTCCACGCCGTCTAGGTGTCGGCAAACACCAAGAGTAATAAGCCAAGCCCCTTGCTTGACTCTCACCACATGCAACGAATGCACAAGCTCAAGTGGATACGAAATCCACCTCTAGATGCAACACATGCAACTAGAGACCTCTCTCCTTGCTCACAAGGTGCAACACATGCACAATTAAGAGGAGAAGCTCACACTAGCTCAAGAGAGTGAAATGGGATGCCAAGGGTTGCCTCTCAACCGGCCAAGGGGGTATTTATAGCCCCCAAACAAAAAACTAGCCGTTTGGAGACGAAACAGCCAAAAACTAGCCGTTACAGCCTTTTGCGGTCGTACCGCACTCACAAGGGGCGGTACTACCGTTCTGCGGTACTACCGCTGTTATAAGGGCGGTACTACCGCAGCCCAAATTTCAGCACAGACGACACTCGGTAAAAAGGTCATAACTTTTGACTCCGATGTCAGAATTGAGTGATCTTGGACTCTATTGAAAGCTTATTCAGAGGGCTACACAACTCACCTATTTGATTGATCTCAAACACATTTGATCAAATAAAAAAGCACAACTCAAAAGAGCCACTACCATGGTCTAAGTCCAAAAAAATAGCAACAAGCAATCTTAGACCATATCAAGGGAATACACATGAATCTTAACCATTTGCAAAACACATTTGCAAACTTAGATCATGCCACAAGGAGTAGGTACATGGACTTCAATCATTTGCAAAACACATTTGCAAAGTATAGTCACATGCTACAAGGATTATCCATGAGCCTCAGCTATTTGCAAAACACATTCGCAAATATAGGCAACATGTTAGAGTGAGCTAGAGCAAGTGAGATTGAGTTATCAACGCATGATGAGACTCAAGCTACTAGACAAGACCCCTCTTAATAGTACGGCAACCTATACTAGCAAGTGAGATTGAGTTATCAACGCATGATGAGTATATATGAACTACACAAGTTGTATATACTCATATGAATATATTAACTACGCAAGTTAAATATATTCAATGATATATGAGCATATATGAACTACACAAGTCTCATATGCTCACATACAAGTATATATGAACTACACAAGTTATATATACCATGAGTATATACGAACTACACAAGTTGTATATACCAAGTATGAGTGTATACAAACTACTCAAGTTGTATATACTCATATGAATATATTAACTACACAAGTTAAATATATTCAATGATATATTTCAAAGTAAAGATCCTTAATATATGTGGAAAGAGAATATGGATCAATACTAATGAAGCCACAAAATATAGAATGAACTCCCCCTAAATGTGTGCATACACAAATGTGTAATGGAAACATATGCACATATCCAAGTTAACCTTTTTGGTAGAGTTTAACCTATATTTTGGATCCGAGGAATGCAACAAGATATAATAAGAAGAAGTAGAATGCATACCTCTTGTATTTTTCGTCTTTATATCCAAACGAGACTAAGCAATAGATAATCAATAGAATTGTTAGTCTCACAAATATATTTGTCATTAATGAATACATACCTGTTTGGATTTTTGCTTTTATATCCAAGCTGAGACTAAACTTTATATAACAATAGGAGTGTTAGTCTCACAAGTGCATTTGTCACTAATTACTTAATCACTTGCATGCCTTCATGATTTTCACCTTTATATCCAAATAAGACTACACAATATGTATATCAATAAAAGTGTTAGTCTCCCAATTAGATTTATCATTAATCACCAAAACTCCATTACCACATAATGGCGGGTCTAGATCTTTCAACGGTCAAAAGGCACCACCAAGCGGTTTCCGAACAAAAGAGTGCCCTGTGCATCTTCTTTGAAACCTTCGGCCTTGCCTTCCTTCAATGCTTCACGGATTTGAGCTACTTCCAAGTCAGTCTTCTGGGATTCTCTAATCTGATCCTCAAGTGTAAAATTCACACTAAGGGCAGCGAGAAAACCTTCTTCAATTATCTCAGTGCGAGACGTTGCATCGCACACACACACTGCCCGAAATGGGAGTTACCGATAAACAGTTGCACTGAGACTTTCTGCTTAGGGCATCGGCTACCACATTTGCTTTTCCTGGATGATAATGGAGTCCAAAATCATAATCTTTGATCAACTCAAGCCATCTCCTTTGCCTCGAATTCAGATCGGCTTGGGTGAAGATATACTTAAGACTCTTGTGGTCGTTGTAGATCTCGCAACGATTACCGATGAGGTAATGTCGCCAAATATTCAGAGCATGAACAACCGCTGCGAGTTCCAAATCATGAGTGGGATAATTCAACTCATGAGGTCTCAATTGCCTTGATGCATAAGCCACCACTCGGCCCTCTTGCATAAGTACTCAACCGAGCCCATGGCGAGATGCATCATAGTAAATGTCGAAGCTCTTGTGAATATCGGGCAGGATAAGTACTGGAGCTTTGGTCAGGCATTCCTTTAGGATCTGAAAACTCTCCTCACATTCAGGTTACTATTCGAACTTCTTCTCTTTCTTTAGAAGTTGAGTCATTGGCCTCGCAATTTTGGAGAAGTTCTGGATGAATCTGCGGTAGTAACCCGCAAGTCCGAGAAAACTGCGAATATCAGTGATGTTTCTGGGTTGTCTCCAATCAAGGACATCTTGCACCTTGCTAGGATCAACAGCGATACCACCCTTGGATAGGACATGGCCCAAGAAACTAACTTCATGAAGCCAGAACTCGCATTTACTGAATTTAGCATAAAGCTGATGTTGACGAAGCTTTTCTAACACAAGCCTCAAGTGTTGCTCGTGTTCTTCATCAGACTTTGAGTAGATAAGGATATCATCGATGAATACAACAACAAACTTATCCAAATTCTCCATGAAAACTGAATTCATAAGATTCATGAAGTAAGCGCGCATTCGTCGGACAAAAGACATGACAAGGTACTCGTATAGACCATACAGTAGAGAATCTTTGTCTTCGAATGTCTTCCGTTCGAACCTTAATTTGATGATAGCCCAAGCGCAAATCAACCTTGGAGAATACTTGGGCCCCACTCAATTGATCGAATAAATCATCAATCCGAGGAAGCGGATATTTATTTTTGATAGTGACTTCATTTAACGGACGGTAGTCAACACACATCCGCAAACTCTTGTCTTTCTTTTTGACAAAGATGCCCAGACATCCCCAAGGTGAGGAGCTCGGCCTAACAAATCCCTTGTCTTGAAGTTCTTGAAGTTGCTTCTTCAATTCTTCTAACTCATTAGGGGGCATCCGGTATGGCCGTTTTGAGATCGGCGCAGCACCGGGCACAAGCTCGATGACGAACTCGACTTCTCGATCAGGTGGCATGCCTGGGAGTTCTTCGGGGAATACATCTGGATATTCACACACCACAGGCACTTTTTCAAGTTCAAGAGAGGTACTAGCTTCCAAAGCATAGAGATGAGAACTGCCCACAGAAGGTGCAAAAACGACCTGACTGCCGTCTTCGTTAGTGACAGAAATAGACCGTTGAGCACAATCGATTTTTCCCCGATTCTTGGACAGCCAATCCATCCCCAAAATCACATCAATACCCACTGAATTTATCACAATTAAGTTTGCCAAGAAGTTGATATTTTGAATTTCCACTTTTACGTCCCGACAGACTCGATCGGTTTGGAAAACCGATCCCGGCGACTGGATTTGATAAGGTGGCTGAAGTTTATGTATTTCAAATTGATTAAGTGCAGCATATTCTTCTTTGATGAATGAATGAGATGCTCCTGAATCAAATAAAACTGATGCTGGACAAGAATTAACAAGAAGTGTACCCAAAACGACGTCTGGAGCGTCGCTCGCCTCCTCAGCGGTGATGTGGTTCACTCGGCCACGTGCAGGGATCTGAGGAGGGGTAGATTCTGCCCTCGGAGGTGGTGTAGGTCTTTCCACAGCTGGTGGTGTAGGAGCTCGATAGACCTGAGGCATTCCCCACTACTTGGCGAGGCAATGGGAGGCATAGTGGCCCTAGCGATCACAATGAAAGCAGGTGACATATTGCTTGTAAGTACCACTATTTTGGGAGTTCTTACTCCCATTGTACCGCTGCACCGTGGGTGGAGGAGGTTGTGGAGGTGCCACAGGAGGCCTCGGTGGCACTGGGGCCTGAGAACGAGGTGTCTGAGGCGGCCCGGTGCGCTGCCGAGGAAAACTGCCGCTAGCTGAAAACTGAGCGGCTTTCTTCCTCTTCCTGGACTCCTCTACAGCTACACTCTTGTGCTCCACTACAATGGCCTTGTTCACCAAGTGCTGGAAATTCCTGAAGTCATGTACAGCTAGAGCCAGCTGCATCTCCTCAGTCAAACCGCCCATGAAGCGATTCTGCCGGCGAGTGTCAGTGGAGACGCTATCCGTGCATAACGGGCCAATGAGTTGAACTCGAAGATACTCATCGACGATCTTTCTTCCTTGCTTCAAAGCAAGAAATCATTGCTTGATCGACATGACCCTATCAGAATATAGGCCTCCACGAAAGTCGCTCAAATTGTTCCATGATGGAACCTCTCCTTCGGCCGCATGGCGAATAGTTATCCCACCATGCACTAGCAGCGCCTTCACCGGTGATAGGCGGCAAAGAGGACCCTCTTCGCTGCGGTGCCCGAGCAATGGCTAGCTTCTTCTCATTGTCTCTAAGCCAATCCTCGCCTCCATCGGGTCTCCTGCACCGCAAAGGTGGGAGGATTAGTCCGCAAATTCGTGAGACCCCACGCGCCGAGATTTCCCCTCCCCTGTCGCAGAGCGGAGAAGTGTTGCGGCGATAGCTTCGAGAATCCTTGTTTGATCCATCCTGCTACGCCGACCGAGCCAAAACCTCCGCCATAGTGGGTGGCGGAGGAGCACTTCCTCGATGAACCGCCTGGCTTTGGTGCTGCTTTTGAGAGAGGCTCACCTCTCTCTTCTCGGCGTAGAGTTCCGCCACTGCAGCGGAACGAGTGCCCTGGGGTGGAGATCTGTTGGAGAAATGCCCTAGAGGCAATCATATTGATGATGATATTTCATTGTATCCATGATTTAATAAATGTTCCTTGAATATTGCCTTTGTGTTGATTAACAAGTATGTGACTTGTTTGTGAAACTCTTTACTTGTATGGTTATTCTAAAATTGTCCCTAGTCGGAGTTCATGTGAGGACACACGTGAATGATGGATTAGCACATGTATCGGTTGATGACCATGTTTCACGTGTCATAGACATGGAGATGTCAAACCAATAATGTGGACACATGTTTAGAACATGGGGTTGGACCGACCCAACATGAGACATAGTAATTATTCTTATGGTTCTCTCTACACAATGTGTACGCCTTGTCCTTAGACTCGAGATTGTCGTATGTACTTGAGATGTGAATCGACCTACTTAGGGGCTATCAAACGCTACTCGTGAATCGGGTAGTTATAAAGGTAGCTTTCGGGTTTGTCATAAAGCATGTTTGCGAGGCATGGTCGGTCGAGATGGGATTTGCCCTCTACAGAGAGATATCTCTGGCCTCTCGAGTGATCGGATCCAAAATGCATGGCCATGCTACTTAAGGTTAAGAGTTAACCTAGTAAGGGATTCCGGATCACGGGATCGAGAAAGAGTGGTCACTTGGAGCTCGATGAATATCGTGAGGCAAAGGGATTGGCATGTACATAACGTTGTGATGGTTCGTCCGATATGATCTTTACGTATGTTTAGGAGTTGGCACGCCTTGCTAGAGGCCGCTACCAACTATTGACCAAGTATGTGTACTCGCGTCATGTCTAAACATATGTGAACCATAGGTCACACACTTAAGGGTGAAGCCTAATTCGGATTGGATCTAAATTAGATCGGGCATTGAGTCCTAATGGGCCTCTATTCGTAGAAGCCCATTATAAGGACGCCTATAAAGGAGGCAGGGGCGCGCTGGTTGAGGTTGAGTTTTTCGTGACATCCTCAAACCCCGCGCCACCCTCCCACGCCCTAGTCGCCGCGCGGATCTAGTAGTTCGGCGTGCGTCGCTTCCTCCCGCACGTGTGGATACCTTTGGGGCGCCGCATCCGTGGCGTTGGGACGAACCGCAAGAAAGGAGCTGACGTGGACGCCGCGACGAGGGCGAGGAAGTAGTACGACTACTCGCCTCGACGCATCGCATCAATCGAGTACGACTACACCGCCGACGTCTTTGCATCAACTTCCGCACTGCGGCGTCTAGTGGTAAGACCGTGATCTATAATCGCAGTGATCTTGGTTTACGGGTAGAATTTTTAATTTGCGCTAGTGTAGCCTACTGTTTCCCAACAAAGGTATCGAGAGCGGTTCTTTGTCATGTTATAGGTTCGGTGATTTGCATATGGCGATATGTAACCGGTATGATTGATGTGATCGATTGTATAGTTCTCGTAATGGATTGATCCGGTTTCGTGATCATGCCGCTAAGGTCGTGAAACAACATACCCTACCGGTGGATTCGCCATCGGTAGACGATGACACGTAAAACCAGCTTGGAATGCGAAGATCAATATGATTGATCGAATCGAACCTAGATTAATAATCGATGTACCGTGATCATCTTTGCTAAGGTCGTGAAACAACATACCCTACCGGTCGGATTCGCCATCGGGGTAGAGCGGTGACACGTAAAACCGGTTGCGGCATGCGAAGATCGGTACAAATTGGTCGAATCGGACATGAGTCGATTTGTGGTAAATATGATTTGCCGATCAAAATCCTATGTAAAAATTGCATAGATTGGATCTCTGTTTTTACGAATGTCCGGACGCCGGAGATACGATGGGCGCCGCCTTCGAACCTGATGGGGAAACCCCACCCCTATCCGTAGATTGCGATTCTATGCATAAACTTGTTTTTGCAGGATGTATGTGACCAGATATGGCCTAATGTGTATGTGATGCATGTTTGTAATATTTGCATGACTGCGTGTCGGGTACGGCAACACTACTGGAGCCATTGTGTTGTCAAAGTATTGTATTAACGGCACGCGTCTCGACTTGTGATGATTCCTAGTATCCATGTATTTTATTACTAGTTGTTATGAGTAATAGCTTATAGTAGTACTCGGAGGACACATCACTTGGAGGGATGGCACACATGAACTATGGAGATGGAGATCATCATGGTGGATGATTCTATGGCGATGGAGATCACCATGAGAAAATGGGCCATCTTGAGTCACAACGTGTGAATGCTATTCCTATTGTTTTACTCCTATGCATGTTTGAATGGTAGAAGTATAGCGATCCCTCACAAAATGTTAAGTTAAACATATGCCCTCCCAATTAAACTTTGCACCATCCCATGTCTTGTAAATTGATGGTGGGTCTATAAAATTAGGGTACCATCAACTTTCCTTGACTAGATGGGTTTTGTATCGGATACTTACATGCATAAGGATTGGTGAACTTAACAAGGTTATCATAAAGGTTATGGGCCTTGGGGCATAAAGGTTGGGCGCGGGCATAGAGATGTCACCCAACAACAAGAGTCATATAGAGATATGATTAGCAAGGTGTTGCTTATCAAGTACCTTGTCTCCTAGCGGTGATGCAAAAGCTCACTAGTAGACTCGTTAATTGCGGATCTTGAATCGCTAAGAATCAACAGAGGATGTTGATTTTAGTGGGAGTACATTCTATTAAATTTGTTTAATACAGTTTACTCTATCATGGTTTTATTTGTCTTAGTATTTTGCATTTCCTATTGTAGATCAATGGCATCTAGCAACCACGCACACCCTTTTGCTTTGCGATCGATTCTTGAGAAAGAGAAATTAAATGGAACAAACTATTCGGATCGGTCCGTAACACGAGAATTGTTCTCGAGGCGGATAAAGGAAAACGTTACGACACCCCAATCCTAAGAACTCGCAAATAATGCGTCTGCTCGCTGTTAAAAATGCCTACAAGAAAGCATGTGATGACTCTCTTGAGATTAGTTGTCTTATGCTTGCATGCATGGAACTCGACCTTCAAAAGCGCTTTGAGGATCGGAAGCGTATGATATGATCATAGCGCTTAGGACATGTTCGCATACGTGCCAGACCGAACGGTTCAATGTCTCTAAGGCTTTTCGGAATGCAAGTTAATGTAAGGTGCACCCGTAGGCCCACATGTGATAAAAATGGTTGGTTCTGATCGGACTTTGGATAAACTTGGTTTTCCAATTGGCCAAGAGTTGGCAATCGATTTCATTTTAGCGTCTCTTCCACCTAGCTATGGGCATTTCATTTGAACTACCATATGCATGGGCGGATAAGGGCCTTAATGAGCTTTGTGGGATGCTCAAAACAGCAGAGAATGACATTAAGAAGTGTGCAGGGCCTAGCCATGTGATGGTTGTGCAGAACAAGTCTAGCTTCAAGAAAAAGGGTAAGAAGCCATGGCCAAAGAATAAGGGTAAGGTTAAAGATATGATCTCGAAGCCAACGCCTAAGCCTAATGCCGGACTGAGGTGAGACAAGATGCTTCTATTGTAAAGAAAGCGCCACCGGAAGAGAAACGCAAGAAGTACATGGATTCGATGAATGCAAGAAGAAGGTGGAAGTAAGACTTCCACCCATGGTACACTTGTCATAAATGTTTTAGACATTTTCTCGCAGATTCTCCTATTAACTCTTGGGTATTTGATACGGATCGTTGCTCACATTTGCAACTCGATGCGAGGGCTAATAAGAAGTAGAGGAGTCGCAAGAGGTGAAGTTGATTTTCGTCGGAATAAAGCAAGGGTTGCTGCGTTGACCGTCGGCACCATGCAACTTCACTTCCTTCAAGATTTATTATGGAATTGAATAATTGTTATTATGTTCCTAGTATGAGTCGAAACATTTTATCCCCCTCATGTTTGATGAGAGATGGTTATTCATTTGCAAGTAAAGACAATGGTTGTTTGATCTCTAAAATGGAATGTTTATGGCTTTTGCCCATTGTGAATGGGTTATTTATTTTAAATCTTGATGATGCGCCTATCTTTAACATAAATGCTAAAAGACTTCGACCTAATGATTTGAATCCCACCTACGTTTGGCATTGTCGTTTGGGTCACATATGAAAAGCGCATGAAGAAGCTCCATGTCGATGGTCTTCTAACCGTTTGATTTTGAATCATACGAGACATGTGAAGCTTGTTTGCTTGGTAAGATGACCAAATCACCTTTCAAAGGTTCTTTTGAGAGGCGTCGGACTTGTTGGAAATCATACATACGATGTATGTGGACCAATGAGCACGATTGCTAGAGGTGGATTTCATTACTTCATAACTTTCAGCGATGATTTTAGTAGATATGGCTATGTCTACTTAATGAAGCATAAGTCCAAACTTTTGAAAAGTTCAAAGAGTTCCGAATGAGGTTGAAAATCAATGTGCCAAGAAAATTAAGGCTCTGCGATCGATCGTGGTGGCGAGTATTTGAGTCATGAATTTAGCAATCATCCAAGAGTTGCGGAATTGTTCCACACTAACACCGCCGAACGCCTCAAAGAAACGGGGTATCCGAGGCGTGTCGGACCTTGTTGGACATGGTTCGATCGATGATGAGCCGATCGATTTACCATTATCCTTTGGGGTTACGCTCTAGAAACGGCAGCTTTCACACTTAATAGGGTACCGTCTAAATCCGTAGTTAAGACACCATATGATATATGGACCGGAAGAGTCACGCTTGTCTTTTCTAAAGATTTGGGGATGTGAGGCGTTTGTCAGCGACTCTGATCGGACAAGCTCACACCCAAGTCGGATAAATGCATTTTCGTGGATATCCAAGGAAACCTTTGGATATTACTTCTACAACCGACTAGAGGGCAAAGTGTTTGTCGCTCAAGTGGTGTTTTCTAGAGAAAGAGTTTCTCAACAGGAGACAAGTGGAAGAACGGTGCAGCTTGAAGAAGTTCAAGATGAACCAATCGGGAAGACTCGACGAATGATGCCCATGTGGCGAACAAGTTGAGGAACCCATGGCAAAGGAAGCACCACCACCACGAAGGTCGGAAGGCTCGCAATGCGCGAGATATATTATTGTTAGACAATGATGAGCCTACGACCTATGCGGAAGCAATGATGGACCCGCACTCGAGAAATGGTATAGTGCCATGAGATCCGAGATAGCATCCATGGAGACAATCAAGTTTGGAATTTGGTTGACCTACCGATGGTGTTAAAACCATAGAGTGCAAATGGATCTATAAAAGGAAGATTGATATGGATGGAAATGTTCATATCCATAAAGCTCGACTTGTCGCAAAGGTTTTCGGCAAGTTCAAGGAGTTGACTACGATGAGACTTTCTCACCAGCGATGCTTAAATCAATACGGATCATTCTAGCTATTGCGCATATTTCGACTATGAGATATGGCGATGGATGTCAAAACGCTTTCCTTAATGGAAATTTAACCGAGGACGTGTATATGATACAGCCCTAGGGTTTTGTCGATCCAAACAATGCTAGAAAAGTATGCAAACTTCAAAAATCCATTTATGGATTGAAGCAAGCATCTCGAGTTGGAACATTCGTTTTGATGAAGTGGTCAAAGGGTTTGACTTCATCAAAACGAAGAAGAATCTTGTGTTTACAAGAAGACAAGTGGGAGCTCACTCGTATTTCTAATCTTATATGTAGATGACATATTACTGATTGGAAATGATATTCCTATGCTCGAGTCCGTTAAGACCTCACCAAAAATAGTTTCTCAATGAAGGACTTAGGGAAGCGGCATATATTTTGGGTATTAAGATCTATAGAGATAGATCAAAAGGCTAATAGGATTAAGCCGAGTACTTACATTGACAAAGTGTTGAAACGGTTCAACATGGAGGAGGCAAAGAAAGGGTTCTTGCCCATGTCTCATGGCATAAATCTTGGCAAGACTCGGTGTCCTTCGACAACCGATGAGCGAGATCGCATGAGTAAGATTCCATATGCTTCGCCATTGGATCTATCATGTATGCTATGATGTGTACTCGCCAGATGTTTCCTATGCTCTAAGTGTTACGAGCAGATACAGCCGATCCGGTGAGAGTCATCGACGGCAGCTTAAAAACATCCTCAAGTATTTGAGAAGAACTAAGGATGTGTTCCTAGTCTACTGAGGTGAGGAAGAGCTCGTTGTAAATGGTTACACCGATGCAAGCTTCCAAACCGACAAAGATGATTACAAATCGCAATCGGGTTTTGTGTTCCTTTTGAACGGTGGTGCGGTAAGTTGGAAGAGTTCCAAGCGGAGACTCATGTCGACTCTACAACGGAGGTCGAGTACATGCGGCTTCAAGCGGCAAAGGAAGGTGTTTGGATAAGGAAGTTCATAATCGAACTAGGTGTGGTTCCTAGTGCGTGCGATCCTCGGATCTTTATCGTGATAACAGTGGGGCCATTGCGCAAGCCAAGGAGCCGAGGAATCACCAAAAGAACAAACACATATCTGCGCGGTTTCATCTCATTCGAGAGATCCTTAATCGAGGAGATTTAAAGATATGCAAAATACACACGGATTTGAATATTTGGATCCTTTGACGAAGCCTCTCCCACACCTAAGCATGAGGCGCACACAAGAGCTATGGGTATTAGATATCTTCTAGATTGACTCTAGTGCAAGTGGGAGATCATGGAGATATGCCCTAGAGGCAATCATATTGATGATGATATTTCATTGTATCCATGATTTAATAAATGTTCCTTGAATATTGCCTTTGTGTTGATTAACAAGTATGTGACTTGTTTGTGAAACTCTTTACTTGTATGGTTATTCTAAAATTGTCCCTAGTCGGAGTTCATGTGAGGACACACGTGAATGATGGATTAGCACATGTATCGGTTGATGACCATGTTTCATGTGTCATAGACATGGAGATGTCAAACCAATAATGTGGACACATGTTTAGAACATGGGGTTGGACCGACCCAACATGAGACATAGTAATTATTCTTATGGTTCTCTCTACACAATGTGTACGCCTTGTCCTTAGACCCGAGATTGTCGTATGTACTTGAGATGTGAATCGACCTACTTAGGGGCTATCAAACGCTACTCCGTGAATCGGGTAGTTATAAAGGTAGCTTTCGGTTTGTCATAAAGCATGCCGCGAGGCATGGTCACGAGATGGGATTTGCCCTCTCTACCGAGAGATATCTCTGGCCTCGAGTGATCGGATCCGAAATGCATGGCCATGCTACTTAAGGTTAAGAGTTAACCTAGTAAGGGATTCCGGATCACAGGATCGAGAAAGAGTGGTCACTTGGAGCTCGATCAATATCGTGAGGCAAAGGGATTGGCATGTACATAACGTTGTGATGGTTCGTCCGATATGATCTTTACGTATGTTTAGGAGTTGGCACGCCTTGCTAGAGGCCGCTACCAACTATTGACCAAGTATGTGTACTGCGTCATGTCTAAACATATGTGAACCATAGGGTCACACACTTAAGGGTGAAGCCTAATTCGGATTGGATCTAAATTAGATCGGGCATTGAGTCCTAATGGGCCTCTATTCGTAGAAGCCCATTATAAGGATCGCCTATAAAAGGAGGGCAGCGGCGCTGGTTGAGGGTTGAGTTTTTCGTGACATCCTCAAACCCCGGCCGCCACCCTCCCACGCCCTAGTCGCCGCGCGGATCTAGTAGTTCGGCGCGCGTCGCTTCCTCCCGCACGTGTGGATACCTTTGGAGGCGCCGCATCCGTGGCGTTGGGACGAACCGCAAGAAAGGAGCTGTCACGTGGACGCCGCGACGAGGACGAGGAAGTAGTACGACTACTCGCCGACGCATCGCATCAATCGAGTACGACTACACCGCCTGACGTCGTTGCATCAACTTCCGCACTGCGCGTCTAGTGGTAAGACCGTGATCTATAACTGCAGTGATCTTGGTTTACGGGTAGAATTTTTTAATTTGCGCTAGTGTAGCCTACCTGTTTCCCAACAGATCCCCCATCACGCTGAGCTCTCGCACGAGTGGTAGGGCCTGTCATCCTGAAGTGACAAGGAAATATTAAAAAGAGGCCACGACGGCTGGAAAAAGGTGTGAATTAAAAATCTGGACAGCAAGCACATAGTTCTTAATTAAGCATGCATAATGACATAAAATGCGCAAAAACATAACACCAAATGAGCGTACAAAGGCGCTAAGGCCAGTACAAGATCCATAAATTCAAATCATAGTTTTTCCAGTGCAAATACATCCATAAAGGCCCGTGGGCGAAAAGCAACTACTGGAATTAAAAAGTTCTTGCAAGAGAAACATTAATAGTTCAATTACTACTAGCCTATTACAGGAAATCAAAGATACATGCTCAACCATGAGCTTACACCTACAACATCCTAAATGTTGTTCCGGTCAAAGTTCACCGGAAACTCGTTCAGAAGATGTGCCCCAGGGGATCCCGTATCATCGGGGTCTCCTAGATTAGGAAGACGCAAAGGGGAGCCTTGCTCTATCACATGGCCTCCAGCAGGTTCCATCCTATGAGTACGAGCAAAACCGACCGACATACGGGCCTGGCGTCTCGCCCCATAGTTGGGTACACGTCCTGGCACTTCCGGAAGACGGTACAACGGTGGTGCTGAGGCATGTGGGGAATTCTCATTTGCGCCATAAACCACATGGCGGTCAACGATCCCCATAGTACACATGAGTTGTAAATGCTCTTGGGCCACCACGAGACGTTGACGAGTCTCGTACAACTCATACACAGTACACTGATGAACTTGGTCCATGATATGAACCAATCTTGCCAACTGCCTAACCTAGGGATCTTCCCCGAACTGAATCCGAGCAAAGGTGTCTACTTCCGTGCCACGCTCCCTCATAAGAAAATGATCGTAAGGTGGCTGAGACAACTCTGTTAGATCATAACGGAGGTGGCTCATAGCCACACGAGCCACTTCCTGTAGAGCCATGGCCTCAGAAGTGCCACGTGCCTGGAAACAATATGGGATACTCCCCGTAACTCGTCTGGCGATAATGTTGATCACGGCCAGGTACTCCTCCATGCCTGGCCCCCTGTCATGG
Organism: Ampelocalamus luodianensis; assembly: GCA_036346255.1. NCBI lineage: Eukaryota > Viridiplantae > Streptophyta > Magnoliopsida > Poales > Poaceae > Ampelocalamus > Ampelocalamus luodianensis. Next base: position 118,125 of record JAYEVH010000157.1, on the reverse strand, counting down.
CGATAGATGGTGTAGGTCGGCTGATAAGTAAAGTTCGCCCTCCACATCATATCTCGGAGAAGGGCCGGGTATCCATCCACGTTCTCAGCTTGAGTTTCTTTGACCAGGTATTGGCGACTCATCTAAAGACAAGAGAAACAAGGTAAGATTTCTTTTCAATCAAAACCAGAGTAAGGTAAGAAGGCACTAAGAGGGATGAGGAATAAAAGACATTCCTAACTTATACTTTCTGAAATTAACTTGATAATTTCAAAATATTTTGACTCAAAAAGGCTCACTAACTCTAACGCCAGTGCTATCTCTATCCTACAGTCAGTATGGCTCTGATACCAACGCTGTGGGGACACCGGAGTTATCTCCGTAAGACCGAGACTAATCAAGGTCTTAGGGACATAACTCTAGATCTCCAGTAAATGGATTCCAACTTAACTCCATCTAAATGAGAGGCTTAACTCACGCTAGAGCCCCGACGATCATGCGCGCCGCTCCTCTGCGAGCACTACATGATTGTCGGTTCTCCAACAAGTCAAGCACTACACTTATTGAGTTAAATAGGAAGTCATGAACAGCGAGTACAACTTATATTGGCTCCCAAGATCAGCGACCAAAATAATCATACTCTCATACAACGTTGTTCACATCCATACAACAACCATACATAAATAGTACAAAAGTGATACATCAAAGTTTCAAGTTTACAACTACATAAGTGGCCGACCGGCCAAATTAAACAAGTTCATAGCGGAAGCAAGTAAATAAACCAAAATGCCTGCAGTGGTATGCCACACAACCCATCGGCAACCGACTGGGAGTTAAAGATAGCACACTACTCATCGGTGTCGCCTAAATCGACACCGACAACCTCGTCGATCTCATTATCTTCCTCACCGTAAAAGCCAAGAAACATCCGCCGAGTACAAAAGAGTACTGCAAGTCTTACACAAATAAAAATAGTCATGCATAAGGTCATTCAAGGGAAGGCTCATATTGGCTTAATTTTTGCGAAAACGACGCAATACTGAACAACCTACACATACTAGTTTTTCAAATGCCATTTCAAAATCAGATTTGAAGTAGAATTAAAACATGTGAACAAGTGATAAATTCAATAATAAATGAATCATACCAAAAACAAAGTGGCGGTCCACTTTGATACAACAACAAGCATGAATATCCCATTCATAACGATACCAGGTTTACCCACAATTTTAATTTCAAGTCTAACAATAAGCAGCCACAAATTTCAAGCGGTCGTCCATAACCGTGCACACGGCTATTCGAATAGATTTATACCCTACAGGGGTGTACTACTTTACCCACACGACTTGATTAGCCCGTAAGCCTCCAGATGCCTCCGAATATAGCATACTTCCTATGGTATGCCGGCCGGGTAAATCAAGATATGGTCATTTTTGGCAAGAAGATCCCATTGAGCTAAGTCCCTCAACCCATGGCTCCTAGGAAACACAAGACGTTAACGTCTCCATCCTATCTCCTAAGAAACACAAGACGTTAACGCCCCCATCCTATCGGCCCAAAGGAACACGGGATTTCACGGTCCCATGCCCTCACAATTTCACCACCGTGGGACTCAACACAACAAAATCTTCCCCCTACTTAACCATACGGCTCCTAACCCGCGTGTGATAGCACGAATGCTGCTTGAAAAGCAGGTACCCAAAATTCGGTCCTTAATTGTCCAGACAAGCCAAACCACATACCCAATTCTCGTGCACAAAGCACCATCACTAACCAACACTTGTCTAGACCAAAAGCTCTTTTAAAATGATAAAATTTAACTCATAAAACAGATACGAAGATCTGAAACAAAAGTATATAATAAGAGTTGTGTTTATCCCATAATTGTCGGGTTATTCCCGACAATCAACTACCGGTTCTAGACTTGCATGGCTAAGCAACTCGAACAATATTGTCACAGCACCAACAATTAAAATGGATTAGTATGTATTTCACTAGCATGCATTATTAAATTCAAATCATTTAATAACTTATTGCACTTGGAAAATCTGTTAAAAACATGAACCTACCTTTCAAATTTGAATTTCAATTCAAATCAGTGATAAAAACTTGTGATCATCATCTGGAACCAATTTATTCAAATACTAAATTAATTATCATGAATTAACATATTTTTTCCAAAATTTTTGGGACTAGTTTGAACCTCATTAAAATTCAAACAACATTTATAGACATACCACATGTTTGAATTTAAATATCACAGAATATACATTGAACAGTAGGGTTTCATAATTTTATGGGAACTACATCTTCCCAGAATCCCCACAAATTATTTCGTGATTTTAGGAATTTATTTCTAATTATAAACCCGGTCAAAGTTGCTAGGCAGACTTTAAATTCCATCAAACCGAAACCCTAAACCTCAAGACTATTCCTGCCCGAGTCCACTTGGCACCGGTTCAACCGAACCACCTAAATGCACCACCGCGAGCCGTCCGATAGAAGCTCAACGCTCGCATCACTTATCGCCCACCCCGCACTACTTACCTCTTTCAAATCCCAACTGCTCGATTCAGATCCGAGGATCCCAGCTGGGCCACGCTCCCATCTCGCGTGTGAACGAGAGCCGACCTGTGGGCCCCGCTTGTTAGTTTCGTCTTCCTCCTATCACCTCCGACTCAGAGCTCCAACGCCACGCGCTCGAAGTTTCCTGCTTTGCCGTTGGGGAGATTCTTACTCGTGAATCCACCGCCCCATCCACCACTCCGGTGTGTTCCTCGCCTAACACCGCCCTGCTCCGTTATCTCCCCATGCATAAGACCCTCGTAACCCTAGAATTCACTCACTCTTCCTCTCGGTGGCCGAGGAAGGAAGCTAGCTTGAGCTCATTTCTCTGTAAGCTTCCCACGTCCTGCACTCGGCTCCTCCTTTGCATGCCTTGTCCATTTTTGCTAATGCGAGCCTCTCGTTGCTTGTAGTTCTTGTTCACACATCGTGCTCTCGCGGCTCGAGCACGCACCGAGTGACATCCTCGTGCCATTTCTCACTTCTAGGAGGTATGGTCCTCAACCCACCGCGTCATCTTACATGCCTTAGACCACTAATCTAAACCCCTCAATCGATTTCTTGGATTCACGACAGGATCTCAGTGAATTGAAGATTTGACCATTTTCGGTAGTAGCCCAACCTCTTCATCTCCCACTTCATTTTGGTAAGCTATCTTTCAATTCCTTGCTCTTATAGCTTGACCTTGAGTTCTGGAGTCGATCCAAGCACTCACCGGCCTTGGTTTTGCTCGGGAATCCTCTCCTCGCGGCCGTGTTGCCCGCCGTCTTCTCCGCACCGACAAGCCTCCACCGACTTCCGCCTTCCTCAAGCCCTCTCTAGCTCGTAGTTTCCTCATGCCCCTAGGAGCATAAGCATGTGTACATTTGCTCGTAACGCGTTCAAATCGGCGTAGCTCCTTTTGCGATTTAGTACCGCCGCCGCCGTCGGCCAGCCGCCGCTCGGGCCGGCCGATCGTCGGACTACTCCCATTAGAGCGCCTTGCTATTCTCCATCCGCCCATGCTCTTGGTTCACGCCGCATGGTCGGATCGCCGAGCAAGCCGCCGGTGAAGCGCGGATGAAATCCGCTGTCGTGCGCCGACCGTCATCGTAGCAAATGATTACGAGTTAATGGCAATCATTAGTAATTAAACGTTGTCTTAAACCTCCTTACTCGGCCGCATACGGGCCCCACCACGTAAAACAACACGCTTAGTAAACGTTGGAGCCACCGACGTGTGGGCCCAAAATTTAAACACGGCGATGTATTGGCGCCTTCCTACACATCGATCGTTGTGGACCGTCCGATGCGACATCGACGGTCCAGATTAATGGCTTTCGGAATTTCCGATTACGCTACGATCATGGGCCATCGATGCAGAAACGGCCGGATTTGTGAGACATTCGACCGCCCTATTGCATTCGAATATGGACCGTTGGATCTTGATCCAACGGCGCAACCATCGCCTTCTAGCACGCACACGCGCGCGCTATGCAAGGGCGGACGAGTGGGCCCGCTGGTTCGATGACCGCGCTAGCGTTGCACTCGTGAGAAAAGTAGCTAATGTTTGTAAAATCCAAAAGACCTTTTCTTACACACTGGAAAATATGTATAACTTTGAAAATACATAACTATTTCATATTAACTCCAAATCACATGAAACCACTTCTGGAAATTTATATTCTTAATGGACTTTATATTAAAATTAGCTTCAAACTTGTCTCTGTAGCAGAGTATTAATTGGAGATTAATCCATTACAACCATTATTTGTACAATAGAAAAATGGCTGATAACTTCAAAAATGCATAAGTAATTCTTGGAACCTCCAAAAACAGTGAGGTCACTTTTGATAATTTTCATTGTTAGTGAACTTAATTCTAAAAATGGTCTCCACATTACCTCTGTCACAGAAACTATTTTTGGGAGAATATACTCCTTAACTCCATTATTTTTATACTATAAAAGGCTGATAACTTTGAAAATCAATAGCTAAATCATAAAAACTCCAAAAGGACAAACTCATCTGTTTTGACTTATAATAATATTGCCTATTTATCTATGTAATCCACGTATCATTAACTGTTCTACAAAAATTCACTTCATAATTAAATTACATAATGACTGCTTATTGAAATCTAAAATTCAAACCATTATAACTTTCACATGCTAAATCAAATGAAATAATTCTTTCACCAAAATCATTTAAAATCATGACCTAACTACTGTAGAAAAATCATGCATTTTTAGCATTTTGATTTTTGAGTTGTTTTTCTGCTTTTATTGGATGTTATAATTATATAGATCCGAGCATATTGACATCGACACTTACGCTACGAGAGCGAGCAGCTATCGTACCAGCAAGGCAAGCATCATTTGAACTTTCTTTTGCATCATATTTGATCCCAGTTTTGGTTAAGATAGTGCAATGATAATTGCTTGCATGCTATTTTGATTATGTCAATATTTTTGTGATGTGTAGTTTAGTTATGTCCTATGCTTGAGGTTAATCTTGAATTATGCCAACTCCTATATGCTTAAGATAGGTGTGTGAATCATGGGTTGTAGAATTGCTTAGCCATGCAAGTCTAGATACTGTGAGTTCGATCGTCGGAATAACCCGCGGTTTTGGGATAAACACAACTCTCACTTTCTAATTTATACTTCAGATCTTTGTAGCTGTTTTATGAGTTAAATTTTGTCATTTTTAAAATGAGTTTTGGTCTGGACAAGTGTTGGTTAGTGATGGTGCTTTGTGCACGAGAATTGGGTATGTGGAAGGACTTGTCTGGACAATTGAGGACCGAACTTTGGTAACGTCGTTAATTCAAGTACACTCGTGCTGCCACACGCGGGTTGGGAGCCGTATGGTTAAGTAGGGGGAGGGTTTTATTGTGTTAAGTCCTTGGTGGTGTAAGGGGCATAGCGACCGTGAAATCCTATGTTCTTTGAGGAGCCGATGTGATCCTTTATAGTGTGCAAGGGAGCACCAATTCTTTTGTTTTGATTGCATCGGTATTTCCAATATAACTTGTGAGCCCCCTAGCAAGTGCTATCAGACGCTTGTACTAGGCAAGGAACCATCTCACAAGGGGGACTTAGCCCAATGGGGCTTTCTTGCTGAAAATGACTGTATCTTGATTTACCCGGCCGGCATACCATAGGAAGTGTGCTATTTCAGAGGCCTCTGGAGGCTTACGGGCTAATCAAGTCGTGTGGGTAAAGTAGTACACCCTGCAGGGTATAAATCTATTCGAATAGTCCGTGTCCACGGTTATGGACAACCGCTTGAGTTCGGGAGTTACTATTGTTAGACTTTTAATTAAAATTGTGGTTGAACTTGGTATTCGTCATGAACGGGATGTTCATGTGTTTAGTACATCAAGGTGGGCTGCCACCTTGGTCTTTGTATGATTCAATTGTTTATTACTGAAATGCTTTACTACATGCTTTACTTCTACTTCAAATCTGATTTTAAATGGGCACATGAAAAACTAGTATGTGTAGGATGTTAATGGTTGCGTCTTTTTCGCAAAACTAAACCAATATGAGCCATCCTTTGAATGACCCTTATGCATATCTATTTTATTTGTGTAAGACTTGCGAGTACACTTGTACTCAGCCAGATGCTTGCTGGCCTTTTCAGGTGAGGAAGGTTATGATTATGACGATCTCGCTAGTGTTGACTTGGGTGACACTAATGAGTAGTGTGCTGCCATTTAACCCCCAGTCGGTTGCCGATGGGTGATGGGCATACCACCACGGTCTTTTGCTTTATCTATTTAATTCGCTACTACTTGATACTCTACTTTAAATTTGGCGGTCGGCCGCTTGTAATAAGTCAGAGACCTTAACTATCGTGCAGTATGTCTTTTATCTCTTGTTGTATGCGTTGTATGGATGTAATCAACGTTGGATGAGAGTATGAGTATATTGGTCGTTGATCTTGGGAGCCAATATATATCATACTCGTTGTTGATGAATTCCCATTTGACTCACCAAGGGTAGTGCTTCGAATCGAGGGAGAATCGACAATCATGTAGCGCTCGCAAGGGAGCAGCGCGTATGATCGTTGAGGCTCCAGCATTCGGCTAAGTCTCCCACTTGGATAGAGTTAAATTGGAATTCATTTACCGGAGACCCGTAATTATGTCCCTAAGACCTTGTCTAATCTCGGTCTTATGGAGATAATTACCGGGGTCCCCACAAATATAACTTCACTCATCCTATCATAACATTTCAGTAATGGAATAATTCAAGGATAGCCACAATGACAACATAATAGGATGTGTCTAATTATTCATCACAAAAATAGCGACATTATCAAAATAGCATGCAAGCAATTATCATTGCATCTACCCTAACAAATCTGGGATCAAATATGATGCAAAAAGAAAGTTCAAAGGATGCTTGCCTTGCTGGTAGAGCAATTGTTCACTCTCGGTAGCGTACGAGTCAATATCAATGAGCTCGGAATCTATATAAATACAATACCGAATAAACATCGAGAAATACTCCAAAAATCAAAATGCTCAAAAATGCAAGATTTTTCTACAGTAGCTAAGTCATGATTTTAGATGATTTTTGGTGAAAGGATTATTTCATTTTGATTTAGTATATGAAGGTTATGGTGGTTTGAATTTCATATTTCAATACGCCTTTAATCGCGTAATTTAATTATGGGGTGATAATTTGTAGAGAAGTGGTGAGTACATGGATTATATGGGTAAATAGGAAATATTATTACAAGTTCAAAAAAGTTGAGTTTGCTTCAAAAGGAGTTTTCATGATTTAGTTATGAATTTTTGAAGTTATCAGCATTTTCTTTCGTAAAGATAATAGTGTTAATAGCTCATTTTCCAAAATACTGCTATTTGTGATAGAGACATGTTTGAAACCAATTTTAATATAAAGTTCATTCAAAATAAAAATTATCACAAGTGGTTTCACTCATTTTGGAGTTAAAATGATTTAGTTATGCATTTTAGAAGTTAATACCAAATTTTTAGTGTGTAAATTAATAGATTTCGAATTTCATGAAGTATTTACTACTTTTCCTACCGGCCACGCGCTAGCCGCAGTCGTTGACAGGAGGGCCCCAAAGTCAGGGTTGACTCGGTCAGCCGTGACTCCGCCCAGCCGAACTCATGCCGAAGGCGTATTTCGAGAAATACGTTTTCCCAACCATGAAAACGTACTATTGGTTTTTCAACTAAAACATTACGTTTTCCTTGACAGAAAACGTAACTCTTAAATTTACGCAACTATTTAATAGAGAGGCTAACATAGGATTTGCGCGTGGTCCCACCAGTCAGTGATAGATTAACTTCCTAACCCTAACACTTAATCACATAGTTAACCCTTAATCGCCCAGCTACAGTGAGTTGCCGGATGGCCCGACAATGGATCGTGTTTACCGCTGCCCGGTGGTGGCGGCGTTAATGGCCTATGACCGCGTGAACTAAGAGCCAGGATGGGACCACAATAGTCCGACGGTCCTAGCGGTGGCCGAAATTCAGCCGGCGACGATCAACAGCGGTGGCGCGGCAAGAACAGGCGGCGGTGCAAATACGGCAAAAGAAGCTACGCTAATTTGAGAACGCTCTACGCAAAAGGATGAGTGCTTATGCTCCTAGGGAACATGAGGAAGCTACCTGAGTCGAAAGGAGGACCGGAGAAGTACTGGAGCTCGCCGGCGGCGTATATCCGAAAAACAGCAAGGAGAGGCCCACGATGACACGACAACCTGAGCAAAGAAACACACGATGGGTGGTCGGACTAGGTCACTAAGACACATAAGATGCTCACAAAGGAAGGAATCGAGAAGAAACTCACCCGGCCGGAGATGGAGACGAAAGAGGCAAGGTCAGCCGGGAAAATGTACAATTTCAAATTCCGACAATCCTGGTAAGCCATGGGTGCAAATAGGTGAGGGGTTTTACTGCTTATAACCTAGCACAAGAAATGATGCGCAAGGTTTCGGACAAATCATACCGGAGGCGAAGAACACACAGAACAGTCTTCGGGGGCGTGCTCTAGAGCTGAGGAAAACACAGAGATGGTCCAAGCACTACAAGCGAAACCAAGAGCTGGTATTAGGTAAAATGGACACGGGGATGAACATTGAATAGATAGGGAACACCCGGAGGAGACTCACCCCAGCAGAGAGCTCAAGCCAGCCTCCCTCTCCTCGGTCAACAGAGGAGAAGTGAGGGAGAAGGAGGGGGTTGCGAGGGGTGTTATGCACGAAAGTTGACGGGGATGGAGGCGGCGTGAAGTGAGGGAGCTCCAGGAGTGGCCAACGGCAGCGGCGGATTGACGGCGTCACTAGCGCGCGGAAGAGATTCACGGTTGCGTGGTGCGTGCGCTCTGAGCGAGCTCTGTCGCGAGGAGGAAGACGACCCTGACAAGTGGGCCCGGCGTGGCAGTGACTCGGCGAGGTGAGGTTAGGTGGTTTTCAAGCGGCCGTTGGATTGCGAATGGATGGATCAAATTAGAGAGGGTGTTCGGACTAGTCAAACGAAGACGAGATCTGGACCGTTGATCCTTGATCCGACGGTCGCATGCGATGGTGCGCGAAGCGCTTGGCCGAGTCGATCCACCGAGCTCGCTCAAGCCCGAGGAACAAGCACCGGTTTGGGTTTAGGGTTTTGACTGAAATTTCAATTTGTTTCCTCTACTTTGACCAGGGCTTAAAAATAGAAATAAAATTTCTAAAATGCTGAAATAATTTCTGGGGATTCCTGGGATAGCCTAGTGTCCATAAAAATTATTAAACCCTACTGGTCATGATATAAAGTGTATAATTCAAATTCAAATATAAAGTTGACCTTTAATTTGCGTTTGAATTTTCATAGGGTTCAAACTAGTCCCAAAAATTTAGGAAAAATCATATTAATTCTTGATAATTAATATAGTATTTGAATAAATTATTTCCAGAGATACTTTAGTAGCACTTATTTCAGTTTTTAGTTTAGAGTTCACTTTAAAGTGTACGTTTCATTTGTATTTTGAGATTTTCCAAGTACAATATGTAAATAAAAAAATTTCAAATCATGATGCATGCTCATGAGATGCATAATAAACCACTTTATTAATTTGGGGATGTGACAGTCTAAATCTTTTCCCCACCCTATTGATTAAGTGCAACACATGCTATCAATAGGTGACATCATACGGCACACAACTTTTTACAAAGAAGTTCCATAATCACTTAGTCAAGTATAGATTTGCAATTCAAAATGATATCAATGACCTGTTGTATGGCTAAGCATTCTAATCGTATCTAACCAACTCACGTTGGTGCTATGATAATACCAACTAATAATTAACCAAGCTAGGGTGACAAATGATCATGGCAATACAATTCACAAGGTGGGTATAATCAAGTAGGTTGCATAGCTAATCCCAAGATAGTAAAACATTTAATATTTGAATTAGCATGCAATTTTTGAAAACTGGGTACAATATGATCAAAGCACAACTGGCGTTGCTATAACAATGCTATTATTCTTTATCTTCGATCTTCGACTTCCTTGACCTTCAGCTCCTTCAGAAGCTTCTGGAACATCAACGCCTAACGTGAGAGAAAGCGCAAAAACAAACAAAATTCAGAAAGACAAATCAAATAAACTCCAAATTGAAATTGAATGGTAATGAAAGTTAGAGCTTGATTTTAGAGAGATTTAGAATCTTGAATGGATTCAATCAGAGTTCAATGAGGAAGAATGAGCTCTCAGAAGTTTGATCAGAAAGAAAATGCTGAAAAAGAAAAAGAGAGAGACAAAATTAGTGACTGACAAGTGGGGCCGAGGGAATATGTAACAGCCCAAGATCCCTAAGTTGGATTAGTTAAGCATCTAATGTGCATTTCTGAAATTTTGGACTTTTAAAAACTTTTTGTGTAAACCTTATGTTGAAAATCTTTTGATTTTTGAAGACTAGGATTTAAAACTAGAAATCCAATACTCCTCCAATTCAAAAAGTTCAAATTGAAGTTGGGGCAAAATTAAAAAGGGTTTCAAGTATATGAATGTTTAGTTGGATTCTATCTTCTCTGTTATGCTTGTTTGAATTTTTTGGAATTTTTGGAGGTTATTTGGTTCCCTATTTAATTTGCATGTTCAATTTTGAAATTGAATTTTAAACACAAACCCAATAGATAAATAAAACAAATGGAAATTAAAATTGATACTTAAAAAAATCTAAACTCAGCATAATTATTCTAAATATAAATTGAGGAATTAATTAAAGCATGTTTTTTTTTATTTTCTCACATCAAGCAATAATAATCAATATTAAATTGAATGGTTTGAAAGACTGCATTTAAATTTAATTGTTCTGATTTCATGTTTTCGCATGCGTTTCAAAAATCATGTCATCATGTATGCATTAGTATCGTCGTTTTATTTTTTGGTTCGACCGACTGCCGACGTAACGCCTCCATGTCCATTCTTTTCCCCAACTTATCTCCTCGCAATCACAACCAAAAATAAAAAATCGTGCAACGCATGTTATACCGTTGCGATCGTCATCTCAAGAGCTTTCCATTTTAGCGGTTAGTTCGCGCATGCGAGGTCGTTTGAGCGAGTTGGAGAAAATAAGGAAGAAATGCACTGTGATTTATTTCACTGTCAATTTTCCTACTCCCAATCGAGCCATCTCACCTCACTGCCAATTTCTCTCACTGCCGTTAACATCCCCATTTCTTTTGCCCCAACCGAACCACCTCTTCTCCCTAGCATTTCTTCATTTTCATCTCCCCTACTCTGCCATTTTTCTCCCCACTCGAACTGACCAAAGGCTCCATCCCCATTTTTTTATTCTCCCACCACACACCCCAACCGAACCCTTCCCCACCACACTGCCCCTTTTCCTTCTACCGAGCTGAAGTAACTCATTGCTACTCCAATTTTTGTGCCCAACCGAACAAGAGACCATTGTCCTTTTTTGCTCCACTATTCCTTCTTCCCCAACAGACCACTTCTAGTCGTCTTCCCCAAGCAAGAACTTTTGTACATGTCCATCTCACCCTCCTTCTCTCCTTCAAATCTCCACCTAAAATGAAGAATCGAGCAATGCATGTTACAAAGCGACATTCATCGTCTCGAGAGCATCCCATCCATACAATTAGTTGTCGCATGCAAGCTCTTTTAAGCATTTTGCAAGAGGAGGAAGAGGTGGCACACACTGTGTTGTGCCGGTAGGAAGGAGCAGCAGCGAGCAGCCCATGGCGTCATGGCGAAGACCGAGCCAATGGGAGCAAAGCGGCTTCTCGGCAACAAACTCCAGCAGCGTGTTGCATGCGTGCAGATGGGCAATGGAGGCGTAGTGTAACATCCCAAAGTTTTGTTACCAAAAATAAAGTTAATAAAGTTATTATTATATTAGATTTTTTGGGTTTTAATAGTGTTTTCTTGGTTTTCTTAAATTTCCTAGATTTTTTAAAAAAAGTCAAAAAGAAAATTTATTGAGTTTTATGGCTTTTCATTGGATTTAAAGTTGAAAAAGGAAAATTTAAGTAATTTCTGGAATTTTCTAAAAATTTTAAAATCTTTTCCCTAATTATTTCAAAGCCAAAATAAATTATTTGCAAAATTAATTACCAAATATAAGTTGGAAATATTTTAGTTAAATCCAAAATATGTCACAGAATTTCTGTGAATTTTCTCATATTTGTTGGATTTTATTTGCTATTTTCTAAAGGCTTTTTTATTTAACCAGATTATTTAAATAGCTAATCCATTTAAAATCTGGAAAATAGTTTTGGGCCAAATCCCTAGCTCAGCCCACCTCGTTCCCTCTCACACACGGCCCGCTCGGCCCAAATCACATGCGCGCTAACGTGTTTCCTTCTTCAACTCATCTTAATCGTTGGATCAAGAATGAACGGTCCGATGAGATTGCTATCCAGAGCAGTCCGAACGTCCCAAGTAATGTGGACTGTCTGATCTAAAATCAACGGTACGATCAGGTGGACACGTTCGAAGCGGTCCGAACGTTCCTAAGCAGTTTGGACCGTCCGATCGAGATTGGATGGTCCGATCATGTTGACACGTTCGGGTGTTCCAAACGTCCCAATCAGTATGTATTGTCCGATCTAAATCTAACGGCCCAACCCAACTCGGCCTTTTGCTTTTCGCGCAGCCTGCTCGCGCACGTCTCCTCTGTTCACTGTCAAGTGGGCCCGTGTCATCGTCTCCTTCCTCCCGTCTTCTTCAACTGCCAGTGCCATTGCCGCTTCTCGAAGCTTCGCCCACGCCACCTTATCCTTCCCCATTTCTTCGCGCCCGTGTGCGCAACCTCCTCCCCTTATTCCACCGCCTTATCCCCACCCCATATCCCCTCTTCTCCGCGCCCGGTTTGCCCAAAGCCGCAACCACCACCGCCAATCTCTCCACCTTATCTCGCCGCCCGGTGCCCCTCGACCCCTATAAAAAGAATCCCCAGGATCACATAAACACCCGCACCACAAACCCCCGATCTGCCGCAACTCTAAAGCCTTAGCGCCGCCACAATTGAAGCTTTAGGGTTTTCTTCCCCGAAGCTTGTCTCGTCAAATCCGCCGCCGTCGGTCGTGCTCCGCCACCGTGGAGTACGCTGTTCTCTTCCCCATCACCGTAGCATCCTCCAGCGCCCACCCGCGTCGCCGGAGCATTCCTCGAGCCCCTTCCCGACAATAGCCGCAACTAATCTCCACTTGAAGCTCGCCACCGGCCACCACCGTCGACCTCAGCCGCCCATGAGCACACTGGTGAGTTCTTAATAACGTTCTCTACCCGCTGGTACCACCCACCTCCGGCGAGCAGCCGCCGTTCGCCATTGTCGGTCAAGCCCGAAGACCACCCATCACCATTCGAGCCACGTGGACACCCACGTCTCCTCCGTTGCCTGTGTGTCGCATGCGTGGCTTCCACGTCAGCGCATGCATGCCACCCGAGCCAACCCTCTAGAGCCAAAATCCGGTGAACCTAGTTCATGTGGATCGTGTCTATGACACGTGGGTCCCACATGTGAGCCTCAACCGCTTTTCTTCTGTTTTCTTTTAATTCCGAAAATCCTTCGCTGACTTCAGTGTGCGTCGTAATATGAACTTTCCAATAGAAAAATAATTAGGAAATTCCAGAAAATCCTTTTTAGGGTATTTCTTGGGATTTTAATCTTCTAGAGCCCATATCTTTTGCATCCGAACTCTGTTTGAGCCCATTCAAATTTATAAATTAATCTAAATTCAAGATCTAGCCAACTAAACCAAAATTATTTAATTTGGAGTTCATTTGAGTTTTATTTGAATTTTGTTTAAATTTGTCTTACTTTTGCATATAGATTTCGACGACTTCGAAGAATCAAATTTCAACATCGTTTGAGAGCAACTAACCAAGCAAGGCAAGTTACATCTTTGATCATATTGATCCCATTATTTTAAATTATTTAAATTCTATTTTAAATTATTACTGCATGCGTATTTATATTCAATATAATTTAAATACCTATTTTAAATTATAGTTATACCTAAATCCTTTGTACTGCCAATCTTGACATTGAATTAAACGTATCTTGACACCTTAGATGAAAATCTAGTTTATACAATAGTATGAACTAGAACACTTTGGGAAAACTTATGCTTAGCCATGCTTAGACCTGAAATATTTGATTTGGGGAATTTCAGCCAAAAATTAAATGTTATTTAAAATGTATCCATGACATTGGTGTGTCATGGAAGTTTACAAATGATTTGAAAAAATAAAATAAAATTTAAAAACTAGTTTGGACTTGGGCGAACTGGATAGTTGGTGGGTGCAAGTTTATGCACGGGCTCAGTTCAACGAATGTTTGAAACCCAGGGATTGTTTTGGAAGTCGCCCAATCAATCAAAATCGTACTACCACAAGTCTAGAGTGGGACAGACCTGGCTAACTAATTTGCAACGTTTCAGTGTGGTTGTGCCATCCGGTTGTGTGGGTGTCAGAATGACCTATTTTTTAATATAATCCCACATGGCGCAAGGGGGGAGCTTCCGGAGTATGTTCCGACCTAAAGAAAGTGAAACCTTAGCGGGCATGACTACTTTGGAATGTTGTATTGTAAAGGCTTTGTGATAATCACTTAGTCGCACACCTTCGGAAGTGTGTCAGATGGACATTGCAAGTTGATTATCTCTTATGGGTAAAGTTGTACAACCTCTGTAGAGTGTCCATAGTCTTGGACATGCTGAGCAAAGCCTTTCGCGGATTAGACTATGATTTTATTTAAAAATATTTTAAGAAAAATATTTTCATGGATGTTTATTCCATGTGGGAAATTTGGGCAGAAAGTCTGGTGTAAGGTGGTTGGTCCTTCACCATTTGTGTATGAAGGTTTATCCTACACTCAAGAATTGATGAACAAAAATGAAATTTGATTTTAGATATTGTAAAAACTTGAGCTTTTGAACTTAGTATTGTATTTAAAATGTCAAATGTTGTTTTTGCATAAATAACCTTATAAACCTTCCTTTGATAATATCCATGCATGCATTAACTCTGTTATTGGGTGTAACTTGCGAGCACGGTAGTTGTGCTCATACTTGCTTTGTGCAAATAAATTTCAGAGGAGAAGGACTTTGCTACCGGTGTGGATCTCGACGACTAGGCCGCTACCCCAGTTGATTGCCTGTGGCAGATCAGTTGGACTCCACTACTTCTTCTTCGTCTTCCGCTGTATTCTTTATTGTTGGCTCGTAAGCCTTTCTTGTAATCAACTCTGTTATTTATTAATAAAGTTGTGCGAAATATGAATGTTACCATACCTATTTACTGTGTGAACTAGCTACTGATCATGGGACTTGTTCAGAAATACACAGAGGTTTTTGTGGTGTTACTCCCGAGTCCAACACGCAGTGAGGTGGCCGGCGCCCAGCACGTGGCAGTGGCACGGTGCCCAAGCAAGGGCACGATGGCCAAGGGCATGGCCAGGCGACAGCATCGGCGTAGCGAGTAGTGGTGGCCAGCGGCTCATGCGGCATGGCGTGTAGCGGTGCAACGCCGAGGTGGAGGTGGCCGAGCCCAGGGCGGCCAAGGCGAGGATGTAACACCCCAACTCACAACGAGCCTAGAATGCTACTGGAATTAAAATTAAACTAAAACTTGATACCAATTTTTGGCATAACCTCCTTTGTATAGTCAACTATACCGAAGTTCTAACAAATAATCATGGCAATTAGCAATAAACTCCATATTCAAGTTCATTCAAGCATGCAAGATAATCTATTAAACATAACCAAAATTTGCTATTCTCATTATTACAATTAATCTGAATCTCAAAAACCATCCATAGGTAATTCTTAAGGTTGAGTGGTAGTGCGTGCATCCAAACATCTACTCCTCCCATGCATGCCGATCTTGCCGTTGTACCTAAAACATATCAAAGCAAGAGTGAGCCCAAAGACTCAAGAAGTATCAACAAGGCTAAAGCTAAACTCACAGTCATAGCATCAATATACCAAAGTAAACATTACACTAAACATATCCTTCATGCTTATGTAATGCGACAATGCAATGCACCTTTTGAACTTTATCTCTTTTCGCATTTTACGTGTATGCGGGTATACATCCGTCGATGGATACCCTTGCTCGTGCCCTCCGCACAGGACCAAGAGCCTATACACCACTTGTATAGGGACTTTTGCCCATCATCTTAATGATGGGGACCTCTTTACTCATTGCCCACATTCCACGAATGTGGGATTTCAAGCCCGTCATCTACATGACGGGGACCTTGATCATGCACAATCACCACGTGACCAATCCTCCAATATGATTGCATGATGCACATGAACAAAACTTTAAAACATCTTACATATGGATTCACAACAACGACATGCATGAATAAACTTATTCATACTTCAAGCATTCCTCATCAATGACATTCTTAGCATTCTAGTATCCATGAATAGCACATATACTCATAATACTAGCAAACATGAACCATCCTTCATGAATAACAATTAATCATAACTCAAGTGTTCATCATCCTTAAACATACATATCACACTATAAAGCATGCATTGTTATTACGCATCAAGTACTAGCACCCTATATCAAACATTCATCATTATTCTCTCAATCAGTACTTGCATTCACCAAGATAAATTGGAACTCATCACAATAACATCCACTTTAACCATAACTAGCATTCATCAAGATAAAAGGAAACTCATCACATTAACTTTCATGCATGGCTATTACGAGTAAAACACAAACACTCTCAGCATAAAAACATAGTTATGCAATAACCCGAATACTTGCCTCAACCGCACGAGACGGTGGACGCGAAGAGGGCGCTACCCTGGGATCACGCTCCCACCTGAACATAAAGATAACCCAATCTAAGACCAACATACTGGACCACAATCATAAATAACAACACAATTTTACTCGCTAAACTCCCAAGCGTTTCCAATCTTCTAATTTCTGGCGATCGATTTAGTGTTCACTGCGGACAGTCAACTACTAAAATACATAACTTTCTGCTCAGGAGTCCAAATTAAGTGTTCTTGAACTTCATTGAAAGGTTATTAAATTACCTAAATAAACTTAGTTGGGGAGCCCTTTTGATTATGCCAACTACTGCCCCTACCAATCCAAACTACAGAACAACAATTTTCACGTCGGCTTCTCTGGACAGTACACTAAAACCACCATAACTTTTGCTACGAAAGTTGAAATCATGCGTTCTTTATCTCTATGAAAAGGTATGGAAATTACCCACATTTTTCGTTATATTGAGGTCCTCTGATTTCGAACTTAACTAGCAGATTCATCCCATTTTCTACAGACTGTTCAAAACTGACAGATTAACAGAGCAGCGGTACTAAAAAATTCATAACTTCCTGACCGTTAATCGGATTTGGGTGATCTTGGTGGCCACTGAAAGCTAAGAACATAATCTACATATCTCTAGAAGACCAAAACTCCTAATTCGGCCTCTAAACACAAGAAACTGGCCGCGCAATAAACTAGACAGAACGCGATCTATTAAACCGACGCAAATCAATTTACCAAACGACATCAACCGCAACTACTACGCATCAACCAACGAAGATCATGCGACGTTACCCTTGTAGAATCACGGCAAGATGATGAACTCTCCCCGCAAAGACCACCTCTCCTCTTCTCCTCCTTCCTCCCCTTTTTTCCCCTCTTCTTCTTCCTCCTTGTGGCTGGCCAAAAGCAGGGAATCCTCCGGGAGGTGGCAGCAATGGAGGATCATCTTGAGAGGAGGAGATGGAGGCGCCAAGGAGGGAGAGGGCAGGATGCGGCTGCCAAGGTGAAGGGTGAGGAGGAAAATTCGCCAAAGGGATGGAGGGAAGGGAAAGAGGAGGGGGAAGGATAGGGGCGGCTAGGGTTTGGGGGGTGGCGCCCTCTCCACTTGGCCACCACCCTCATGGGCCAGGCCCAAGCCCAAGTTGCGTTAAGCGGTGATTTCCCCCTCTCCAACTATTGAATTGCGTATTTTCCATTTGGTCCTTCCCAGTAAAACCATTTAATTCTCTCCGATTAATTAATCTCTCCCGACTATTAGCTTATCACACTTTCGGGGTATTACAGAGGAGGCATGGGCGGCGGAGCAGCAGTGCGAAGACAGCAGCGTGGAGGAGCCGGCCGAGAGCGCGGCTGGGCTCGGCAACGTGTAAGGCAGCGGCTTGCGTGGCACATGCTTGCTGTGACACGACGACGGCGAGGCCGAGCCCAAGCATGCGTGTAGCGACGACGGTTCTTGCATGCCGTGCAAGGTTGGCTTGGTAGGTGCATGCATGCGGTCGGCCTCGACGGCGTCAGAAAAAGCAGCGCATGCATGCGGCGGCACCGAGGGTGCGGACGCGGACGAGTTCGGTGACGACTATGGTGGATGTAACATCCTGATTTTCAGAATCGGGATGTTAATATTTAATTTGGCGATCTAATAAATATTTGACTGTGATTTAAAAATTTTCCACATTGACGTAAAAGATTGCTTTTAAAATCAATTCGAATTAATTAAAATGTTGCATTTAAAGTTAAATCGAGTTGTTTAAGTAGTTACATAATAATAATAATAACAAACAATATTAAATCAAATTGTTTGAGAGACTACATTTAAATTAAATTATTTTGCTTCTTGTTTCGCATGCATTTCAAAAGAAAAAAAACATAATGCATGTATTAGTATCGCTATCTTTCTCGAATTGATCGACCGCAGGCGAAACACCTGCATGTCCATTTCTTTTCTCCAACTTCTCTCCTCACAATCACAACCGAGAATCAAGAATCCGACGACGCATGTTATACCGTTGCGATTGTCATCGTGAGAGTGTTCCAGTATAGCGGTTAGTTCGGACATGCGAGGTCATTTGAGTGAGTTAGAGAAAAGGAGGGAGAAATACAGTGCTAAATAATTTCTTTGCCTCAACTACACTGTCTATTCTTTCTCTTCCCCAACACCCAAACACACACAACCACTCACTGCCATTCTCTCCTCCCCAAATCCAGCATGATCCCCTGGCTTTTCTTTGCCCAGCCGAAAGCCCACCCCAAGCCACTCATTTCTCCCACTGCCCAACATTTTCTAACAAAGCACATTGCCATCCCCTGTCCACTCACTGACATTTCCCATCTTTATACCTAGCTAACTCATACACCTCTTTCCCATGCCATTTTCTATTCCCCAACACACAACAGACCACAGCCCATTTCAACACCCACCTCCACGCCATCTTCTTCCTCCAACAGAGCTTGCTCTTTCTTCTCCAAACTTTAGCACTAGTTCATCATCCCACCTTCTCTCCTTCCAAACCCCACCAAGAACAAAAAATTCCACAATGCATGTTATGCCAGCATCTTCCCCATCACTCAAGCATTTCATTCATCCAAAAAGTTTGCACATGCATGAACTTTTGAGCAAGTTTGAAGAAGAAGGGGTAGCAGTGCCTTGAAGGTGGGGAATAGCATCGATAGAAGAAGCACAAGCATGCAACATGCATGCAGCCGAGCACCAGCAGCAATGGGAGCAAGGCAGCTGGCGCTGCCGGCCGCCACAGTGCGGCGAGCAATGGCCAGCCGAAGGGCGGAGTCGGCACGGCATGTTGAGCCCGCACGACCGAGGCGACGACCGCGGCGAGGCGTGGCAGCGAGAGCCGGCTGCCGCACCACAAAGACGACAGCGCAATGAGGAGCAGCCACTTGGCGCACGCATGCGACCAAGGAGCGATGGCAAAGATACATGCGAGCACGCGCTGCGCGCAGGCCCGCCGCAGCAGCGCCGAGGCGCGAAGGTGAGGTCGCCGAGGTGTCGGCGGCCCGAGCGCGAGTGGCAGGCGGCAAGGCCGGCGGGCGGCGCGAGGGCGGCTCGGTCTGTCCAGTGGTGTCACGATCACGCGATGCAGAGCTTGAGGCCGACGCGTGGCAGCGAAAGGCGGACAACGCGCGCTGGCGCAGCGGCAGCGGCAACGGCGAAGACGACGGTGTTGAGGAAAGGAGGCAAGGCGGCGGGTGGCGGCACGGCCGTGGATGCGACGCCAAGGCCGGTCGAGTCGAGGAGAGCCGTGATGGAGGACGGCGTGGCGATGCGCAGCGCATGCTCGCTGTGGCACGGCGATGTCAATGCGACGCGTGCGCAGGCGCATGCATCGCGGCGGCCATGCATGTAGTGGCGCGGTGGGCGCGAACATGGGCGCGGGCGAGCTCGGTGATGACTACGTACAGCGGTGAGAGAATGAGCGGACGCGAAACGGCGGCGACTCAAAGGACACGCGACGGTGCCGAAGACGGTGTCCGCAATTTTTCGCACGCCTAGTGCGCGGTAAAATCTTTAGTGTCAAATCGCGTTTACGTTATTTACTTGTGCATGTTGCATATTAGTCATGAGCATGGCATCTTTTCATGCATGTTTAATTATAAAAATTGTTTGATAGCTTAGACCGGTGTGACTCTCCAGTTAAGTCTTATTTAGGCGTTGGCATGATCATGTATTGATATTTTGGTGAATGCAGATAATTAGATTATTGTGGTGAAATTCGTGCATTATTGATCGGTAGATGCTACATTAAATATGTGAGTTGATTATTTGATCGGATGATATTGTTGTGAAGTCGCATGGACGCTAGTGGTGATCTTTGGAGGATAAATTAATTAGCGATTTCTTCTCACATTGGACTAGTAATTTTTGGAGATAGGTCGCATAAAGATTTTTGTAATTTATTACTTGATGGTTGACGTATGTGCTGATGTTTACTGATATATCTTTTATATATGTGTATTGTTGCTCGTTGGATGTCGGATTAAGTATATTTTTGGGATTTCTTGATCGGATGCCTTAACTGATAGTTATGCGAATCTTATATGCTGAATTTGGGAGAGGGTAGGATGGATTATTTGATTGTGGATTAATATTCGGATTGCCATGTAATTAATAGATAAGTCGATGGAATTGTGCCTCTATTGGGTTAGTGGATAAATGATTATTAGTTGATCGTAGAGGCGCGTATATGTGATTGGATTAGTAGTTGTCGTACACGACTAGTCCGGTGAAATGGATGTAAGTTGATTTATTAGTAAACTATTAGATGTGGGATGTGTTATTAAAATTGTTAATCTCATTATGTATCGGTTGGCTAAATAAACCTCGATCGGTAGAAATTTTGGTGTATACGAATGTGATTTGCTGAGGCAAGACTAGTAGGGCTAGATAGTTAGTATTAGTTTAAAGAGTATATCGGAGAATACTTGATGGAGTTAGTCATGGACATATGCACATAAGTCGGTGGATTGACTACCTTGATAATTCCTTAGTGGAGGCTAGTGTAGGATTTAGATCAAGATCTGAGAATATGATCGGAGAGTGTTATACATGTGATTGGATTCAACACCGGAGAATCGGTTAAGTATGAGTATGAGAAGATTAAATTGTCGGTATGTGTTTTCCTTTAGAAAATAATTGGAAAATAAAATAAAATACAAGGGCCCTATCTTTCTTTGACAGAGGCTAGGTCAGCCCGTGTATAAAAAGGATTTAATTCCAATTTAAAATGCAGAAAAGAATTATTTTTACGCTAGAAATTGAAATAACTTTGAAAATTCTTAGAAAATTCATATGAACTCCAACTGGGATAAATCCAATTGGGTTGTCCATAAAATATTATTCTATATTTAACCTTGTAGTTTTTATCTCCACTAGAATTCTGCAATTTTTTCACAAAATAATTAAATTCGTGAACAAGATATGAGCATTTATTTTCACATTTTTGAAAAACTGATTTTCAAATTGCTATAACTTTCACATATTAACTCCAAATGAAATGATTCTTTCGCCTAAATTAATCTAAAATCATAGTCTAGCTACTGTAAAAATTTCATGTATTTTTTAGTACTTTGAGTTTTTGGCTTTTTCTCGATGTTTATTCGATATCGCCTTTCTATAGATTCCGAGTTGTCAGAAGTAAGAGAGTACGTAACCGAGAGTGAGCAAGTGAACTCCCAGCAAGGCAAGCATCCTTTGAACTTTCTTTTGCATCATAATTGATCCCAGTTTTGTTAGGATAGATGCAATGATAATTGCTTGCATGCTATTTTGATAATGTCGCTATTTTTGTGATGAATAGTTAGACACATCCTATTATGTTGTCATTGTGGCTATCCATGAATTATTCCATTGCTGAAATGTTATGATAGGAGGTGTGAAATTATATTGTCCGGGTTTGCTTAGCCATGCAAGTCTAGAATCGGTAGCTCGCTTGTCGGGAATAGCCTGACAATTTTGGGATAAACACAACTCTCTTTATATACTTTTGTTTCAGATCTTCGTATCTGTTTTATGAGTTAAATTTTGTCTCTTTAATGAGATTTTGGTCTGGACAAGTGATGGTTAGTGATGGTGCCTTTGTGCACGAAAATTGGGTATGTGGTTGGACTTGTCTGGACAATTAAGGACCGAACTTTGGGTTGTTGCGATTCAAGCAAAACTCGTGCTATCACGCGCGGTATATGGGTGCCGTATGGTTAAGTAGGGGGAAGGTTTTATTGTGTTGAGTCCCACGGTGGTGAAATTGTAAGGGCATGGGACCGTGAAATCCCGTGTTCCTTTTGGGCGATAGGATGGGGCGTTAACGTCTTGTGTTTCCTAGGATATATAGGATGGAGCGTTAACGTCTTGTGTTTCTAGGATATATAGGATGGAGGCGTTAACGTCTTGTGTTTCCTAGGAGCCATGGGTTGAGGACTTAGCTCAATGGGATCTTCTTGCTAAAAACGACCATATCTTGATTTACCCTACGCATACCTTAGGAAGTATGCTATATTCGAGGCATCCGGAGGCTTACGGGCTAATCAAGTCGTGTGGGTAAGTAGTACACCGCAGGTATAAATCTATTCGAATAGCGTGTCCACGGTTATGGACGATCGCTTGAAATTTGTGGTTGCTTATTGTTAGACTTGGAATTAAAATTGTGGGTAAACCGGTATCGTCATGAATGGAATATTCATGTTTGTTGTTGAATCAAAGTGGACAGCCACTTTGCCATTCAATATGATTTATTTGTTATTGAATTCAATACTTATTCACATGCTTTACTTCTACTTGAATCTGAATTTGAAATGGCACTTGAAAAACTAGTATGTGTAGGTTGTAAATTGTTGCGTCTCTTTTGCAAAACTAAGCCAATATGAGCCATCCTTTGGAACGACCTTATGCATAACTAATTTTTATTTGTGTAAGACTTGCGAGTACTCTTTGTACTCAGCCCGTGTTTCTTTGGCTTTTCGGTGAGGAGGATAATGAGACCAACGAGCTTGTCGGTTATCGATTTAGGCGACACCGATGAGTAGTGTGCTATCTTTAGCTCCCAGTTGGTTGCCGCTGGGTTGTGGGCATACCACTGCCGGCTGTTGTTTTATTTATTGCTTCCGCTTTGAACTTGTTAAATTTGGCCGGTCGGCCGCTTATGTTAGTCTTAAATTTGGAACTGATGATGTATAACTTTTGAACTACTTATGTATGAATGTTGTATGGATGTGAACAACGTTGTATGAGAGTATGGTTATATTGGTCGCTGATCTTGGGAGCCAATATAAGACATACTCGCTGTTCGTGGCTTCCAATTTAACTCGCTAAGTGTAGCGCTTGACTTGTTGGAGAACCGACAATCATGTAGTGCTCGCAGAGGAGCGGCGCGCATGATCGTCAGGGCTCTAGGTTCCAGTCAAGCCTCTCATTTAGACTGAGTTAAGTTGGAATCCATTTACAGGAGATCCAGAGTTGTGTCCCTAAGCCCTTGATTAGTCTCAGTCTTATAGAGATAACTCCGGGGTCCCCACAGTGGACGTGGAGCTAAGAAGATGTCATCCAGTGGTAGTTGCACGCCTAGCGTGCGCAACGATAAAATCTTTAGTTAAATTGCGTTTCCGCGTTTATGATAATTTGTAGTCCATGTTGCATGTGGCGAGAACCCGAGGTATTTAGCTTGTAATACTAAACCATCCAATTGGTCCTAGCATTACAAATCAAATAGGCCGACTCTCGGGATATTATGTACCTCCCAGAACAGCGGTACACATACTCCTTCACAAAATCAAGCATCAATTCCATACAAGGTTTCATTATCGATAACAACAAAGTACAACATCCCAAAAGACATACGCATAATAGAGTTATTACAAAAGGGGCCGACCGGCCAAATGATGAAGTAAATAACTAAAGTAGCAGCGGAAGCAAAAGGCATAAGATTGTGATAAACAAAAGCCAACCGGTTTGTCCTTACCCATAAGGCAACCGACTGGGCCGTCAAGCTAGTCGTCCTGCACAAAGTCGGTCTCACAATAGTTGATCCCTTGGGGATCAAGCTCCTCTGCAACAATTAAGCAATACAACTGAGTGCAAAAACGTACTCGCAACACTTACGAATAACAAACTTATACATAGCTACATGCAAGCTGAATCAAAGGAGAGGGCTATAGGGTTCATTTGACGCATAAAGCAATAAAGATAACTTTAGAATAACTATTTACCGTGGTGTAGGTTTAGCTTTCTTGTCGCACTTGCCGCAACAGTAGTCATCACCCTTCTTTTCAAGCTATTTTTTGCAATTGTCATCATTACTTGAGATGTAGTACCAGCCATATCGTGTGTTGATCACATTAACTGTTGCTTCCACAGTAAATATCCTTGCATGTAGATTAAAGAACACCCATATGTATATACTTGCAACAGAAAAGTGCTAAAAGAATATCAATCCATACCTTATTTGAAGAGTCATTTAATTCTTGTAGTGTTTTCTTATTGTACTCCATTTGTTGTTCAAATGTCCCTTTCAGATGGTCCTCGTTACCTATTTTTTTAATAGTATTTTCACGTAAAAAACTCCTGTTCGCATGCAAATAAATATGAAGCATGTTAGGTCACACGACATGTAATAAAATGAAAATATTAACTACAGAGTTTCTTACATGTTCTGTACTTCCATAATCTCAGGAATGGGTAAATTTAAATAAACTTTTCTTGCATTGCTTGATGATAGAGAATAACCTGCACATTATCCCAATTAACTGTGTGAAAAATTTGTGTACACCCTTCACATGAATGATTTATTAAGTTTGTATAAAAACTTACTGCCAAATTTCTTTAGTGTTGTGGATGTGACTACAATGGTTTTAGTTCTTCTACTAACATCGATTTGTTCTGCTTCGACACCCCATAATCTAACTTTTACTTCTTCATAACTGCCAACAATGAAGTGAAAATAGTTTTAGAACATAAAAGAAACACACTTTGGTAGCACGGGAGATTAAAGATTTCAAATTTGTTCAACTTTCTTCAATTGGTCCTATGTATGTTGCAACTCCTATAACATCTGTTCACCGTAAAAGTTAATTGGCATTAATAATTTATAATAAAAGTTAAAACCTTGAGTTCATTAATATAATACCTGAGAGATAAACCATCTCACCTATTCTTTTGGAGAGCATAGCAACGTCTGAAAATTTGAAACCATGCCTGGGAATGTCTTTTATATCTTCAATCTTCTCTAAAGTTGTGGTGGGTAAAAAGTTGACTACCTTGTCATTGTCCACCGGTGGGAATTTTGCTGCTGATGTTACTTTGGCATTTGTTATTATGTAGACGTTTCCTTCTTGAATCAATGATCTGAATTTTTCAACATAGTATTTGTTGATAACCCCATGCATCTTGGTGCCCTCCATTTGTTTAAAAAATTGTTATTTAACTAGAAAAGTGGTAATTATAGTAAACGAATGATTAACCAACCTCTTCATCTATAAGGATCATGTCAAGACTGTTAAGTTCACCGGTACTAATTATGACTACATCCCAATGTCTTTCTACCTTTGCCTTAATTTTCAATCATTCCTTTCCTTTATCGATCTCACCGAAGGTATTGCACGCCATTACAATTTTTTATGCTGCAAAATTTTGGTGCAATAGCAAAGGTATGCATGTATGTTAAAATTGTACGAATTCAGGAAGACAAAAATATTTATGCAAAACAATATAGATATGCAAAATTGACAAGATTCTCATTTTTAGCAGAGGACTTTATCGAAACCTGGGGTTGGCAATCAGATTGAAGACCAACAGAACAGCAAGTGCTGGTCGTGCGAGATTGATTTTGGTGAAACCTAGCAATCGACGGGAGAAAACAGCAACTGTTTTAGTGATTGTTGTCAGCTTTTACAATGTGTTCTGTACATGAAGGCACCCTATGTTTATATAATAGTGAAGTTTCCTCTCAGTTTCCAAATCGAATACGTCTCCGTGTTTCACAATATGCTCTTGTCCGATTGGGCCACAGGTTGGTGTTTGGTCGTGTCTCTGCACCGTTCCTGTCCATCGAGAGCAAAACGATAAAGATAGATGTGTTTTGTTTTTCTTCGATTAATGTAGGATTTTTTAGGATTTTTAGATCAATATGGGAATGTCTAGCTTTTAAGCCTCTTAGGATTAATGTGTGGGCTTTTAGGAGGGTCTTCAATTAGTAAAGATAAAGATACCAGGCTGAACTCTAGAACATTAAAATCAACTATTTATCATGACTCAGGTAGGGATCAATTTTTTTTAGAAGGTACAAGCCGGACACACACTCCACTACCCTTATGAAATGATTTGATCACTCTTGGGTAGATCGATGGAGATGGTTTACAAAACCCTATGTCTAAGTTTCTGTTTCCATGTGAATTCGATATACTTTGAAATACTCTGGGCGGAAAGCGACAATTGACTGGTGTGCTTGCAGAATTTTTTTTTGTTGCGCATATCTGGCGTCAAATGAGTTGTTGGCTCTGTGGTAGTAAATGCTAAAAGAAATATAAGTGATACCTTTGGACACAGGCAACAAATTTCTCACTTGGTTATTTGGTGACAGGGTGCATGTGTGATTGTCCTCAATTTTTTTCGGCTATTAATTGTGAAGTCCGGACGCCATGGATTCGATGGGGTACGAGGGACTCTACGGGAGGGTGTAGAATAGTCTTACTCTCTCTATACATCTATACTGGTAATTTTTAGTTGGATTTAATGTGTATGTATGATCATATTCTCTGGTTTGAACTAGGAGCATCCGTTTTGGACCCCTCCCGGTCCTATTCCTTCACACATGTCCCGTGCGGCTTACCAGAGTGGCGCCGGAGCAAATGCTGCAGTTCCACCGAATAAATTGTGGCTCCCCTTCACGAAGGGCACGATTGTACAGGACGTTCTCAGTAGCCCTCAAAGGCTCAAAAACAATTTCCTTGCTGAACATAATTCTCTATTTAATGTATGGAACAAAAAGATCATTGAACAACAAACAACAAACACTCTTCAATATTATGAAGGGACACGGGTAGGCTACACTAGTTTGTAATTCAAAAATTCTACCACGTATACCAGGAAGCCATGCAAGCAAGCGATCATAGATTGTTACCACTAGACGTACAGTGCAGCAGAAAAAGAGTTGGAGCAGTCTGATCCAAAGTCGAGCGCGTTGATGTAGTGGTCGTAGTCCATCGTCAAGCGTCCTCGATGTCGATCCTCTCTTCTAGCAACCAATCGTGTTCCTTGTGAAGATCTTGGATCGTCCTCGTTCAGCACAGCAGCAATCGCAGCAGCGCCTCTACAATATCCACACGTACAGGGATGAAACACCGTACGCCAGTATGCTAGCACCAACTTGCATAGTAGGGGTCTCGAGAAGATGGCGGCTAGGGTTTCGATAGAGCAACTCACATTTTTATCCTAACAGCCTCATGCATCCCCTTATAAAGAGCCCATGACGGATCCTATTCGAACTCGTTTGTTTCAACCCGTTAAGTGTTTGACACTGTAGATTTATGCATAATCGGTTGTGAATCAGAAACACCTTTTCGACCATGAGTCGTTAGCGGTTCCTAGCAGGACATAACGATTCCCGAATACACATAAATTATATCAGATGAACCTTAATGCAATATGATCTACAACCAAGTCCTTATCACTTACGACCAACTCGGATCACTATACAACCAGTTCATATTTAGTCATGACCAGTTCGTAACTCCTTACAATCAGTTTTCAACTAGTTAGTCATTATGTTCAACCAGTCTACGACTAGCGCGTATCTCGATACGACTAGTCTGTATCTGGCCAAACGGAACGACCTGCTTGTATATTTTTCCTTTGCCTCACGACATCAGGTTGAACTTCAGGAGAGATAGATTGTCGTCCATGGACTGTTCACTACTTTCTCGATCAAGTGACGGATAACTTCATGTGGTCGAATCTTCGACCACTAGTAGCATGTCCATACACTTTCTTTATCCGACCATATCGAGGGGCCCAAAGATATCTCTCCTGTTATGTTAGGAGGGGCAAATCACATACCAAACCAGTCACATCCCTCTATATGTTTCATAAGATACCCGAAAGCTACCTTTATAACTACCCAGTTACAGAGTAACGTGTGGCAACCCCTAAGTGTACTATTATATATGTAGGAAATCATGCCGATCTCAGGTCTAATGATTATATATCATCATTGCTTGAGACCAACTGATGACACATAAAATTATAACAATCTCAATAGTGTCTCAAGGGGGTCAATCCAACTCCATGTTCTCTAACATGTGTTCACATTATTGATTCGATATCCCTATATCAATAACCGGTGAAACATGGTCATCAATCAATACACGTGTTGGTTGATAAGTCACTAGTGTTCCGACCAGTGACATCCGACCAAGGATACATTTAGAATGACATCATATAAGTTAAAGAGCTTCACCAATAAGTCATATACTTGTTAATCTTTATAACTGATAATTCATTCAGGGAACATAATAATATTTATTCTATAACTCATAAACATAGACGTGATACAATCATCTCTGTGATTGCCTCTAGGGCATATCACCAACAGTCTCCCACTTACACTAGAGTCAATCATACAGGTATCTAATACACATATCTCTTGTGTGAACTTCATGCTTAGGTTGCGGGAGAGGCTTTGTCAACGGATCAGTAATATTCAAATCCGTGTGCACTTTGCATATCTTCACATCACCTCTTTCATTAATCTCATGAATAATGTGATATCGTAGAAGTATGTGTTTGGACTTTTGATGTGATCTAAGCTCCTTAGCTTGTGCAATAGCTCCATTATTATCACAATAGAGATCCATTGGACTAGAAGCACTAGAGACTACACTAGTTCATTAATGAATTTCCTAATCCATACGGTTTCTTTTGCAGCTTCGAAAGTCGCAATGTACTCAGTCTCTGTTGTAGAATCAGCAACTGCTCCTTGCTTGGAACTTTTCCAACTCACTGCGCCTCCATTAACATAAAACACAAACCCAGACTGCGATCTGAAATATCCTTATCAGTTTGGAAGCTAGCATCGATGTAACCTGTCACATCCCCAAGTTAATAAAGAGGGTTATTATGCATCTCATTAGCATGCATCATGTTTGAAATATTTTCATTAAGTATTGCACTTGAAAAATCTCAAAACAAGTTATTAAACATACACTTTAATTGGGGCTCCAAAAGAAAAACTGAAACAATGCTACTAAAGTTCCTTTGAAAAATAATTTATTCAAATACTATACGAATTATCATGAATTAATATAATTTTTGCCAAATTTTTGGGACTGATTTCAAAGCACAGAAAATTCAAACACAATTTAATGACCTACACTAAGTTTGAATTTATGTAATGCAAATTATATCATTGAACAGTATGATACTATAATTTTTATGGACACTAGACTATTCCAGGAACCCCTGGAAATTATTTTAGAATTTTTGGGATTTTATTTATATTTATAAGGCCTCGGTCAAAGTTGATAAGACAATTTAAACTCAGTCAAACCCTTAAGCCCAAACCCTAGTCGGCACTGTTCATCAGGTTTGAACCCGACCAGGTGAACTGACTCAGTCGAGTCAACTATTTTGCACCGAGACATGCAGACCTTAGGATCTAGTATCGACGATCCAGATTTCCCTATCTCTTGGGCGGTTCAAAACAACACTTAAGATCTCAGCCGTTAGATCCAGATCCAACGACGCACGTTGAGCCACATAGCGCTGGCTCCCTCCCACTCTTTGAGCCGCTGACACAACGGGCCCACCTGTCAGGCCTGTCTTCTCCATCGGGCAGGTGCACGCGCGCAGGAGCTGAGCTCCACGCGGTCGCAATGCGCTGAGCACCTCTGGCACCCCGTGAGCCACCACCCAAATAAGCCTATGCTGGAGCTTCTCCTATGCACACCGCACCCGCTCCCATTTTTCTCTGGCCTTAATACCCGCTCGGCACCCTGTTCTTCTTCACTTTTCCTCTCGGTGGCTGAGGAAAAGGAAGCTCTCCCCTCGGCATCTCTAGGGTAAGCTTCCACCGGGTGGTAGCCCTCAATTCCCTACTCGATGCTTTCTTCATTTTACTAATGGGAGCTTCCTTCATTGTTTGTAGCTCCCTGTCCAGCTTCGTGCTCTCTGGAACCCTAGAGCACGCACCCGAGGAGCTCACCTTGCCATTCTCGAATCTGGAAGGTATTATCCTCAATCTTGCGCGTCATAATGTGCATTAGGGTATCTTAAATATTTACCCTCAATCAATTTCATGACTGCTCCACAGGAAGTGTCGGATTTTGAAGTTCCCCTTTTGTCAGCCGCCTGCATTGTCTTTCTTCTCCAGCTCCGGCTGGTAAGCCATTGTCCAATTACTTGCACCGATATCCTTCTCTTAATGTCCTTGAGCTAACCCGAGCATCCTTCGTGCTCCTTTTGCTCAGAATTCCTTATTTTTGTGAAGCCGTGCCGCCACCGTCGCCTTCTTCAACTCCGGGCGAACTCTTGCTACTCCAAGGTTTCCCGAGCACTTTTCTTCGCTCAAGTAGTTTCTTTTTAGTCCCTAGGACCTGGGCACTCGCTTGAATGACGCTGCGGAGCTACACCTTGCTATTTTCGTGTTTGCCGTATTGAGCGCCATCGCTCAACACCGGCTAGCCGCCGGTGTAGTCCACCTCAGGCACTGTAACCACCACTCTTAGATGCGCAACGCTATTGCGCAGCTATCCCAGCCCTTGGCCGACGCCGCCGTGGCGCACAGCGCCGGCGAGCCGCTGGTGAAGCGCGAGGGACAAAACCGTTGTCGTACTCGGACAGCGACTGTAGCAAATGATTAAGAGTTAAATGGCAATCATTAGCATTTAATCGTTGTCTTAGCGCACCGTTAAGTCACTTACTTGTGGGCCCCTTGCAGTTGTTTCAAAGACGTTAAGAGTTACACTAGAGCAAGCGGCGTGTGGCCCAAGCTTTTAAACATGTCTTTGTACACTTAGCGACCAAATACACTAGGGCCATTGTGGACCGTCAAAGGCGAAATCGACGGTCTGGATCTGTTGGGCCGTTCGGATCACCCGATTGTGCTATGATTGTGGACCGTGCATTGCGAAATGGACGATCAGGATCAGTTGGGCCGATCGGGCTGCTCGAACGTGCCACGATTTTGGATCGTTGGATCTTAATCCAACAGTTCACAAGCATGGCCCGAACGTTTCACTCACGCGCGCGCTGCTTCGCTTCACTGACTTGGTGGACCCTCTTGGCAGCGACTGCGGCTAACGTGTGGCTTGGTAGAAAAAGTGATAAATGCTTTAAGAAATTCGAAACCTATATATTTATACACTGTAAAATATGTGCAACTTCAAAAATGCATAACTAATTCATTTCAACTCCAAAATGAGTGAAACCACTTCTGATAATTTTCATTTTTAATGAACTTTATATTAAAATTTGTTTCAAACTCTTCTCTGTAACAGAGAGTATTATTTTGGAGATTGGCCCATTAACACTATTATTTTTACAAAAGAAAATACTAATAACTTTAGAAACTCATAACTAAATCATGAAAACTCCAATTGAAGCAAACTCAACTGTTTTGAACTTGTATTAATATTCTATATTTACCTATATAACCTTTTGTCCCACTACTGTTCTACAAATTTTGACCAAGTAATTAAATTACATGAATTAATACATATTGAAAGCTGAAATTCAAACCACCATAACTTTCATATACCAAATCGAAATGGAATACTTTTTCCACCTAAATTCATCTAAATTCATGACTTAGCTACTGTAGAAAAATCATGCATTTATGAGCATCTTGATTTTTGGAGTATTTCTCGGTGTTTATATCGGTCTCTATTCTTTAGATTCCGAAGCGATTGATATTAACTCCTACGCTACTGAGAGTGAACAACTACTTTTCCAGCAAGGCAAGCATCCTTTGAACTTTCTTTTTGCATCATATTTGATCCCAGTTTTGTTAAGTTAGTGCAATGATAATTGCTTGCATGCTATTTTGTTAATGTCGCTATTTTTGTGATGTGTAGATTAGTCATCTCCTATTCATTGAGGTATCCTTGAATTGTTCCAGCACCACATGCTTAAGATAGGATGTATGAAATTATATTGTTCGGGTTTGCTTAGCCATGCAAGTCTAGATACGGTAGTTTAATTGTCGGGAATAACCCGGCAATTAAGGGATAAACATAACCTTCTTCATATACTTTTGTTTCAGATCTTCGTATCTGTTTTATGAGTTAAATTTTGTCATTTTAAATGTGTTTTTGGTCTGGACAAGTGATAGCTAGTGATGGTGCCTTCGTGCACGAGAATTGGGTATGTGGTTTGACTTGTCTGGACAATTAAGGACCGAACTTTGGTCACGTCGTTGATTCAAGTAAAACTCGTGCTACCATACGCAGTATAAGGGTGTTGTATGGTCAAGTAGGGGGAAGATTTTGTTGTGTTGAGTCCCACGGTGGTGAAATTGTAAGAACATGGGACCGTTAAATCCTGTGTTCCTTAGGGGCCGATAGGGCATAGAGACAGTAACGTCTTATGTTTCCTAGGAGCCCTGGGTTGAGGGACTTAGCCCAATGGGATCTTCTTGCTAAAAATGACCATATCTTGATTTACCTGGCCGGCATACCATAGGAAGTATGCTATTTTCGAAGGCATCTGGAGGCTTACGGGCTAATCAATTCGTGTGGGTAAAGTAGTACACCCCTGTAGGGTATAATCTATTCGAATAGCCGTGTCCACGGTTATGGACAATCGCTTGAGTTCGGGAGTTACTATTGTTAGACTTGGAATTAAAATTGTGGGTAAACTCGGTATTCGTCATGAATGGGATGTTCATGCTTGTTGTTGTATCAAAGTGGACAGGCACTTTGCTATCTGTATGATTTATTTGTTGTTCAATTCATTACTTATTCACATGCTTTACTTCTACTTCAAATCTGATTTTGAAATGACACTTGAAAAACTAGTATGTGTAGGTTGTACATTGTTGCGCCTCTTTTGCAAAACTAAGCCAATATGAGCCATCCTTTGGAACAGCCTTATGCATAACTGATTTTTATTTGTGTAAGACTTGCGAGTACTCTTTGGTACTCAGTCAGTTTGTTCTACTGGCTTACAGGTGAGGAAGATATCGAGCCCGATGAGCTTGTCAGTGTCGATTTAGGCGACACTGATGAGTAATGCTATCATTCAATCCCGATCGGTTCTTGATGGGTTATGGGGTATACCACTCTGGCCTTTTGGTTTATTTACTTGTTTCATTGCTACTTAATACTCTTATTTGAATTTGGCGGTCGTATATGTAAAGTTGTAGACTTGAACTCTATTGTTGTCTTTTGAACTAGTGATGTAGGCTTGATGTATGGATGTGATCCACGTTGTATGAGAGTATGAGTATATTGATCGCTGGTCTTGGGAGCCAATATAAGTCATGCTTGTTGTTCATGGCTTCCCATTTAACTCACTAAGTGTAGTACTTGGCTAGTTGGAGAACCGACATTCATGTAGTGCTCGCAGAGGAGCAGCATACATGATTGTCAGGACTCTAGTTTTCAGTTAAGTCTCTCACTTAGATTGAGTTAAGTCGGAATCCATTTACTGGAGGTCCAGAGTTATGTCCTTAAGACCATGCTTAGTCTTAGTCTTATGGAGATAACTCGGGGTCCCCACATAACCGTTTACGACCAGCTCTTCCTTACTATCATAAATAATAAATGATTCCTTAGTCCTTCTTAAGTACCTTATGATATTCTTAACTGCTATCTAGTGACCTTCACCTGGATCTAATTGATATCTACTCATAATACTTAGAGCATATGACACATCTGGTCGTGTACAAAGCACAACATACATAATAGATCCAATAGCCAAAGCATATGGAATTCTACTCGTTTTGTCTCGCTCATCAGGTGTCGAAGGACACTAACTCTTGCTAAGATTAACTCTATGCAACATGGGCAAGGAACCTTTCTTGGAATCATGCATATTAAACTGCTTCAACACCTTATCAATGTACATATCTTGGCTCAATCCAATTAGCATTTTAGATCTATCCTTATAGACCTTACCTAAAATATATGCTAAATCTCCTAAATCTTTCATAAAGAAATTATTTCTTAATGAAGTTTTAATAGGTTCAAGCATAGGAATATCATTTCCGACCAGTAATATGTCATCCACGTATAAGATCAGAAACACAAGTTTGCTCCTACTAACCTTCTTGTGAACACAAGGTTCTTCTTCGTTCTTGATGAATTCAAACCCTTTGACTATTTCAACAAAATGAATGTTACAACTCTGAGATGTTTGCTTTAATCCATAGATGGATTTCTGAAACTTGTATACCTTTCTAAGTTCCTATGGATCGACAAAACCCTCAGGTTGTATCATGTACACATCCTCACTTAGGTTTCCATTTAGGAAAGTCGTTTTAACATTCATTTGCCATGTCTCATAATTGAAATATGCAACAATAGCTAGAATGATCTAGATAGACTTAAGCACAGTGATAGGTGAGAAGGTTTTATCATAATCAATACCTTAAATTTGTTTGAAATCGTTCATTACCAGTCGTGCCTTATGAATATGAACATTTCTATCCATATCTATCTTTTTCTTAAAATCCCATTTGCACTCAATGGTTTTAACACCATCAGGTGGATCAACCAAGTTCCAAACTTGATTGTCATACATGGATTTTATCTCGGATCTCATAGATTTAAGCCATGACTTAGAGTCTGGGTCCATCATCGATTCTTCTTAAGTCTTAGGCTCATCATTATTCAATAATAAAACGTCATACTCATACCTTATAGGCAATTGACGTGGCATTTTAGATCTATATGGGGCTGATGTCTCATCTATAGGTTCTACAACATTTCATTAATCCTGTAAAGATTGAGTAGGAGTTGAAATATTTTCAAATGTTTCTTGAATTTCTTCGAGTTGCACCTTGCTCCTACACCTTTGGAAAGAAACTCTTTCTCTAAGAAGACAAAATTTTAGGCAACAAACACTTTGTTATCATCCCGTTTATAAAAGTAATATCCTTTAGTTTCCTTAGAATACCCCACAAAGAAGCACTTATCCGACTTGGGTGTTAGTTTATTAGACATCAAAAATTTTACATATACCTCACAACCCTATATTATGAGAAAAGACAATCTAGGACACTTCCCGGTCCACATCTCATATGGTGTCGTTTCTGTTGTTTTTGACAGAACCTTATTTAAAGTGAAAGCTGCTGTTTCTA
This sequence comes from Ampelocalamus luodianensis, assembly GCA_036346255.1. Classification (NCBI taxonomy): domain Eukaryota; kingdom Viridiplantae; phylum Streptophyta; class Magnoliopsida; order Poales; family Poaceae; genus Ampelocalamus; species Ampelocalamus luodianensis. The sequence goes on along the minus strand of JAYEVH010000157.1, from coordinate 82,501 downwards.
GAGCATATCCTCAGAAATACAATGGAAGATCGGATTGGCTCATCATTGACCGAACCATCTAACAATGTTTAATTCTGTCGTTCAGACACCCTATTCCATTGAGTCGTTCCTGGTAGAGTAAGTTATGGAACAATTCCACATTACTTTAGATGATCACCAAACTCAGGGCTCAAATATTCACCTCCATGATCTGATTATAGATATTTAATTGTCTTGCCAAGTTTATTCTATAACTCATTCTGAAATTCCTTGAACTTTTCAAAAGATTCAAACTTATGTCTCATTAAGTAGATGTAACCATATCTACTAAAGTCATCAGTAAAAGTTATAAAGTACTGAAAACCACCTCTGGACGAAGTACTCATTGGTCCACATACATCCGTATGTATAAGGGCCAATAAGTCACTTTCCCTCTCAACTATACCTGTGAAAGACACCTTTGTTATCTTGCCAGGTAAACAAGATTCAAATGTTTCAAATAATTCAAAATCAATTGAGTTTAGAAGACCATCTTTATGGAGCTTCATCATACGCTTCTTATTTATATGACCAAGATGACAATGCCAAATAAAAGTAGGATTCAAGTCATTGGGTCGAAGTCTCTTAGCATTAATGTTATAGCCAGGCACATCCTCAAGATTCAAAACATATAGTCTGATGAGGACATGACCCCTATGGATACAACCATATTTGCTATGTTTACTGTTCCAAGTATAAGAGCTCGTACGCTTCACTTAAATTATCAGGTGAGCTTGTTTTTAGGAGTGTCTTTATATTATATGAACTATATGATGCTACCTAATGATGAAATATATATATGTGCAGTGTCATATCACTTTTGGTCCAAGACAAACAAGCGTTCAGTGGACCCGTTTTGGAATCCAGTTCGGCCTCCGGAATCAGCCTGACAGCACCAACTTAAAACAGACATAACTTTCACATACGGAGTCCGTTGGAGGCCCACAAGTACTTGATTGAAAGCTTATTTCGTCCTCTTTCCAACGGATCCAGCCTCATCTTCAAATTCTTTCTGGACTGATCGCAATCATCAAAAGAAGATGTCATATCACTTGTTTGGGCCAATCTGGGCCTTGTAATCATACTGAATTTGGCCCATCTGCCGACGGGCCACCTGGGGGTGCAGTTACTGTTCATGTGAACAGTAATCCATGGCATTAGTCCCATCCCCTTAGTTCTATTAGATGTGTGGCTCCTCATCCCCTATTTAAGGAGGCGCACCTCTTGTTTTCTTGGATTTTGTTTATGTTTAGTTTGCCTTCGTTGCAACTTGTATCTTTTGCGTGTGTCGACTAGACCACCCAATTAAGATCCTTATTCAGAATCCCAACTCAATTCAAATATTTCAATTCATATTTGCAATTTGATTGCTTATTTATCTTGTTCTTGCGTGCTTCTTGGTGTATGCGAGAATCGACCTTGGTCGAGTCAGCGGGTATTCGTGCCACGGTTGATAACGACTTGTCGGCAGTTCAGCGATTGCGTGGTTTCGGGCCTTGCGAGTTCGTAGCGAGGATCGTGAGAGTTGGCGACTACTACCGAACGTGTCGTTCTCATCGAAAGATCGGGCCAACAATCGGACCTTCGGGTTCATCGGTGGTATCGAGCTTCGTTGATCGGTGAGAATTTCCAGTTTTCTAGTAGTAGATTCATTTTTCATACCTAGAGTCAGAAAATTGCCCAAAAATTATTGCATCTATCATCCCTGTCCAGAACCCTTTGAGCCATTGCAATTTTCTTTCGGTATTTTGCTTGTTGAATCATTGGTTGCATCGTCGTGTCTAGTTGCTGATCTTTAGCTCTAGTTATTGTCTAGTTGGTCATGGTATAGATTGCTTCGTGTTTTTCCTTCGCGTTGCTGATCGTTCGTTTAGGGTTCTTAGTTTGTGCATCCAAGCAGAAAATTTGTGGGTTATAACTCCTCTAATCCGCACTAAAAATAGAAAATCCATCTTGTTGTTCGTCTAAAAAGAGGGTTGCTGTGATATTTTTTGAGAATTCATGTTATTTGTGACTTACGGAAAACCTTAGGGCCGACCAAATATTAGAGGAGAAAGAGGCGTGCATAAAACAAAAGCATGGTAAAAAAAAAAAAAAAAAAAAAAAAGAAAAGAAAAGTGCATGAAAATTGGTAGATACCTTCTACATATAACCAAAAACTTCCACAAAAATTTCAGCAAGTTTGGCCGGGGGTTTGAAAGATATAGCAGTTTCAAATTTAAACCGAGGCGGATTCGAGTCGAGTAGAATTCCGTATCCGAGACACCTTCAGTAAAACGGGCATAACTTTTGCATACGGTGTCCATTTTTGACGTTCTTGTGCTCGTTTCGAAGCTAATGACGAGGCGCATATTTTCCATATAAGACACTAGTCGCCCTCCAAGTTCCCCAAAATCGTCCATCTTCGGCCCTGAATTCGCGTCGCAAGTTTTCAGTTTCGATTTTTACCGTTTCCTTCGATCTTCCTTTCGGAATTTGGAGTTCGCCTCAACTGGAAAGTTGTAGATCTCGTCGAAACCTTTCAGAAGAGTATATATAAGCCATATAAAACTTTATTTGTCATCATTTGAGACTAGCTATTGTTTCTGCTCAATCTAGAGGGCTGTTTACGTTGCACGTTATTCTGTTTTTGTGCTCTACATCGCGCAAACAATCTTGTGCCCATAGAAAGAGGTTTGGGTAGTTGGCTAGCGTCTCTCCTAGCACTTGTTGTGAGATTTTTCCTTGCTTACATCAAGTCACATTGATCGTTGCGTGTGCGTACATACACTTCTCTACATCGGGCTTTGATTAGCTAGCTTTGATTAGGCTAGGATCAACAACATTGGCTAGTACTTTGAACAATCTTTCAACTTGCATTAACTGATTTGATTATTGCTGATCCTTGCTACTATATTGAAGCCTTCCAAGCTCCACTTCCTACTAACTCAAAGAGTGTCATTCCTGTAATCGTTGGACTATTCACGGTGAGAGTATCACGAACCGACCACGGTTGTACCACTTCCTTGCTACATTGGTAAGAGCTTGTAAGAACTTGGTAAAAGGTTAAGTGTGAGTGACTGTTGAAAACTCTAGAACCTAGTAGTTCATAGGGACATATACATTGCGATTTGTTCCCTTGTTTTATACTAACTATGGCAGGTTCACGGGATGATTACAAGATAGATCCACGTCTTCTTCGAGCCATTGAACGGGAGCGCAAGAAAGTCCACGAGGGAGATGCACGCTTGAGACGCGATTATCCACCACGGGAGGTACATGAATGTGATAGTACGTCTGGTAAAACTAAACTCACTATGCCTTCTTTTACTGGTAAATTTGATCATGATGCCTATATTGACTGGGAGATAGCTTTAGACAAAGAATTTGAATATTATGATTTGTCTGATAGGCAAAAGATTAAAGCTGCCACTAGTGTTTTTATTGAAGATGCAATACTTTGGTGGAAGCATCTACGTAGACATGGAAGAGTGCCTCAAACATGACATGCATTAAAGAAACTTTTGAGAGATGAATTTGTTCCTAAATATCATGCTGATTATTTGTTAGCTAGATTACAACGTTTAAAACAACGTTGTAGAACCGTAAGGAATACTATCATGAATTGAAAACTCGTTTGTTGCGTTGTGGCTTAGAGGAACATCTTGAAGCTACAGAGAATAGATTCGTAAGTGGACTTAATCAAGAAATTCGAGGACATTCTTGTTCACAAAGAATATAATTCCCTCACTCATTTGTTTATACTTGCTTGTAAGGTTGAGCGTCGATTGAGGAGAAATTGAGAATGCTTGATGATAGGGAACATGAGAACAAACCTATGTTTGTGTCTTTTACGTGACTAACAATTTGCGGGAAGTTGAGAACCATGCCAAAGAGGAGAATGGTGATTGAACCATCGACTCCATTGGTTGATAAGGAAGATGAGGAGATGGATGCACCTACATCATCCGAGGAGAGCCAAAAGGTAAAGATTATGGTGCTATCATCACTCAAGGTGAGTATGCTTGTGAAGAACTACAATTGTCCACTTTGTTCGGGCTATTTTAGAGCAAAATTAGTGAAAAACAATTACGATATGCACATATTTCAAGAAGAGAATCTGATGCATTGAGTTGAGTGCACCATGTGATGAACTTGTTGATTTACGGTTGACTTGAGTGCACCATGTCTGAAATAATTGAATTGCATCTTTTTTTGAATGAGTCATGTGATGACTTAATCGCATACAATGATCATGTGGAATTGGTTAGACATAAAGACGTTTTGACTAGAATTTCTCCTCTCGACTCTTTATGTTACATTATGTTGGATCCACCTATGAAATTGTCACATGCTATGGAGAAAGTTTAAATCGCATGTTCAAAATGCTTGTCTAGTGCCTACACCCAGGTATAAGTTTAATTTGATTGGCGATTATGGTGTAGACAATCAATTTCTTGTTTATCGAATATGCATAACTTGTGATTACATGGATGAATTGAAGCTTGCTGTTTTGAACAACAATTATTATGTCTTGAATCTTGTTCATTATGAGAAAATTAAAATTTAGTGAACATTCAATGCCCATGTGTTTATCTCTTATTGCACCATCTAGTGTGGACAATGCATCAAGATGTTGAAGTATGGAAGAATTTACACATCCTTTCACCCTTGCTAGATGAATTTGCTATTGCTCCATTGAAATATGATAATATGGATGAACTTTGTTTGATTCCAAAGTTGTAGATTTGCCCATATGTGCTACCATTGCAAGTTTACAACTTGAGAGTTGAATTGCATAAATACTTCACTTATATTTGCAAAACTAGTTGCAATAATTGCTATGTGAGAAATTTTGTTTTGCTCATTAACATATATGATTATTCTTGGGGTACTAATACAATGATCTTTTATGATCATTCTTTGCCTAACATTAATTGTGCAACAACGAAGAACCGTTAAAGCAGATGACATATACATATATCATGCATACACTTTGGCTTCTTTGTTACCTATTTCCAGCTTATCAAGCGCCGAGGGCGGCTTTGTTTTCAAGAAAGGGAGGATGATGAGGACATGACCCTATGGATACAACCATATTTGCTATGTTTCTTGTTCCAAGTATAAGAGCTCGTGACGCTTCACTTAAATTATCAGGTGAGCTTGTTTTTAGAGTGTCTTTATATTATATGAAATATATGATGCTACCTAATGATGAAATATATATATGTGCGTGTCATATCACTTTTGGTCCAAGACAAACAAGCGATTCAGTGGACCCGTTTTGGAATCGATTCGGCCTCGGAATCAGCTTTGCAGCACCAACTTAAAACAGACATAACTTTCACATACGGAGTCCGTTGGAGGCCCACAAGTACTTGATTGAAAGCTTATTTCGTCCTCTTTCCAACGGATCTGGCCTCATCTTCAAATTCTTTCTGGACTGATCGCAATCATCAAAAGAAGATGTCATATCACTTGTTTGGGCCAATCTGGGCCTTGTAATCATACTGAATTTGGCCCATCTGCCGACGGGCCACCTGGGGGTGCAGTTACTGTTCATGTGAACAGTATCCATGGCATTAGTCCCATCCCCTTAGTTCTATTAGATGTGTGGCTCCTCATCCCCTATTTAAGGAGGCCGCACCCCCTCTTGTTTTCTTGGATTTTGTTTATGTTTAGTTTGCCTTCGTTGCAACTTGTATCTTTTGCGTGTGTCGACTAGACCACCCAATTAAGATCCTTATTCAGAATCCCAACTCAATTCAAATATTTCAATTCATATTTGCAATTTCAGATTGCTTATTTATCTTGTTCTTGCGTGCTTCTTCGGTGTATGCAGGAATCGACCTTCGTGGTCAGGTCAACCGGGTATTCGTGCATGGTTGATAACGACTTGTCGAGCAGTTCAGCGATTGCGTGGTTTCGGGCCTTGCGAGTTCGTAGCCAGGATCGTGAGAGTTGAGCGACTACTACCGAACGTATCGTTCTCATCGAAAGATCGGGCCAACAATCGGACCTTTGGGTTCATCATAGTCCATTCAGCAATGGAGCATAGCCATAAAGCATATCTTCAAAATAAATTGAACAATAATTGTTCTTTATTCTGAACTCAAAACCTTCTGCTTCGAAACATAAAGTAGGAATAATGTTTTTGCTTAAGGTAGGAACATAATAACAATTATTTATTTCCATAACTAATCCCGAGGGTAAAACTAATGGTAAAGTGTCAATAGCTAATGCAACAACTCTTGCTCCATTGCCCACGCGAATATCAACATCGCCTCTTGCCAAACTTCTACTCCTTATCAGCCCTTGCATCGAATTACAAATATGAGCAACCGATTAGGTATCAAATACCCAAGAACATGCAGGAGAAGTGGCAAGATTAATTTCTATAACATTTATACCTGAATTAGAAGTCTTACTTCCTTTGTTCCTTTTAATCTCTATCAAGTACTTCTAACAATTTCTCTTCTAATGCTCAGTCTCATGACAATGATAGCATTCTATATCAGGCTTAGGACCTAGCTTGAGCTTCTTAAGCTTAGCCTTGAGACTCTCGATCTTATCTTGAGTCTTTACTTTGCTCTTTCCCTTTTCCCAAGACTTACCCTTCTTCTTGAAGCTAGTAGTCTTTTGAACCATTATCACATGATTAGAACTTTTCTTGATACTCTCCTCGGCACCTTTAAGCATGCTATGCAACTCGGTCATTGACTTCTCTATACCATTTATATGAAAATTCAATATGACAGGCTCAAAGCTTGCTGGGAGCGATTGGAGAATGGCATCAGTAGCCAACTCTTGGCTAAGGGAAAAACCAAGTTTTTTCAAGCTCTCAATGTGACCAATCATCTTCAACACATGAAGACTGACCGGGCTACTTTCTGACAGCCTACAAGAAAACAATGCATTGGAGGTATTGTACCTCTCTGCCCTTGCTTGGTCCTAAAATATGCCTTTCAGATCCACAATCATATTGTAAGCATCTGTGGTCTCATATTACTTTTGAAGCTCAGAGTTCATAGTGGCAAGCATAAGATAGTGTACATCGATTGTGTCATTGCAATACTTCTCATAAACATTCTTTTCAGCACGTGTAGTGTGGGGACCCCGGAGGTATCTCCGTAAGACCGAGACTAAGCATGGTCTTAAGGACATAACTCTGGATCACCGGTAAATGGATTCCAACTTAACTCAACTTAAATGAGAGGCTTGACTAAAAACTAGAGCCCCGACGATCATGCGCGTCGCTCCTCTGCGAGCACTACATGATTTTCGGTTCCCCAACAAGCCAAGCCCTACACTTAGTGGGTTAAATAGGAAGCCATGAACAGCGAGTATGCCTTATATTGGCTCCCAAGATCAGCGACCAATATATTCATACTCTTATTACAATGTCGATCACATCCATACAACGCTCATACATAAATAGTACAAAAGTGATACATCAACGTTTCAAGTTTACAACTACATAAGCGGCCGACCGGCCAAATTAAACAAGTTCATAGCGGAAGCAAGTAAATAAACCAAAATGCTGCGTGGTATGCCACACAACCCATCGACAGCAATTGGGAGCTAAAGATAGCACACTACTCATCGATTGTCGCCTAAATCGACACCGACAAACTCATCGGTCTCAATATCCTCCTCACCTGTAAAAACCAGCAAACATCTGGCTGAGTACAAAAGAGTACTCGCAAGTCTTACACAAATAAAAATAGTTATACATAAGGTCATTCAATGGAAGGCTCATGTTGGCTTAATTTTTGCGAAGCTTGGCATATCTTGAACAACCTACACATACTAGTTTTTCAAGTGCCATTTCAAAATCAGATTTGAAGTAGAAGTAAAGCATGTGAATAAGTGATAGAGTCAATAATAAATGAATCAAACCAAAAACAAAGTGGCGGTCCACTTTGGTACAACAACAAGCTGAACCTCCCATTCATGACAAAGCCGGAGTTTACCCACCAATTTTAATTCCAAGTCTAACAATAGTAACTCCGAACTCAGCGGTTGTCCATAACAGTGGACACGGCTATTCGAATAGATTTATACCTGCGGGGTGTACTACTTTACCCACGACTTGATTAGCCCGTAAGCCTCCGGATGCCTCGGATATAGCATACTTCCTATTGTATGCGGTAGGATAAATCAAGATACGGTCGTTTTAGCAAGAAAATTCCATTGAGCTAAGTCCCTCAACCCATGGATCCTAGGAAACACAAGACGTTAACGCCTCCATCCTAGCACCTAGGAAACACAAGACGTTAATGCCCCCATCCTATCGGCCCAAAAGAAACACGGGATTTCTCGGTCCCATGCCCTTACAATTTCACCACCGTGGGACTCAACACAACAAAACCTTCCCCCTACTTAACCATACAGCTCCCAACCCGTGTGTGATAGCACGAATGTACTTGAATCAACGACGTTACCAAAGTTCGGTCCTTAATTGTCTAGACAAGCCAAACCACATACCCAATTCTCGTGCACGAAGGCACCATCACTAGCCATCACTTGTCCAGACCAAAAGCTCATTTAAATTGACAAAATTTAACTTAGAAAACGGATACGAAGATCTGAAACAAAAGAACATAAAGAGAGTGGTGTTTATCCCATAATTGTCAGGTTATTCCCGACAATCAAACTACCGGTTCTAGACTTGCATGGCTAAGCAAAACTCGAACAATATAATTTCACACCTCCTATCATAACATTTCAGCAATGGAATAATTCATGGATAGCCACAATGACAACATAATAGGATGTGTCTAACTATTCATCACAAAAATAGCGACATTATAAAACTATCATGCAAGCAATTATCATTGCATCTATCCTAACAAAATTGGGATCAAATATGATGCAAAAAGAAAGTTCAAAGGATGCTTGTCTTGCTGGTAGAGCAATTGTTCACTCTCGGTAGCGTACGAGTCAATATCAATGAGCTCGGAATCTATATAAATACAATATCGAATAAACATCGAGAAATACTCCAAAAATCAAAATGCTCAAAAATACATGATTTTTCTTCAGTAGCTAAGTCATGACTTTAGATGATCTTTGGTGAAAGAATTATTTCATTTTGATTTAGTATGTGAAAGTTATGATGAATTGAGTTTCAGATTTCAATATACCTTCATTTATGCAAATTAATTATGAGGTGAAATTTTGTAGAGCAGTGGTGAGTACAAGGATTACATGGTTAAATGGGCAATATTATTACAAGTTCAAAACAATTGAGTTTGCTTCAATTGGAGTTTTCTTGATTTAGTTATTGATTTTCAAAGTTATCAGCCTTTTTCTTTTGTAACAAAAATAGTGTTTATAGCTCATTTTCCAAAATAATGCTCTCTGTTATAGAGACATGTTTGAAACCAATTTTCATATAAAATCCATTAAATAAGAAAATTATCAGAAGTTGTTTCACTCATTTTGGAGTTAAAATGATTTAGTTATGCATTTTAGAAGTTAATGCCAATTTTCGGTGTGCAATTTAATAGATTTCGAATTTTCTAAAGTATTTTATCTTTTTCTACCGAGTGCTCACCTAGCCACAGCCAGCGGGTGGGGCCAGAGCGAGCTTTGACCAGTCAACGTGGACTTGGTCTCGTAGAAATGGTGGCGCATTTCGAATCGTCTTGAAACAAAGCGTAGACTAGTTCTAAGTATACTAAAATACGTTTGCCTTAAACAAAACATACTTCACAATCTACACTTCCACTTACGGTCATATGGCCCACATGTCATACCTGCAAGCCTTTATTTATCCCAACCGTTTTTCTATTTGAGGCCCCATGTAAGCGATACAAAGCAACACTTACACATTACTAATGAATACTTTTCCTAAAATGAAGACGGTTTAGCGCTAATGGCGTGCTCACGGTGATTACAGGGATCCGACAAAGAGCTCAGCGTCGCGAGCTTGCCGGCTTTGGTGCGGTGATCCTTGACGCGCGGTCAAGGCAAAAAATGGGTGCATAATAGCCGTGCGATCCTAGGGTACCTTAAATGGAGCTGGGGCGACCGTGGCGGCGCAGCGCCGGCGGCGGAGGTGACCATACGGCTTAAGTGCATGCAGCGTTACGCCGAGTGTTTAAGCAAAGAAAACATGCTTAAGCTTCGGGGTGGTCGCGATGCTTACGAGGGAGAAAAGGCGAAGCTCGGTTAGAGAGCAGCGTCGGTAATGGTGGCGGCGCTAGGGCTCCGTGCGGAGAGAACTCTGGACAAAATCCAATGTAGTGAATGATCGAAAAGGTTAAGCACACTTCATAGATTGCGTGACAAGAAGAGATTGTAAGCGGCTTACTAGTTTAGACAAAGGGCGGTGAATAGGGTTGACGGCCGAGAATAAGAGCAAGACCTAAATTCATCAACTCTGTCAAGCATTGGTGAAATAAGTTGAGAAATCTTGATTGTGTTCTAAGACACCTTTGTGGCGTGCAAGAAAGGAGAGGATCTCACGGGCCGAAGATGACTCAGAGGTGTTCTCGAGGCGTGCTCTGGCAACCGAACGGCACAGGCGGATTGGAAGCTACAAACAACCAAAGGAGTTGAGCTTAGCAAAAATGGAGATGGCATCGATCATAGAGACGATAGGAATCACGCGGTGGAACTTAGCGAGTAGAGAGCGGAGAAAGCTCCCTTCTTCTCAACGGCGAGAAGAAGAAGTGAGAGGAAAGAAGGTGTGGAAGGGTGTTATCCGGGAAGGTGCGGAGCGGCGGCGTGAGGTGGAAAGCTCGGAGTGGTTGCATGCGGCGGTGGCTAGCGGAGATGGCGGCTTGCCAGCGGCCGGAGCGAAGAGGTGCGGCGCGTGGCGCCAGCCGTCTGGCGCGCCTGCGCGAGGTGGGCGAGCCACGGCCGGTGGTCGGGCGGTCGATGCACAGCGGACGGGGTGTGCGGTGCGGCGTAGCGCTGTGTGGACCGACCGATTGAGATTTGATGGTCCAGTTGGGGCTGAGGGGGGTCCGGTGCACTAAGTTGGCTTGGTCAAATCAATTCGCGGGTCGAACGATGATGGGCTCGAGTCAAAGCAACGATCGAGCACGAGTTTAAAAACAGATTTGACCAACTAGCAGCAGCTTTGACCAAGGCTCTAAAAATAGAAATAAAATTTCGAAAATCGTGAAATAATTTGTGGGGGTTCGTGGGATAGCCTAGTGTCCATAAAAATTATTTAAACCTACTGTTCATGATATATAATGTATAGTTTAAATTCAAACATAAAGTTGGTCTTTAATAGTGTTTGAATTTTTATAGGGTTCAAACCAGTCCCAAAAATTTGGGAAAAATTATATTAATTCTTGATAATTAATAAAGTATTTGAATAAATTATTTCCAGAGATACTTTAGTAGCATTTATTTCATTTTTATGATTGGAGTTCAATTTAAAGTGTATGTCTCATTTGTATTTTGAGATTTTCCAAGTACAATATGTAAATAAAAAGTTTCAAAACATGATGCATGATAATAGGATGCATAATAAACCTATTTATTAATTTGGGGATGTGACATGTAGCATCTGCATTTGGTTCCTTGGGATAGGGACCCTCTAGAACATATTCTTTCTTTTCTTGTTTGAAAACAATTCTCAGATTACAAAACCAGTCAATGAAATTTGTTCTATTCAGCTTTTTCTTTCTCAAGAATAGATCGCAAGTGAAAATTATATGTGGAGGAAGTACTAGGTACCATGATCTACAAAAGAAAATATGTATATGCAAAAAATCAACACTACGTTTATGTAAGATCTTCTATTAAATATTTTAACAAAAGATACTCCCACTATATGTTCTAAACCAAGTTTCCCTCTAATTTTGTATAGTGGGTTCAAGATCCATAGATTGTTAAGTCCTAGCTAGCTTTGGCCTCACTGCTAGAAACCTAGTGATTTAGGTAAGCAACCCCTTGCCAATCATATTTCATATGACTCTTGTTTGTTAGGTGGCATCTCTATGCCCCAGCAACCAACACTATGTCTCAAGGTCCAAAACCATTTTGATAGCCTTGTCAAGTTAAACAAATACTATGCATGTGTGTGTCTGGCACCCACCCCATCTTATTAAAATAGTTAATGATACCCTATTTTGGTAGACCTACCAATTAACGATCAAAATTGTGATAGGCGCAACAATTGGAAATGCATCAAATTTACTTAATTTTTCTTGAGGGATATTACTCTACTATGTTAAAATATCTAATGATAAAACATGATCAATAGCATAACATGAAAAAATAAACATTCACAGATATTAAACTGTTAAATAATATCGCCCTCAACATGACAATCTCCATCACCATGCTTCCTATTCACCGAGCCATCATGCATGAAATCACCACATTCATCTACTAAGTAACTACTCCTAAAAGCTAGTAATAAATTATATATGATAATATTAAGCATCACATGTCGGCAAGCAGACCGTTATACAATAATATGTACCTCGATGGCTATAACACAACATGACACGCAGGCCATGAAATATTCATACATGTATCACATACAGAATAGACCATGCTATTCACATTAATCCCTGTAAAAAGGCGTTATGCATAGAATCCAATTCTACCGAGTGACATGAATACATAATACTATATAATGTGATAATGATTACCTAGCGAGTCGAGGGCAGTGCCCTTTAAAAAAATTTCTGGGACATAATCTTATTCATGTAATCAAACCTTGAAAATTTATTGGATTAATCATATTAACCCTATTCCGAACCAATCTGATCACCGCTTCCATACCACCACATATCGCGGCATACCCCGATGGTTAAATTCCAACCGGTAGGAGTATCATGCAATGCGATCGTAAATAAGTGGAGTAGATCATCTGGTGCTATCAGCTTGATCATACCTCCCGTAAACCTCTATTACCGTCGAAAACCGATTGATCTTATCAACCAGTGCCTAAACTATTTCATCCATATGAACCGATCTAGGTTATCAAACTAGACTAGATCCAATCTACTACTGCCACATATCAAGTATATGCGACCGATCTAGAACAAAAACTACGCAAGATAGTTCTGATACCACTGAAGGGATACGGGTAGTCTACACTAGCTAACAATTCAAAAATTTTACCACCTAAATAGAAGGCCATGCAAGCAAGAGATCATAGATCATTACCACTAGACGTGCAGTGCAGTGGAAAAAGAGTTGGAGCAGTTTGATCCAACGTCGAACGCGTTGATGTAGTGGTCGTAGTCGATCGTCCATCATCCTCGATGTCGATCCTCTCTTCTAGCAACCAATCACATTCCTTGTGAAGATCGTGCATCGTCCTCGTTCAGCACAGCAGCAATCGTAGGAGCGCCTCTACGGTATCCACACGTCTAGGGATGGAACAGCGTACGCCGATGTGCTAGCATCAACTGGCATGATAGGGCTCTCGAGAAGATGGGGCAACCCACGTGTATATCCCAACAGCCTCATGCATCCCCTTATATAGAGCTCATGACAGATCATATCTGGACTCATTTGTTCTACCCCGTTAAGTGTGTGACCTTGTAGGTTCATGCGTAATAAGTTGTGACTCGGAAACACCTTTCCGACCACGAGTCGTTAGCGGTTCCTAGCAGAACATAACGATTCCCGAATACACATAAATTATATTGGACAAACCTTAATGCAATAGGATCTACGACCAAGTCCTTATCTTTTACGACCAGCTCATTCTCTATATGACCAATTCATATTTAGTTATGACCAGTTTGTAATTCATTACGATCGGTTTCGACCAGTTAGTGATTATGTTCAACCAGCCCACGACCTGCTCGTATCTCCATACGACTAGTCCGTATTTAGTCGAACTGAACGACCTGCTTGTGTATTCTCCTTTTGCCTCATGACATCCGGTTGAACTCTAAGTGAGATAGATTATCATCCATGGACTATTCAATACTTTCTCGATTAAGTGACGAATAACTTCATCTGGTTGACTCTTTGACCACTAGTGGCATATTCACGCACTTTCTTTATCCGACCATATCAAGGGTCGATAAGTCACTAGTGTTCCGACCAGTGACATCCGATCAGAGATACATTTAGAATGACATCACAAAAGTTAAAGAGCTTCACCAACAAATCACATATTTGTTAATATTTATAACTGATAATTTATTTAAGGAACATCATAACATTTATTCTATAACTCATAAATATAGACGTGATACAATCATCTCTATGATTGTCTCTAGGACATATCATCAACACATTATTCCAAATCGAAAATCACATTACGGAGGATATTTCCGACATGATACTCTTCGCTCATTCATAAAACCAGGAATTAATAATCAGCAACTGGCCGGCACAAATCCGATCTTCCCCGCGGCAACGTCGTATATCACCTCGGCCGACCGCTGCTGTGTGTTGCCGATGATGGAGAGCGGCAAGCTCGCGGGCCTTGCCACGAATGCGAGGCACCCGATGGTCGGCTCCGGGAAGATCATGATCCCGAAGGGGTTGATGTCGAACAATGCGCCGTCGCTGAACTTGAGCGTCACCGCCGGTATGAAAATCGCGTTCTGGCCGGCGAAGTCGTAGCACGTGTCGAGGGTTTCGTACGGCGGCGCCGGTTTGTACTGCTGCATAGTGAACTTGAATCGGTCGCGGAGCGCTGTGTATGCCTGCGCAGGGAGGTAGGTGAGGATCGTGCCGGAGTCGAGGAGGTGCCCGTGCTCGTGAACACGGACGGCGGCACCGGCAGGATGTAGCCACCGATGTCGATGGAGACGAGCTCGACGAAGTAGGAGGACGGGTACTCCGGCTTCTGTATCATCGCCGTATACTGGACCTTGCTGTCGACCGGTGTCGAGCCGATGTTGAGGTACCCGGGCGTGTTGTTGTAAGATGGCAGACAGTACGAGAAGGTGCTGCCAAACGACGGAGCGGCTTGCGAGGGTAATGAGAGTTCTCCACGGCCAAGGCCGAGCAGCCCGTCGACCTCGCCGAACGTGCCGTTGTTACGCTGGCCACATCCGAACGGGAAGCCGGAGAGCTTGCGTGAGGAGGTGAGCGTCAGGTCTCATGGGAGAGGACGCCAGATGTAGACGAGCCGTCGGCGTATTCTACAGAGTAGAGGCAGGTAGTGCCGTTGCACCTGCCGCCGGCGGCCGAGCACTGCGGGTGGCCGCACGGCACGGCGGCGTAGGTGGCGGACTTAGTCGGGTCGAAGACCGGGTCGTGCTGCGGGTGACAGTGGCCGGAGCACGGCAGGCACTGGATCCACGACAAGTCGCTGCCGGTGTCGAATATCACAGCGGATGGCTGGACCGGCGCGCCAAAGCCGACGACGACGACGAACTCCAGCGTGTCTAGGTACGTCCCTGAGCGGTCCGGGATGGTCGCGGACGGCGCCTCCGCTGGAATGGGCGGTGCGGCTGGTGGCGCGGATGGGGCGAGGGAAGCGGCTGAACGGAAGGGCGACCTCTGGAGGAGGGTGCTCAGCCGGGCTCTGTCATGGTCAAGGATGTCGCGCCCCGTCGAGTCGGCCGCACCGCACCGTGGCCAGCAGCCGCACGCTGCAGGGATCGTGAGTTTGTTTCCAGAAGTTGCGACTGTGGATCATTTGCATGTAGTTGAGTCAGTTACGTGAAATCCAGGAAGAGAAGTGATCGAGTATACTACACATGTACGCCTCACCGGCCAATGTCTGTAAGCAATACATTGGGAAAATGAGATGCATGGCACAATTAATTCTAGGACCTGTATGGTCAAACATTCTTAAATTTGACCATAGCAGTATTTGAATACTCAAGATTGTTCATCTATAGTAGTTTTATCGGGAAAAAAATCATATACCATAAGAGAAATCATTGGTCAAACCACCAAGGTCTATAATTTGAGTAGTAAAAAACAAGGTCTATAATTTTCTCTAGTTCTATTTTCCTCCACCCCCTTCTCTTTTATTTTTACTTCTTTTTCTCCCCGGCCCCCTCTGACCTGTTTCAGATATTTGTATTCTTTTGTACCTTATCTTTTACTTAATCTTGGCAGTAGGGTTTACCCTACTGTGTTTCATAAAAAAAAAGGAAAAACTTTTCGGTTTTGCTAGTTTTAAGTTGCCTGAAATTTTTTTAAATTTAAGTCATTTATTGTGACCATTGGATTTGTGTAGAGATTGGTGTGTCATATGATTGGATATTGATCCAATGGATGTCATATGATTGGATATTAATCCAATGATCACAACAAATGACTTAAACTTAAGAAAATTTCATGCAACTATGAATAAACGATCCCGATCAGTGGTAATGAGTTGAGTCTGCATCGAGATCTTCTGCATTACTAGAGAGGGTCGCTATGAATATTGCTTTGTAAGTGTGCGAATAGTACTCTGAAGTGGCAACGTAGCAAATACTATAGCAACAGTGAAATGTTTATGGCAGCGAAAACGTTGTAGCTACTGATCTCGACTTTTGCTTTTTGATCAGATGGTAGAGATCGATTCCTAATACCATGCATTATGGATCCTCTACGTTAAATCCCTTGATGCAAAGGATCCATTTCAGTTGCGTCTCCACATAGGGATTGTTGCTTCTCCAAAAACAAAGCATTGCTTTTTTTTTCATATAAAAAAGGATTCGATCTAGAATAGAGTAGCTCAACAGAATGCACGCCCCTAAGACACTACCAAAAAACGAAGAATCCCTCACGGGTTTTATTTTTTGTGACAGGCCCACGTCCTACCGTCACATAAATTAATTTTCCGATGTTCATAAAGCCGCCAAGGATATGCACTATTTTTGTGACGGTACAAAATTTACCCATCAGAAAAAAGTATTTTTTTGACGGTATATATGCACTGTCAGAAAAATTGCAAAAAATCCTGCCGCGCGCGCGCGCGCCCGCCCGCCCAATTAATTTCTGCAGCGCGCCCGAAGAGTTTTTCTGACCGGAAAACCGTCAAAGCAATTAAGAGACCCTAAATTCCTATCGGTCCCGATTTCTCCCCCAAATCGACACAGCAGCAGGTCTCCTCCAACTCCTCCACCCATCCCTCGCCCACCGCTTCATCTCCGCTGCCTCCATCCACACCTCCTCCCCACCCCCGACGCCCCAGCCGCCCCGCCTCCCCGCCTCCCCAGCTCTGCCCCGCCGCCCCAGCTCCGCCCCGCAGCCCCGCCTCCCCAGCTCCCACTGTCCTCCCCACCGTCCTCCCCACCCCCGACGGCCCAGCTCCGCCCCGTCGCCCCGACGTCCCAACTCCGCCCCGCAGCCCCGCCTCCCCAGCTCCCACCATCCTCCGCCACCCCTTCAGGTCGCCCCCACCGTCCTCCCCACCCTCGACGCCCCAGTTTCGCCCCGCCTTCCCTCCTCCGCCCCGCCTCCCCAGGTCCTCCCCAGCTCCGTCCCGCCTCCCCAGGTCCTCCCCAGCTCCGCCCCGCCTCCCCTACTCCGGCACGCCTCCCCAGGTCCGCCGCACCTCCCCAGCTCCGCCTCGCCCCCCGCGGCACAGGCGCCGCCGCGGCCTCTGGCGGCGAAGCCGAGGGCCGAGCCCGAGCCCGACGACGGCAGGCAGAGGGTCACCGTCTCCTTCGGCACGCAGACCGGCACCGCCGAGGGCTTCGCCAAGGTGCTGTGCTGGTACAACCAAAGCTCCCCGCTTTGCTCTTATTGGATGGAAGTTGATGGCTTTTTTCGTGTGGATTTGTAGGCGCTTGCGGAAGAGGCCAAGGCGAGGTACGCCAAGGCCGTCTTCAAGGTGGTCGATCTGGTAAGCTGCCGTGATTTAACCCTTAGGCTTAAAAGTTCATATCTGTTTTCTTGTCTGCCATGATTGATGTCTGCATCATTGCGGTTTGGGATGATTACGCTGCGGAGGATGAGGAGTATGAGGAGAAGCTTAAGAATTGCATTGTTCTTCCTGGCAACGTAAGGATTGATTGGCAGTGCCATCTCCACTTTTACTACTTGTATTCTACTAGTGGATTCCCTATTACATAGATTAAGCCAGGAGAAAGCATAAATTTTGGTTTCAGTTAGTTGCTAATATGTCTTGTTGTAGGTATGGGGATGGGGAGCCAACTGGCAATGCGGCGAGGTTTTATAAATGGTTCTCAGAGGTTGGTTGGAGTACAGGGGAATGAGAGAGGTGAATGGTTGAGTAATATCTGGTTTGCCGTGTTTGGCCTTGGAAATAGGCAGTACGAGCATTTTAACAAGGTTTGTCTGCGTCTCTATATTGATCTGATGCATATACGCACTCTAATTTGTACACTTATGTTGCTTTTTCCCCCTTTCAAATCTTTTCTCAACTGAAGGTTGGAAAGGTGATTGATCAGCTCCTCGCCAAACAAGGTACCAAAGCAGAATGACTAATTCATTGATTGTAGCTCAGTTCAGCAGGTCCCAAAATTTTGACTCTGTTTAGTCTGTATGTGTGTGTCCGCTCAAAAGAACTATATGTCACTCCTCAAGTTACAGGCAGAAATTCTAATTTAGAATACAGATAAGGGCTAAAGCTTATCTAATTTGTATATGTACTCAGCACTGTGCACTAAAAACACATCACAATTTTACCAGGGTTATTTGGTAACTGTGCTCAAATGCCAAAATAGTTGAACAATGGTTTTACCACGTAATAATTTTCAATGAGATATTGTGGCTCTTATGCAACATGTATTTCTTGTTACATGTTTTTTTTACCCAGTTTTGTTGTGTCCTTTATCATTTGCTGGTGGTTAACTTTCGTCCATTGTGTTCTTCTAGGTGGCAAACACATTGTTCCTCTTGGTCTTGGAGATGATGATCAATGCATTGAGGATGACTTCAATGCGTGGTATGTACTGCAATGAGCTTAACCTTGATCTCAACTTTTGAACTCAAGCATTGATGTATATGTTGATTCATATGACCTATCTTGTGTATGGTGTTCTTATTTGTGCACATACCTTAACATTGATCTCAACTTTAGACTTTGACACTTATATATCCAAAGCTAATGTGTTGTTTCTTCAAATAAAGGAAGGAATTTCAATGGTCAGAATTGGATAAATTGCTGTGTTTTGAAGATGATTCTTCAGCATCACCAACTTGGACATTCAACATCCTTGCGGGTAGGACATTTTTGCTTTTATGTTCCCTGGCCTGGGACTTTGGTTGTGGTCGAGCAGACTCTGATCATGCTTTTCTTCTAGGGCAAATTTGTATGTTGTAGTTGTTTACAATTCAGACCATTTCCATTTGGTTAGTTTTTTGTTTTTGTGAAACTGTTAATCTGGTGGTTCATGTAAAATGAAGCTATATGAATTGGCTATTTATCATTTCTGTCAAACTTTCTATATTACAGATATTGTTGCCTATGTCTAGAAGAAGGCCCATTTCATTATGAAGACTTATTGCTTCCTCCATGTTCCCCAATTTATGGTATTTGCTTATCAGATAGTTGTAAACTGCTTTATCATTTCTGAAAGGATTTCTCTAGCTTCTCGCATCATATCTAGCTTCTTGGCCTTGAGTGCAAATGCTTCCTGGAGATTTCCCTGCTTCAGGTACCCATCCATAAGGGATGTGTACACAATAAGATACAGCATTAGGCTGGAACCCAGAATCCAGAATCTTGTGGAGCAGGGCCATGGACTCTGACTCTTTTCCTGCTTTAAAGCAAGCATCCATTATTGTTGTATAGATGACATTATTGGGTTTCACACCACATTCGTCCATTTTATTTAACAAACTCTTAGCCTCATTGAGTAACATAAATGTATCTAGAAATGGTAGAATGACAGGTATCAAGTAACAAGATTGAAAGGCCATAATGACATACCTTTTGTTAGTGCGCTTCGATGGTGCTTAGGTGGTTTGCTTGCTGAATCTGAGAAAGCCATGCAGGGGTGGTGGATTCATTAATTTATAGAATTTAGGGGTCTTTCTGCCTTTGGCGTTATTTTTCCTGTTTTCACTGGGATGATTTGCCATTGTTAGATAATCTGGTGGCATACATTTTTCGTGTTTGCTTAGGTCTTAGTATGAATGAAAGAATCCCTTTAGAGCAATTGCTGCAACTAGAGTGGCTAGTGAGAACAAGAATCCCTTCTTACTCACTAGCCACTACTTGTTCCGTTGTATTACGCGTACACAAACCATAGTTCCCATGCATATATGGTGTAAATTTTCACGGTGCCAATTTTGAGCAACTAGCTTAGCAAGCAGGACAACATAGTGAGTGATAGGGAAAGTCACTGCATACGGTGCAGATTTGGGGGCCATAAGAAATCATTTTAGATTCTTCTAAATATTTTTTTCTGCTTGTCATGTCTTTTGTCCCGAACCCCCAATTGGTGAATTCAGTCAAGGGAGCTCGATTTTGATGTCATCCTGAATTTCCCTTTTGAGGGGCCAGATTGCCATGTGGTGTACGTTCCTAAAATTCTAATATGGTCGTCTGGTGTCCTCTGAGTTTGATGTCGACAACCAAAATTCCTTGCAGATCGAGTTTCTTAACTTTGGTTATTGCTACTCTATCCTTACATATGAAACTATTCTACAGTGGCGACATTGATGGCGACAACAACCATGCTGCAATTCTGTGACTTTTAGTGATCTCTTATAGTTCTTTTGACTAGCTGAACTTGAGTGTAATGGAAATAGAGACTTTTGTATGTGATACTTGACTTTAGATGTCTTTTGGATGGATGGACCAATTTGAAGGTGAAGTTTATGAATTGGTATGCTTGTGTTAGTGAACATGAATCAATCTAGGGATTGTTTATGAAAACTGAACTTTTTATATGTTTGTTCAATTATATGTTTCTTGATTGATGCAAGGATGGTGTTGTGATTAATTTGATTATATGATGCACGGATGTGTAAGATTTGGATATGCAAGTTGTTTGCTACAAATTTATTGTCGGCTAAAAAAATCACATGCCAGTATTTTCTGCCACAGGAAATTAATTTTCTTGATGGTAACAAAAACAGTCAACGAAATACATTTTGCTGACGGTTTGGCCCTCAGGAAAATTCATTTTTCTGGCGGGTCAGGTTAATTTTGCTGACGGTTTGGCCCCAGCAGGAAAATCCATTTTTCTTGCGGGTCAGGTCAATTTTCTTGACGGTGACTGAACCGTCAGTAAAACGTATTTTATTGACGGTTTGGCCCCTGAGGAAAATTCCTTTTTTCGTGACGGGTAGTACCGTCATGCTAAATTATTTTGCTGACGGTTTGGTCCCTCAGGAAAATGTATTTTTTGTGACGGGTAAAACCGTCAGGTTAAATTCCCTTGACGGGTAAAACCGTCAGGTTTGATTACTCTGACAGGTAACCGTCAGCCAAATTTAATTTTCCTTTCCAGCTAGCCCTAAGGGGTTTTGCCTGACGGAAACCCGTCAGGAAATTAAAACCTGACGGTTTTTTGTATTTTTCTGACGGTTTTGAACCGTGAGGGTTGATCCGTTTCCTAGTAGTGAGAGATTAGATCATGGAGAATGAATCATCTCTCCTAGGGGCAGCGCACAGCGGAATTTTGGTGGTTGCTATGAACATAAGAAGATGTGTCCGTTTTGATACTGCGAAGGAGACACATCTACTATGAAGGAAAATAGAATAGCCCGAATAATTGATTTGATTGCTTGAGCCTTGGAGAGTATATATATAGAGAGAGTGTGTAAGATGAGACATCGGAAGATTACAAGAGATACGAAAGGAACCATATGAGATACAAACCATACTAATTGATTCTATTCTATTTCTAGTAATCTTGTCATACAACGCATGTGCTCTAACGGGCAGGAAGTATATATAGCTAGTCCAAAAAATTGTTGGCCTATAGTTTGTTTTTGTGTGGACCTGTCCGACCGATTCGCTGTAGAGTCAGGCCAAGCATAACATCTGGCCGGGCAACACGAGAAATGCTCTGGTCTAGATGCTAGCTTAATTGCTTGGAATTTCAGACGCAAAATACATACCTGTTGACGTCAAGGGAGGGCAGTCGACTTGAACCTTGGAATCGGGCAGCTCGTCGATGCTGACGGAGTGGTAGCGCGGCGAAAATGCCAGGGAACCACCGCAGAGAAGGCAGAGCGAGAGCAAACAGACGAGAAACCGTAGGGCGGACGCCATTGCGCTACTACAGCAACGTACGCGCCGGCCGGTTTGGCTCGTGCTGATGAGGGCCAAGTAATTGGATCCTTAAATAGGCTTGCAAGACTGCACTTTGGACAAGGCTGAGCAGAAACTTGGTTGGGAAAATTAAAAATCTGTATGCTCCATCGTGATGTACGTCTGTCTGTATGGCCATTGCCGCGGTGGCTACAAGAACACCACGATGCAACCGACGCATGGGAGTTGGCAGTTTGCGCTATGCTGCACGAAAGCTTAGAAGCTTCTTTTTATTTGTAAGACTACAGCCTTGTAGGTTGACTCTTGGTATGGATTGAAAATTTGTCATGCAAAACAGATGAAGTACGAAGCAATTTCTTTTGGGAGAAACAATATACTCTTTTACGAATCTGAATTTAATACGGACCGTCTATTTTTTTATTCAACGGTTCAGATTAGTTAAGATTTAGTTATACTACACCGATAGTATAAATAGTAGAACCCGAGAGATAGAATTGCAATTGTCTCACATGACACAAAATTAATATTTTCAATCTTAGTTAGAAAAGTCCATAATACCCTCATGAAAAAATTATAAATACAAAGAAAAATATATTATACCTTTAACAAATCAATAATCATATTTTGATTTATATTATCACCATATACTACTAGTAGAATATATCATAAAATTTCTCACATTGAAAGTTTTCTAGAAACTTTTGATAGTACATAGATATTAAAATAAGTATGGCATTTAACACATCGAATTAATCCATTTTCCATATATCTAAGGTCGGGGCAAAGCGAACCCCATTTTTAGCTAATCAAGTTTGACAATTCTAGCGCAACAATTTAACAATCTCAGAGGAGGCGCCCAGCTTCTCCTGCAGTTCCTTGTTCAGCTGCGCCAGGGGCGACGTGATTCCTCGCGTGTATGCTCCTGCAGTTCCTTGTCCAGCAGCTTTTTTTAAATTTTTTCTCTAAATGACACTATTTGGAAGGGAGTTAGCAGAAGTGGTATCGCCGCAGCGGCAAATGCAAAATCAGCGCCCACTGTGCCACCCCCTCAACGTCGTCCGCGCCACGAGCGTTCGGACAGGTCTTGTCCGCACCACCTGGTGCAGATAGCAGTGTGGACGCGTCGTCCGCACCTCACGGACAAGCACTGTTCCGCACCTCCTTGGTGCGGGCGAGGAGAGAAGTGGCTTGCCTCAGGCGAAGCAGAGGCGGGTGAGCAGAGAAAGAAACCATCGTAGCAAGGAACTGTAATGCCAAACCAAGACTTAGTAAAAGAGAAACAAAATCAAGAACACCAGGATATCAGATCTAGAGGGGAAAAGGGGATGAAGAGAGTTTAGGAAGCACGAGGGGCAAATGCATGGTGGTCGGCATCGAGCTCCACCATCCTGGGCAGTGGATTTGGATGGGGCAACTTGCTCACCGAAGAAATTGGGAACGTAGCAAGAAGAAAGTAGTACTAGTTAGCAATGGTTGTATGTGTTGGTGAGATGGGAAAGAATGCAGAAAATAGTGTGTAGGATAGTACAGAGATGATGTGCTGATGTAGTGGAGCAGAAGTGGACTACTGCTTGCCATGTGGCTGATTAAATGGCTTGGACTACAACGAACCGCTAGTTCCACAAAAAATAACAACGAACTCGCACGCACGTAATGCAGATCCTCGTCCGCACCAGAGAGATGCCGACGATACAAACAGTGCTCGTCCGCACAGGGAGGTGCCGATGAGGCCTGTCCGAACGCCCGTGGCACAGACGACGCTAAGATGGCGACACGGTGGGTGTCCAAACACCTATGGCGTGGATTCGGACGCTAATTCCCGCAATGATACATAATTTGCTTCCAAATAATGTCATTTAGGGAAGAAAAAATCATAATGATCCCTCAAGTTGCAGGCGACAATCAACACGATGGTGGCGAGCTCCTGGACCATCGCCGCGTCGTCGCTCTTCTTGTCGGAGTCGAGGATGGAGACATACAGGTGCGAGTGGGAGGACAAGCAGTATATCCGCAGGACGATGGACGCGTCAATGGATGACAATGGGAAGAGGGAGATGGTGAGCCTTCTTGATATCATGTTTATTTCTCTTTCGGGCTCTAGTTATCGATTGTTTAGCCCTAGATTTAGATGTGATGTTTAGATTTAGCCAGCGGGACTGTATCAAGTTATCGGCTGAAACTCAGAAAGGGTCAGTGTAGATTTGTAGGGTGAGAGCCATCTTAAAGATTGATCTAGTTCTTCGATCAATTTAGCATTGCAATCCTGGATCCTACTGCTCATGAATTGATCTTTCTAGCTTTTAGGCACGCTTCTTCAGATTTTGTGGCCGAGCTCGAGAAATTGTGGATATGTCATGCAGCGCGGCTCTCCTCTCAGATCGGGACCTTGGGACGGGGAACACGGGAAACGAAGCTTCAAAAAGCGTGATCGAGGCAGTCGAGAGCGCGAGATTGGCAGTCAGCGCAGCAGCCGGGCACTATAGAGCTATAGTGAGCTACTGAGCTCAAGGTTGCTCCATTTGCGTTACGCAAGCTGTAAGAAGATGTCCGACACGGCGACCCGTGAGCCCGTCTCGTCAGCGACTGCAGAGAAAAGAAAAGAGAGAAGGTGCAACTCCGCGAAATACGCTTTAGGGTATCTCTAATAGTGTATTTATTATCGTTTCTTAGATATGTCATGTCAACAAAATCTTACGTGGAGGAGAGAGGGGGAGAAGAGAGAGAACATATCGTTTTTTCCTGAAAAGACGATCGTACACGCGAAACAAGATATGATACATTAATTTACTCTAGTTGATATGTAGCCCCGTTTTAGAGAAAAATTATAAAATATAAGTGTTGGAGAATATATTAGAGACTGTATATTGAAGATATTATCTCTAAAAATGATGTAATATATATTAGAGGGGTAATGATTTAACTCAGACGTACGTTCCTATCATACGGTCGTAAATTCGTGGGAATAGAGACGCGCGAGGGCCGTCGGCTTAGTCCTAGACTAGACAACCATGCATCGTCCTTGATGTTTTCCAACCAAGCTAGCTTCCATATCTAACCAAGTTTCTTCCTCCTCCATTTACGCCATGCACGGCTGATTACTTGAATATATATATGGGAAACCATCCCACATATACTCCTGTTTGCACTCTACTACTTGTTACTGTAGTCAAGCTCATGTATACATACATATACACGCATGAGCTGGTGTCTGGAATTGCATGATGGTTAGGATCGGTGGCGGACGTCAGACTTAAATGTAGCGGGTGATCGCTAAGGAAGATTGAATTATCAAAATAATTGTTGGATGTACTGATCGAGCCTCGGAGCATATATAGTACAAGGTGATTAGATATGAAAGGAAACATATTGGATATAAATCCTAACCGATTCTTATTCTATCTCTAATAATTTTGCCACACAAGACATGTACTCAAACATGTTTTTTTGTTTTTTTAATTTGTGATGTTGCAACCGTTGTTCGGGGATGTTGCAACCACTATCCAGGGATGTTGCAACCGTTGTCCAGAGATGTTGCAACCATTGTCCTAGGATGTTGCAACCGTTGTACGGGGATGTTGCAAGTGTTGTCCTAAGATGTTGCAACCGTTGTCTGGGGATGCTGCAACCGTTGTCCGGGAATATTGCAACCATTGTTCTAAGATGTTGCAACCGTTGTCCGAGGATGTTGCAACTATTGTCCTAAGATGTTGCAACCGGTGTCCGGGGATGTTGCAAGTGTTGCATATGTAGAAAATAAATATCGCATCTGTAGGAAAAAAATTGTTGCATACTATTCACGGCGATGTTGTAATTTTTTCTAACGCGTTTTTTTCAGATGCTTTGTTTATTGATTCGTGGATGTTGCAACCATTGTCCTAGGGTGTTGCAACCATTGTATGTTTCAACGGCTTAGTTTTTCTATAGACGATGACGACGTATGTACGTATGTACATACATACCAGAATATAGTTACCGGTCATTGAGCCAAAGTGTTTTGGGGAGTGAGGGTTCCGATTATTGTCGGTGCAAGTGAACTGGATGCCGTTGATGACCCCCCTGGTGTCATCGGTCCAACTTCAAGTTTATTGAGTTTAAGTGGTACCGGAAGGGGATGTTCACGTAATTGCCATGATCCGCTCGAACAGCCCAATCTTTGCTCGCATGCATGCGGCGTGTGCGCACCCAAAGCTTTAAGGGTGCATGCGCGTGTTGCCGGGCGTACGGAGAGAACGATTTAATCGGACGTACGAGCCCAAGTTGCACCCATATTAGAGACAAAATTATCTCTAACTATTGGAGATGCTCTTAAGAAGGAAAAAGAGAGAGGAGAACACGGTCCGTCTCGTGACAGCAACGCGCTGAGATGGGCCAGGTTTTATAGAACAGTGCTGGGCTTCGCCTTAGTTAATTTCTTCCCAAAAAGGCTTCGGTATTTTCGAATTGATTAAATGCGGGAAATTGATTTGAGTTAGTAAAAATAGCAAATGAACTCCAAACATTCCAGAAAAATTTGCACATGCACTTTGAATCATTTTGAACTCAAATGAAATATTTTGAAATGCGCCGGCGGGGCACGGCTTGCATTGGATCAGCGAGATGCCGAAGTTTGTGTCGAAGGCTAGGGGTAACTGCTGCGCCGGCATGCCGTATCCTACGATAAATCCGTACTCCAGCTCCCCAGGAGCCACTGGTATGGTCGTTCCGGTGGTGGGGACTAGGGATCGTCACGCCTGATGTTGGTGCTGGGGCGGGGCCAGCGGCCACGCCTGACTGGGCGGCAAAGAGCGACGGAGGCGGGGGCCGTCGCGGTGCAAGACAGCTTGCTCTTCTTGCTCCGTGCGCCCCCGAGCGGAGACCATGGGCCGAGCAGGTGCACTAGGGGCAGCTTGTTGCTCTTGCTAGGTCCTGCAAAATTTTTGAATACGTAAACTCATTTGGTAGCAGCAAAGTTATATAAGCACTCACGAGTCATGGCTGATGCAATTGTATATTTTTGCTGGGACTAAGTGTGTTTATGTGGTGTACCGGAACGGACGGATGAGCATGTCAATGGTTAAAGTATCGTAACAATTCATCACCGTGTATGTGTCGGACACAGCACGTGCGTCGTGTTACGCAACTCACTCGGACTCGATTTACTTCTCTAGGACTTTTATTCCTAGCTTATATATGTACATATGTAGTTATGCGGTTAAATACGCCAAAGTTCTTCGTGCTTATAATTTATCCTCAAATAGTTATTTCCGCCTTAATGCGTATGTGGTTTTTTCTTAAAGGGGTTTCCACGTTAAATCCGTATCGTATCCCTTTTTTGTTCATGGTATTTTGCCTTATAACATCCCAAAACCTGTATTTTGGGAATATATATTATAAATGCGTTAGGACAAATGTTTTGACCATTTTGCATATGAAAATATACCTATGTTTGAAATTTGACTTTTGATTAAAAAGCAATACATGAAATGCAAGCAAAACATGAACTTAAAAGAAATTATATAAAACAAAGTAAAAGTGATAATTGAGAGAATTTTTATGGGCATAACCTCTCGTGAAAAAATCACCAAAACCTTTAAGTGAAAACTTGGTAAGAAAAACAAACACAAACATATAAGAACAAAAACTTGTATGAATTTTAGAGAAATTCACAAAAGATACAAACTTCTGAGAATTTTATAGGAGAAACTACAGTATGTCAGAAGCCTTCACAAAAATCTTCAGAGAATTTTGAGGTCGTTTGCTTGGTGAATAAAATCAGAAAACAATTCAGCAGAAAATGAAAAAAAAAACTAAACCTAACTCTCTTCCCACCTCTTGCTGACAGTGGCCCCACGCATAGGGACCTTCGTCCACCTCGCGCCTGGGCTTGCCAGCGCATGCCCACGAGCCCATCGCCGCGTGCCCACGGTTTCGCCCCGTCCTCCCCCTCCCCGATTTCCACCTTCCAACTGCCTCGGTTGCATCGCATGTCGCCTCCGCGCCCATACCTACCTAGTTGCGCCCCGATGCCTGGCCGTACACTAGAGACCTCCGCCATTTTGCCCGTGGTCAACCTGAGCTCCTCCTCGCCCATCTACGCCCCTTTGCCTATAAAAGCACGCCCAGAGCTTCCTCTCATCTTTTCCTCACCTGTGCACTCACTCACCCTCCTCCACTCACCTGAACTCGAACACTCGAGCGCTCTAAGCTTCATTTCGACCGTGCTCCGCCACCATCACTCCGGCCATTCAGAAGGGTTTCTTGTCACTCTTCTCGTGTCATCTTGCATTCCTTCCATTCTCTCTTTGATCCACAGGAGGCGCCAAATTCGAGCTTCTTCCTCATCTCCGGCCAACAACGCCGCCTTGATCGCCGCTAGAGTTCCACTTTACCCCGAGCCAATTCCTTGCACTAAGAGTATTGCCAGAGCATCTTCAAGCTTCCTGACCACAGGACGATGATCATCTTCACCGAACTTCTTCTCCACGCGAAGCTCGTCGTGCTGCCGCTGGTCTCCGTCGCCAATCCATCTCTGACCATCTCCGCACCCTCATCATTCTAGTATAACCCCGATAGTCCCTAGATGCTTATGTGCATGTTTGTTAGTTGAGAGCGTAGCTCGTTTATGCTTTGGCTCGTTGCTGTAGCAACGCCACCGTTCCTCGCCATCGTGCCGCCACGTTGGGCCACCTCAGGCCTCACCGCCAGTACCAGTAGCTGCGCAATGGTACGGGGAACCCATTTTGGGTCTTCCCCGGCACCGCCGAGCACCACCGCATGGGCGACGAGCGCAGGCGCGAGTGCCATCACGCAGCTCTGCTTGTCCAAAGTGGACCAACACTGTAGCTCCATTATTAACCCAAATACTGGTCTGATTAGAACAAAGCAATCATTAGCTTTGAGTTAATGACTAATTGAGTTGCTCCCGTGTGGGACCGAGCTAAAGATTAAAGAAAAACATAAACGAAATGTTGTCCACTAATCAATCACTGACACGCGGGACCCATGGACACTTAAGTGCACAGTGTGCTCTGGTCCATGGACCGGTGGACCGAGCGCGTGGACTCTAGTCCATGCGCTATTCGTATGAACCGTGTCACTTACAAGTGGACCCCACTTGTCAGATTAACAAAGAAAATCAAACGAAAATGGAAAATACAGTTTTAGTTCTGAGGAGATTACGTTTCCCTCACTGGAAAGTGTAAACCTCAATAGTGCATGCACGGAAATATGCTTTCTCTGTTAGAAAGCGTATTTCCCATTTTCTCTGAATTTTTCAAATCAAACATAATTCAAACCTTAATAACTTTCGCACAAAAACTCCAAATTAAATTATTTTTGCTTCTAAATTCATCTAAAATCATGAACTACCCTAATATATAAAAATATTTAATTTTGGTCATCGTTGAATTATTTGGTGTTATTTAATTCGTTTCTAGCTCTTTTGAATTAGACATCAATTGCTCGAGTGATTATTTCGACGATCAAACGACCATATATTCAGAATAACAAGAGCAAGGCAAGCACCTCCTTTGATCATGTTGATCCCAGTATTTTACTTATTATACTTTGTTTTGTAAAATCTATTATGCATGCGTGTATGTTTTGTATAAAAATACAATGATTGGGAAATCGGTAGTTGTAAATCCTAATTGTTGCATATATCTCTTTGGAATGTTGATCCCTTCTCATTTGAGACTTTAGAATATGGTTTAGACAATATATAATGTCATTTGAGAATTTTTTAGCGCGATTATCGCACAATTGCTACTAGAACGATAGATTTTCCGAAAAATTGATAAAAGGATAATATGTTAATTTGTGAATTTGGGATATTTTAAAAATGTCCGAGAAATTACCTCGATATTTTGTATGAAAATAAAATGAAAACCTAGTTTTTATACGTGGGTGAGGATTGTGACTCACTAGTAGCTAGGGGGAGATTCTCGCCCGTGGTCGATTAATGAATGAAGCCAGCAACTCCAGGACTAAGACCTAAACATACAACCATATGTGCTAGTATGGGATAGTCATAGCTAACTAAGTCATTGAAAAACCAGCCTTGCACGTAGGTAGGATGTAGAGTGCGGACATGACCAGTTAGGCATGCTCGAAGGGGCTCCCTTCACCATGATGTTGGAAACAAAGCTTGCCGACATAACCACGAATACCTTACTTGACGGAGGGTATCCGGGTAAGTGAGGGCCTCACTCGACGGAGGGTATCCGGGTGAGTGAGGAAACATTCATTGGGCTAGTTCAAGGTTAGGACTAGGTGATGTAAATGCTATGTCGTGAGCTCTAGACTGTTTACCTATGATAGTGAGTAGTGGTATAGAGACTTCCAGGCTAACTGGAATATTCACGTACTATGGGTAAAGTTGTACACATTTGCAGAGTGTAAATCTATTTAAATAGCCATGCTCGCGGTCATGAGCGTGCTTAGTGCGGTTGGTATGGCTGTAGTGTTGATTTTCATAAACCGTTTTGTCACAAAACATGGGTAATGACATGGTGCTTTATTTTATTGAGTTAACAGCCATGTCTATAGCTGAACATGAAATGTGGCTCGTGGCCGAGGAGGGCTGCGAGTTGTTGTTATACTTCTTTTGTGCTCATAACTGAGAAGGGTTATGAGATGTTGTTATTATTTGTTTAGTTATTTATTTACTATCTTGTATCTATTTAACCACTCTTTCAAATTCCATTGTAAATTACTACTTATAAATATTGCAAATAAAAATAGCTTCGAGCAAAACAACTTGTAGAGTAGAGCCTCATTCTTTGATAGCCTTACATTTAATATAATTTTGCGATACACTACAAGTCTTGCTAAGTATGCATTGTACTCAATCTTACTTATATTGTTGTTCATATATTGAAGATGAGCCGACGTCAGATGACACGTTCTTTGCACCCGAATCCGGAGGGTTCGGTGATGGATCTATCTAAGCCTTGTTTCTTGTTGGTTGCCTAAGGGATGGATGGGCATGCCGGTTGATTTTGCTACTTCTACCATTTCTTCCACTGCTATATTTTAACTCTGATGGCTGCTTTTATTTGGCCAGTCGGCCGTTGTTGTAATAACTTGTAATCGCTTAAGTTAAGTACCCCTTTTACTTTTATATGTGATTGTATGGATGTGAATATCAAATGTTGTTAATGTGTGTACTAGTCACTGATCATGGGACTAGTACAGTATACATATAAAGTCTTCGGGTATTCCATGCTTTGAAGGGTCCGACATCACTTGGTATTAGAGCCATCTTGATGTAGGATAAGCCTAGATAGAATGGTCGTTAGATTAGGACTTAAAATTAAAAATTGCAACCTAAACTATGCATAGGAATGGTTCTGAAAATTTAAGGATTTTTTGTTAATTTTATCCTCTTAGCATTCTTCTCTTGTCCAAAGTCTCTCTTTTGACCATCTCTTCTCATCTTATTCAAAATAATCATAGTTTTGAGAGATGGGATGCTCTTTGAAAATAAAAGTATTTAATCAATTTTAGGACCTTAAAAAAAGAGATAAAATAATTTCAAAAAGTCCTTAAAACATCTCACCCAAAGTCCTTTTGGAAATTCTTCTTTGAACTACTAAGGATATCGCTCTAGATATCTCTTTTTCCAAATTTTAGAACCTAGTGCTTGCTGAAATTTATGTGATGTAATATTCTTTTAAAACTCTCCTACCTTCATTTGGAGTTAAATTGAGTGATATTATAAAGATCTAATTAAATATAAAGACCAAGGGGTAGTATTACCTAATTATGAGCCATAGGGGTTAGTTAAATAAACTAGAGAATGGGTAAAAACTTGTGCTGAAATTCTTTTCCTGTCTAAAGTCATTCTTATCCATGTCTCTCATTACATGTTCACTAACTTGTCTTATTCTTAAATATGTAGATGCTTGCTACTGGGAGCCTCAGTACTGCATTAGTGCCTTTGAGGAGGGCATGTTATAGCACACCTTGTGAGTGATGCTGCAGCATATCGAATGGCCGCATACACCCCAGTACACGGTCTACAGCACACCTGTGAGTGCAGCATCCATTGAGTACCTCACTCAGGTGCTCATCCATGGACGGCTCTTCGGAGACCCCACCTTCTGTTATTACGGGAGAGGCTCGACAGTCCTGATGTCGCTGTACGATGTGGCATACATCGTGATCGTCTGCCTACGATGCAAGCTGCCGGAGCTGGAGGATCCCTTCTTCCACTTCCCGGCTCGGACCACGGACCAGGAGGAGCATACCTACTGTAACATCTTGATTTTCAAAATCGGGATGTTAATATTTAATTCGGCGATCTAATAAATATTTGACTGTGTTTTAAAATTTTTCCACATTGGCGTAAAAGATTGCTTTTAGAATCAATTCGAATTAATTTAAATGTTGCTTCTAAAATCGAATCGAGTTGTTTAAAAAGTTGCATAACAATAACAATAAAAAAATCAAATTGTCTAAATGAATGCCTTTAAAAGTTAATTACTCTGATTTCTTGTTTTCACATGCATTTCAAAAATCATGTCGTCGATGCATGCATTAGTAGCATTGCTCTTTTCCGATCGATCGATCAGCGGCGTAGCGTCGTGAACTATCCTTTTATCGACATCTCTCACGTCCCTAGCTTACACTGCAATTTCTCTTTGCAAGCCGAGAACAAGGGCTAAGCCCCATGCCTTTTCCTTTTCACCGCCATTCCCCTACTTACCATTTCTTTATTCCAACACCAAGCACTCACTGCCCATTTCTCTACTCCCACTAACCACCCTAGAGCAATTTCTTATTCTCCTCCCGGGCAGCCCTATTTTCTTCTATGAAAGACTGCCATCTCTCTTCTCAAAGAGCATCCCACACCACTTTTTCCCCCAACCGGCAGCCCTATCACCATAGCCCCTTGGGTAAGTGTCACTTTCTTTTCCCAATTGGCACCGCCATTTTTTTCCAGGCCTAGCACAAGTGCAAAGCCCCATATTTCCTTCTCTCCACTGCCATATCTTTCTTTACTCAACAGAGAAACCTTTTGCCTCTCTTCTTGCCCAACCGAATCACATGCATGCCCCATTTATTTTTCTCACCAGCCCAAAGCCCTCGCACACACTGCTTTCTTCTCACCTCTAATCATTTTTTCTCCCCATTTCTTTGCACATCGAGAGCTTTTCCCTCATCCTGTCATTTCCTCCCTCCCCTCATCCCAAGCCACCTTTGTCCCACCTTGAGCACAGCTTTCTTGCCATTTCCTTTATGCAGTCGAGAGCTACTATCACCCATTGCCTTTCTTTCTTTCTTTTGTCCAACTCAACTCACTGCATTCCACTTGCCATTCTCTCACCTCTGACTTTCCCCATCATGTGCCCACCAAAGCACCTAAGCCCCACTACCAATTCTTCTTCCCAACGCAACACCGGTTCTTCTTTCCCAAACCAGCACTTCATTTTCACTTCCTCCCTCCAAATCCCACCCAAAAAAAATAGAAAATCCAGCCATGCATGTTGTACCATGATGATCCTCATCATCTAGGCTTCCCACTGATCCAATTAGTTTTTACATGCACAGCCTTTTGAGCTATTTGTGTGGCACAAGCTGTTCGGTTGGGGAGTGAGCTTGAGCTAGTGTTCCTGTTCGGTGGGAGAAGAAGTAGTGTTGGTTTGGGCATGAAGGAGCAGCAGCAAGAAGCACGGAGGTGGCCAGCAGCTTCGGCGAGGAGGAGCTCCGACTAGGGCGGTGTCATGAGCACGGCGTCGCAGCACCATGGATGAGGCTGAGGCGCTGCATCATCGGAGCAGCGGCGCAGCATTGACAACCAGCAGCTTGACGGCAAGGAGATGGCCGAGGGCGCCGAGGTGCTGCACTGCAGCGGCGGCGTCATGAGTGTCGGCAGTGGAGGCACTGTCTAGCGAGCAGGGAGAGGAGGCGCTGCAGCGGCGCGGCCCAGCCCGGGCGGCACTTGTCGAGGCGAGCCGAGGTGTCGGCGGCGCGCAGCGGCAGCCCGATGGCAGCGATGAGCGGCACCAAGACGGAGGATGGCGGCGCGCGCGCACGCGGTGAGGGCACGACGTCGGCCAAGGCGAGGTGCAAGGCGCGCGATGGAGGCGCGGTGGGGCGATGCCGAGGTGCCGCAGCGGCAACCCGGCGTGAAGACGAGGCGCCGAGGACGCGCCGACCGGGCGCGGCGGCGGCGGCGCGGTGTCGGCACGGGCGGTGGTCGGCACGAGGCACCGGGCGGCTCGGCGTGGCATCGAGGCCGGCAGCCATGCATGCGGCATGGCGTGGTGGCTCGATGAGGCGCACTAGAGCATGGCGCGGCGGCCCAGTGCACGACGGCGTCGAGGGCGAGCGAGGCAAGGCGGTGTCGATGCGACGGCGTGGCGCATGTGGCGGCACTAGGATGATGGACGTGGACGAGAAGGCCGAGTGGACGCGGACGAACTTGGCGACGACTACGACAGACGCGGACCCGAGAAGACGTCCAGTGAGATTTTGCACGCCTATTGCCATGGTAGAAATCTTTAGTATCATATCGTGTTTACGATATTTACTTGTGCATGTTGCATCTTAGTCATGTGCATGTCATCTATTTATGCATGTTTAATTGCAAAAATGATTTAGTAATTTAAGACCAGTATAATTCTCCGGTTACGTTTTATTTGTGCGTAGGCGTGATTATGTGTTGATATATTGGTGAATGCGAATAATTAGATTAATGAGGCGAAATGTGTGTATTGTTGATCGGTGGATGCTAGATTAAATATATATTGGATTGTTTGACCGGTTGATATTTTGAAGTCACATGGAAGTTAGTGGTGATCTTCGGAGGATAAATTAGTTGGAGGTTTCCTCTCATATTGGATTAGAAATTTTTGGAGATAGGATGCATAAGGGTTTTACAATCTATTACTTGATGGATAGCTTTTGTGATGATATGTATTGAGATATGGAGATTGAATTGGGGTTTTATTTAATCATGAGCAAATGGATCGGATGATTTTAGCATTAGTGTGTGAGTCATTTGTGCTAGAATTTGGAGATGGTAGGAATGGATTATTCGATTTTAGATAACTAATTGGATTGCCATGTAATTAGTAGATAAATCCTATATGCTGAGTCGATGCAATTGTACTCTCTTTTGGATTAGTAGCTTAATGATTATTAGTCGATTGTAGAGACGCATATGTGATTGGATTGGTAGATGTCGTTCACAACTAAGTTCGGTGGTATGGATATAAGTTGATCGATTAGTGAGCAATTAGATGTTGGATGTGTTCTTAAATTGTAAAGATCATTAGGTATCGGTTTGTCAATTAAACCTTGATCGGTAGAAAATTGCGTGTATGCGATTGTGATTTGCCGAGGAGAGACTAGTAGAGCTAGGTAGTTAGTATTAGCTTAAATAGTATATCGGAGATCGATTGATGGATTTAATCATGGTCATATGCCCATGAGTCGGTGGATTTCGTGTAATTATCGGATGGGTTGTTTATTTGGAAGATCGTGAGTTCGGACATCACTCGATGGATTAACTACCTTGATAATGTATTAGTGGAGGTTAGTACGGGATTTAGATCAAGATATGAGAATATGATTGGAGAGTGTTATACATGTGATTGGATTCAACACCGGAGAATCAGTTAAGTATATGAGTATGAGAAGGTTAGATTTGTCGGTAGATGTTTTCCTTAGGAAATAAATAGAAAAGAAAAGAAAATACATAGACACCACTTGTCATGGTAGAGGCTAGGTCATCCTACCTATAAAAAAATTATTTAATGCAGTAGCAAAATCAGAAAGGAATTATTTTTACACGAAAAAGTCTTTTAACTTCAATAATTCATAACTAATTCATATGAACTCCAAATGGGGTGATTCAATTTTTATTGATCTTAAATTTTAATTACCTTTCATGCCATGTAAAGATTATCCCTACCACTATTCTACAAATTTTCGCGAAACAATTAAATTCAGATGAACAGTAACTGAACCATGATTTTTCCGCATTTTCCAGAAAACTGATTTTCAAACTATTATAACTCTCTCATATAAACTCCAAATGGAATAATTTTTGTACCTAAATTCATCTAAAATCATAATATAGCTACCATATAAATTTCATGCATTTTGGAGCAATTTGAGTTTTGGCTATTTCTGTTTATTCGATATCGCTTTTCTTTAGATTCCGAGTTGCCGGAAGTATGAAAGTAAATAACCGAGAGTGAGCAAGTGAACTACCAGCAAGGCAAGCATCATTTGAACTTTCTTTTGCATCATATTTGATCCCAGTTTTGGTTAAGTTAGTGCAATGATAATTGCTTGCATGCTATTTTGATTATGTAAATATTTTTGTGATGTGTAGTTTAGTTATGTCCTATGCTTGAGGTTAATCTTGAATTATGCCAACTCCTATATGCTTAAGATAGGATGTGTGAATTATGGGTTATAGAATTGCTTAGCCATGCAAGTCTAGACACGGTAGTTCGATCGTCGAATAACCCATGGTTTTGGGATAAACGCAACTCTCATTTTATGATTTATACTTCAGATCTTTGTAGCTGTTTTATGAGTTAAATTTTGTCATTTTTAAATGAGCTTTTGGTCTGGACAAGTGTTGGTTAGTGATGGTGCTTTGTGCACGAGCATTGGGTAAGTGGAAGGACTTGTCTGGACAATTGAGGACCGAACTTTGGTAACGTCGTTAATTCAAGTACACTCGTGCTGCCACACGCGGGTTGGGAGCCGTATGGTTAAGTAGGGGGAGGGTTTTATTGTGTTAAGTCCTTGGTGGTGTAAGGGGCATAGCGACCGTGAAATCCTATGTTCCTTAGGAGCCGATGTAATCCTTTATAGTGTGCAAGAGAGCGCCAATTCTTTTTGTTTTGATTGCATCGGTATTTCCAATATAACTTGTGAGCCCCCTAGCAAGTGCTATCAGACGCTTGTACTAGGCAAGGAACCATCTCACAAGGGGGACTTAGCCTAATGGGATCTTCTTGCTAAAACGACCATATCTTGAATTACCCGGCCGGCACACCATAGGAAGTGTGCTATATTCGGAGGCATCTGGAGGCTAACGGGCTAATCAAGTCGTGTGGGTGAAGTAGTACACCCCTGCAGGGTATCAATCTATTCGAATAGCCGTGTCCACGGTTATGGACAACCGCTTGAGTTCGGGAGTTACTATTGTTAGACTTTTAATTCAAAT
This sequence comes from Ampelocalamus luodianensis, assembly GCA_036346255.1. Taxonomy (NCBI): domain Eukaryota; kingdom Viridiplantae; phylum Streptophyta; class Magnoliopsida; order Poales; family Poaceae; genus Ampelocalamus; species Ampelocalamus luodianensis. Next base: position 45,251 of record JAYEVH010000157.1, on the reverse strand, counting down.
TGTGGGTGAACTTGGTATTCGTCATGAACGGGATGTTCATGTGTTTAGTACATCAAAGTGGGCTGCCACTTTGGTCTTTGTATGATTCAATTGTTTATTACTGAAATGCTTTACTACATGCTTTACTTCTACTTCAAATCTTATTTTAAAATGGGCACATGAAAACTAGTATGTGTAGGATGTTAATTGTTGCGTCTCTTTCGCAAAACTAAACCAATATGAGCCATCCCTTGAATGACCCTTATGCATAACTATTTTTATTTGTGTAAGACTTGCGAGTACACTTGTACTCAGCCAGATATTTGCTGGCCTTTTCAGGTGAGGAAGAATATGAGTCTGACGATCTTGTTAGTGTTGACTTGGGTGACACTAACGTGTAGTGTGCTATCATTTAACCCCCAGTCGGTTGCCGATGGGTGATGGGCATACCACTACTGGTCTTTTGCTTTATTTATTTGCTTCCGCTGCTACTTGATACTTTACTTTGAATTTGGCGGTCGGTATGTAATAAGTCGTAGACTTTGACTATTATGCAGTATGTCTTTTGATCTCTTGTTGTATGCGTTGTATGGATGTAATCAACGTTGTATGAGGGTATGGGTATATTGGTCGTTGATCTTGGGAGCCAATATAAGTCATACTCGTTGTTGATGAATTCCCATTTAACTCACTAAGTGTAGTGCTTCGAATCGAAAGAGAACCGACAATCATGTAGCGCTCGCAAAGGAGCAGCGCGCATGATCGTTGAGGCTCTAGTATTCGGCCAAGCCTCTCACTTGGATAGAGTTAAATTGGAATTCATTTACCGGAGACCCGTGATTATGTCCCTAAGACCTTGTTTAATCTCGGTCTTATGGAGATAATTACCGGGGTCCCCACAGCGTTGGTATCAGAGCCATATTGACTGTAGGTTAGAGATAGCATGAGCGTTAAGTTTAGCCAGTCCATTGGTCTAAAACTATTTTCAAAGTATCAAACTAATTTGAGAAAAACTAAGTTAGGAATCTCTTTTATTCCTCATTCATCTTAGTATCATTTCTCACCTTATTCTCATTTGAATTACAAATTTACTCATCTTGCCCTTCTTGTCCTTGTATGAGTGGTCAGTACCTTGTCAAAGAGACCCAAGCAGAAGATGTAGACGGATACCCGGCACTACTTAGAGCCATGATGTGGAGAGCGAACTTACATATCAGCCAACATACTCCATCCATCGACGCCACAGAAGACAAGGGATGAAGGAGTACTTGGCAGTGGTCAATATCTTTGCCAGATGCATGACAGGGAGTATCCCATACAAGTTCCAGGCACGTGGCACCTCTGAGGCCACGGCATTGCAGGAAGTGGCTCGTGTGGCACTGAGCCATCTTCATCATGACTTGATGAAGTTAGCTCAGCCTCCATACTACCACTTTCCTATGCAAGCACGTGGCGCAGAAGTGAACACTGTTGCCAGGATCTAGTCTGGGAAAGACACTCAAGTATGACGGCTGGCATGATTGATACACATCATGGATCAAATCTAAAATTGCTCTATGCATGAGTTATGAGAGACGCGACATCGTCACACCAATCCAGATAACCCCAAAGACACGGGATCACCTAGCTACTGTTGGTTAGATCAGTTTCCAGAAGGATTTAATCAGAACCATTAGGATTGAAGCTTAGTAAGCTCGCTGTTTGGCTATGAGTTCAGTGAGCATGTGTCCTTATATTCTTGTAATGGGTCTACAGTTGTTGAACTTCCAGTGTTGTTTTGCAAGAGCTTTGATTTCGGGCGTTTACTCTTGGCCTACGGGCCTATAAGGACAAGAAGATGATGCCTTGCTATGATATTAGGGTTTATTCTTAGATTATATGCACCCTAACGATATTATTACTTAGCTGGTAGACGCTGGATTTTGTGGCAATCATTTGCTCTCTCTTTTCCAAGTAGTTGTGCATCACCTACGGGTGGATTGTATCGCAACTATGTCGGAAAACTGACCATGTTCGTTTGTATCATGTGCTGTCCCTACTGCTTTCTTTTTCGTTTGTTTCGAGTTGGTTCTTGTGTTTTGGAGTTTCAAATCTCTAAATTGAATTAAGGACCTTACCCCTGTTGTTTCCCCTACCTTATGCTTTTCCTTCTCATCTCTTTAATGGAAGTCGTTTGTTGATTAAAAGATTGATAGCGGAATCGGTAAGGAAACAACTATGATTGAATAATTGCTATTTTATCTTTAATTAGATCTTTTATGTTTGGTTGATGTCGGTGGTTTTCCATTGTCAAAGTGATAGTTGATAATTGAGAAATTGAATTATTACTCATAATCTCCGAATATGATCTTAGAAGAGTTAATTAGATTTTCGAATCATGAGATATTAACCTGTGTGAGATCAATTGTGGATTATGGTAGGTGTTACCATCGGAGGTTACGATATGAGTATAAATGAAACTATTGTATTGAGGTATAAGCTTGCTTGCGGGTGATGTTGGATTTATATCGGAAGAATATGCAGGTAGAACTCATAGAATACTTGTAGTAGGCTTGAATAGTTAATTTACGGGTTCACTTGGGGATTTAGATTTTAGATATGCCTTAGTCAATATGGCAATAAGATTGTTAGTCATATTTTGGTTTAGTATGATAAAATTGGTATTTGAAACTATGATGATATTATAAATTTTGATAGATGCTTATGATGATCATACGAGAATTGTGAAGCTATATTTGAGTATATGACCGGATCGTAATACTTCTAGAGGAAGAATGATTAGGTAATTGAATGGTCATATAGTGGATGGCAATGAGAATTGAATAGGAGATATTCTCTTTGGGGATAGTTGTCTCAAGGATGATATAATTAGACCAGTTAGGGATGATTAAATGTGGTGGTTGGATTTAGCTAATACTTGAGAATAAGTAGATTTTTGGAAGACATCGAGTTAATATCTTAGAATAACTAAGATGATTATTGTGGATAACTTGAGCTAGACAAAGTTAGTGTTTCAGACTATTTAGATTATGGTTCGATTACAAACTCACCTCAGTTGGATGACCTTTTTGATGATTTGAATTACCTAGGTCGGAGTGGACTATGGATAAAGGAGGTATATCTTTAACCTTGGATAAATGTGTTGATTTTGGTAATTGATTAAATCCTATGGAAGGGATGAGTGGATTAGACTTTAAAAGATTGATCGGAAGTATTTGGTGGACTGGTTATTGCAGGTAGATTGTAATACTCCGGAAGTGTGTGAAGTGAAGAATCGGATTAATAAAAATTAATCGGTAGAGAATTATTATTCGGGGAAGAGAAATTTATTGAATTTTCAAGTGCAATATAGTTTAGAGAAGGATTTCTCTTAACAGGAAAGTATCCATCAGTGATTATGTAATATCCTGTTTAACATTAGAGAATTAATTGAAATGAGAAAGGTATTTAACAGGAATTAAACAGAGAAATCAGTTTTTAGAGGAGATTTAATCTTGGGCTTTGCCCACGTTGTTTGGCCCAAGTGGGAAGTTGGTTTAAGAAGGGCCAACCAAACCCTAGGTCTTTTTACCGTAGCACGCAGCTAAGTACCACGCCCCTGTAGCAACCCTCCTCCCCTTTGCTGCCACGCCCTCCATGTCGCCCCTTTTGCTGCTCCTTGCTACTGGTCTTCGGGAGGAAGAAGAAGGGAGAGAAAGGAGGAGAAGAAGGGGATCTTCTTCATGGATTCAACCAGCGTTTCCCCAAGGTTCTACAAGGGTAACGAGAGGCGTTCTTTGCTGTCTAAGTTGTATTAGATGCGAATTGATTGGTTTGATTGGATTGAATTGCTGCCGCTACAAATTCAATTCTGTCCAGTTTCTTGCGCGGCTTGTTTCGTGTGTTTAGAGGCAGAATTAGGGATTTTGATCTCCTAGAGTTATTTAGATAATGTTCTTAGCTTTCGGTGGCCGTGAAGATCACTCGATTCGAGGTCTGAGTCAAAAGTTATGATCATTTTATTATCTGCTGCCAGAAATCTGACGAGAATAATCTGTCTGGTTATTTCTTAAAATATGAAAGGGAATTTGGTAGAATCTGAAAGTTCATCCAACTAGGTTATTGTAGGTAATTCGATAACCTTTTCAGATTGATAAAGAACGATCAATTTGGAGTTACCTATTAAAAGTTATGGTCATTTTAGTTTTGCTGTTCGATTGTGTAGGCAGTTTCTGTACTGAAAGTTCAGACAATGGTTAGCCTAATATTATGGCCGAATTGGTTTATCGTGTCAACTAGAGTATTGTAGATTATTCAGTTAAGAATCTACAGAAATTGGGTTTACCTCATTTTGACTTCCAGTTCATGAGTTATGTCATTTACCGTGCTGCTGTCCAGAATCAGTATATGGCAGGAAACGTTGTTTTTCGGTTTCAGCTTTGTAAACTCGTTTTGAGTCGTCAAGTAAGCGTTGTAGAATGCCAATTAGTAGCGCTGAGTTTATTATGTCTTAATTGAAATTATTTTACCTGTTTAGGAGGTGAAGCCTCAGGTTTAGGAGTATCAGCTTTGCCGGCTAACGCGTCGCATCGTGGAAGGCAAGTAAATGTAGCGGTTGTGCTATGGTTTAACCCGTTTTTCTTACTAGTTGCACTATGCATGATTGACGTAATGTTAAATGATATGCCATGGTTACATGTTTTCCAAGTAAAAATGTGGTAGCAAGATATTAATCAATTGCTATGTTTGGATGAGTTTGGGTAGTATCGTGGTAATTCGCTTAATGAGCCAAATGCGGAATATGAAAATAAACTCAAGGTGGACATGTTGTTAATTCCTTGTGGTTATTTTCATGATGATCATGTGGTGGTCTATGTGATAGAGTTCCATCTATATCGATTGATTTTGATCTTGGTGAATCGTGTGGGTTATGTGGTAATGGTCTTATGACACGATGGTATTGTGCTTAATGAGACACATGTGGATTATGAGAAAATATTCATGATGAGTATGTTGTTGACCTTCGTGGTTAAATTCTTGTGGTTTATGATTATCATATCATTCATGACATATCATGATATTTGCATTGTGGATGTCGCCATTATAGCGCGATCAGACGCAGTACAACATCGTGCATTGTCAGAAAGACGATGCATACCTTTACCTTGTTGGGTAAAGGTGCAGTGGAGCATAGCATACATATGCATTACATTGTGGAAAGATCATTTGCATACTTGTGCAAGATATTGAGGTGAAGTTATTTTTGCAAACAAACGCAACTTCACGGTTGCAATGTGAAATTGACTCATGAGAGTCTCTTGTGGTATGAGTAATATGGTTGTGGTTGTGGAATGGGGTTCACCCCTTGTGGTATGGTAGAGGTTGTGGTTGTGGCATGAGATTCTTCTCTCTTGTGGTAATTGTGGATAGCAGTTGTGGATGCGAGAAATAGTAAAGTTATGAGGTAAAACACGCTAATACTTTATTGTCATTGGTAGTGGTAGTGGTGATTAACATGGAGCAGTTGATCAAGATTCAATTGTTAATATTTTACTATCATTGGTAGTAAATATGGTTGAGGCTATAATTGTGATCATTATGGGTGTGGATATTTGGATACTTTAATGATGTTGTATGTTTGTTTGTAGTCTGAATAGTCGGGTAAACAGTTTGCTTGCTGAGATTTTTATCTCACCCTTGTTTTCTTTCCCCCCTACAGGTGATTGTTGAGCATTCACGGGATGGGTAGAGCGGCACCACAATAATGCACATGGTTCATCAACTCATGTTGTAATAAAGTCGATGAAATTCTAGCCAAATGCTTAACTATTTGAGGAGGATTATGTTATTTAATAAGGATGGACTTGTGAACCATTCTTTGATTAATCTGCTAGAGGTTGTTTAATTATTGAACTTGTTACCGTTATCTTTATTCCCTTAGATGTTTATGCTTCCGCTTAATGTTTTTTTGTCTAGAGATGTTGCCAAATTAATTATCTTGAAATTATTGGCTAGCTGTAGAGTGGTTTAGTAGCATTCCAGGGTAATGTGGGTCCTGGGGTGTTACATAGATTGATCATACTGATAGAAGTATTGAAAAGCCGAAATATAGAGATATTGCTTGAAGATACAATTTGATCTTATAGATGTACACTCTTTTAGAAATTGAAATGGTTGTGAGAAAAATTGCTGAACACAACAAATAATTGATGGATGGTTGATAGTATATGTCAATTGGTGAATTATAGGAATTTAAATACGAATATTTAGTGCTCATGATTTGAGAGTTCTATTGGGGATACCCAATGATAGAAATTTATAAAGCAAGTATACTGGCATATGTGAGCAACATGGTGGTTTCATTTAGGAATGTTAGTGTTCCAAAGAATGTGATCAAGATTGCGGTTAAACCATGATTTCTATTGCGAGATTGGATTAATAGTTGTTTGTACTCACTTGAATTGTTAAAATTTGGAAGGAAGTTAGTGTCCTTTTTTTAATCAAATCAAACCTACGAATTTAGAGTGGTTTGGAACATTACGTCAAAGCAAATGATTTCAGTGGTTAACATATAAACTGTGGAACGAAAAATTGGAGTGTACTTGCTATGGACTAAATACAATCGGTGAATTTTAATTGGAAGAACCACAAGTAGAGGTTGTCGAACCAAAAGAATTGAGGTAGTGGTGGTAATGGATCGAGATCGAGTCGTTCAGTCTTTAAAAAGAAGATCGGATTTTAACCAAGCGATCGAGTCTTTCTGCCCCTATCCTTTTCCGTCCGAATCTCGGGGACGAGATTCTTTCAAGGGGGGGAGGTTTGTAACATCCTGATTTTCAAAATCGGGATGTTAATATTTAATTTGGCGATCTAATAAATATTTGACTGTGTTTTAAAATTTTTACACATTGGCGTAAAAGATTGCTTTTAGAATCAATTCGAATTAATTTAAATGTTGCTTCTAAAATCGAATCGAGTTGTTTAAAAAGTTGCATAATAATAACAATAAAAAAAATCAAATTGTCTAAATGAATGCCTTTAAAAGTTAATTACTCTGATTTCTTGTTTTCACATGCATTTCAAAAATCATGTCGTCGATGCATGCATTAGTAGCATTGCTCTTTTCCGATCGACCGACCGCGGGCGAGACGTCGTGAACTATCCTTTTTACTGACATCTCTCACGTCCCTAGCTTACACTGCCATTTCTCTTTGCAAGCCAGGAACAAGGGCTAAGCCCCATGCCTTTTTCCTTTCCACTGCCATTCCCCTACTTACCATTTCTTTATTCCAACACAAAGCACTCACTGCCCATTTCTCTCCCACCAACCACCCTAGAGCAATTTCTTATTCTCCCTCCCGTGCAGCCCTATTTTCTTCTATGAAAGACACGCCATCTCTCTTCTCAAACAAAGATCCCACACCACTGCTTTTTCCCAACCGGCAGCCCTATCACCATAGCCCCTTGGGTAAGTGTCACTTTCTTTTCCCCAATTGGCACTGCCATTTTTTTTCCCAGGCCTAGCACAAGTGCAAAGCCCCATATTTCCTTCTCTCCACTGCCATATCTTTCTTTACTCAACAGAGAAACCTTTTGCCTCTCTTCTTGCCCAACCGAATCACATGCATGCCCATTTCTTTTTCTCACCAGCCCAAAGCCCTCGCACACACTGCTTTCTTCTCACCTCTAATCATTTTTTCTCCCCATTTCTTTGCACAATCGAGCTTTTCCTCATCCCTGTCATTTTCACTCCTCCCCTCATCCCAAGCCACCTTTGTCCCACCTTGAGCACAGACTTTCTTGCCATTTCCTTTATGCAAATGAGAGCTACTATCACCCATTGCCTTTCTTTCTTTCTTTTGTCCAATCGAACTCACTGCATTCCACCGCCATTCTCTCACCTCTGACTTTCCCATCATGTGCCCACCAAAGCACCTAAGCCCCACTACCAATTCTTCTTCCCAACGCAACACCTGTTCTTCTTTCCCAAACCAGCACTTCATTTTCACTTCCTCCCTCCAAATCCCACCAAAAAAAAAAATAGAAAATCCAGCCATGCATGTTGTACCATGATGATCCTCATCATCTAGGCTTCCCACTGATCCAATTAGTTTTTACATGCACAACCTTTTGAGCTATTTGTGTGGCACAAGTTGTTCGGTTGGGGAGTGAGCTTGAGCTAGTGTTCCTGTTCGGTGGGAGAAGAAGTAGTGTTGGTTTGGGCATGAAGGAGCAGCAGCAAGAAGCACGGAGGTGGCCAGGCAGCAGCTCGGCAGGGAGGAGCTCCCGACTAGGACGGTGTCATGAGCACGGCGTCGCAACACCATGGATGAGGCCGAGGCGCTGCATCATCGGAGCAGCGGCGCAACATTGGCAACCAGCGGCTTGACGGCAAGGAGGTGGCGAGGCGCGGGCGCCGCTGCGCAGCGGCGGCATCATGAGTGTCGGCAGTGGAGGCACCGCCCGAGCAGGGAGAGGAGGTGCTGCAGCGGCGCGGCCCAGCCCGGGCGGCACTTGTCGAGGCGAGCCGAGGTGTCGGCGCTTCGGCGGCCCGATGGCGGCGTGCGGCACCAAGACGGAGGATGGAGAGGCGCGGCACGGCGGTGAGGCACGACGCCGGCCAAGCGGCGCAAAGCGCGCGCGATGGAAGCGGCGGTGCGGCGATGCGAGGTGCTGCAGCGGCAACCCGGCGTGAAGACGAGGCGCGAGGATGCGGCCGACCGGGAGCGACTACGGCGGCCGCCGTGTCGGCCACGACGGTGGTGGTCGCCCGAGGCACCGGATGGCTCGGCGCGGCATCGAGGCGGCAGCCATGCATGCGGCGATGCGGCATGGCGTGGTGGCTCGATGAGGCGCACTAGAGCATGGCGGCGCGCCCACGCACGGCGCCGAGGGCGGCGAGGCAAGGCGGTGTCGATGCGACGGCGTGGCGCATGCGGCGGCACTAGGATGATGGACATGGGCGAAGGCCGAGTGGACGCGGGCGAACTTCGGCGACGACTACGGCGACGCGGACCGAGAAGGCGTCGGTGAGATTTTGCACGCCTATTGCCATGGTAGAAATCTTTAGTATCATATCGCGTTTACGATATTTACTTGTGCATGTTGCATCTTAGTCATGTGCATGTCATCTATTTATGCATGTTTAATTGCAAAAATGATTTAGTAATTTAAGACCGGTATAATTCTCCGGTTACGTTTTATTTGTGCGTAGGCGTGATTATGTGTTGATATATTGGTGAATGCGAATAATTAGATTATTGAGGCGAAATGTGTGTATTGTTGATCGGTGGATGCTAGATTAAATATATATTGGATTGTTTGACCGGTTGATATTTTGAAGTCGCATGGAAGTTAGTGGTGATCTTCGGAGGATAAATTAGTTGGAGGTTTCCTCTCATATTGGATTAGAAATTTTTGGAGATAGGATGCATAAGGGTTTTACAATCTATTACTTGATGGATAGCTTTTGTGATGATATGTATTGAGATATGGAGATTGAATCGGGGTTTTATTTAATCATGAGCAAATGGATCGGATGATTTTAGCATTAGTGTGTGAGTCATTTGTGCTAGAATTTGGAGATGGTAGGAATGGATTATTCGATTTTAGATAACTAATTGGATTGCCATGTAATTAGTAGATAAATCCTATATGCTGAGTCGATGCAATTGTACTCTCTTTTGGATTAGTAGCTTAATGATTATTAGTCGATTGTAGAGACGCATATGTGATTGGATTGGTAGATGTCGTTCACAACTAAGTTCGGTGGTATGGATATAAGTTGATCGATTAGTGAGCAATTAGATGTTGGATGTGTTCTTAAATTGTAAAGATCATGTAATACTCCAGAGTAGAAATCGGGAGAAAACCAAATATTTTAAATAAAAAGTATTAATTAGAATTTGATCTGGGAGAAGGATCTATTGGGAAACCGTTACTTAAACAGTTATTGGAGGGCTTAGCAGCAAATTTTGGACAGCGTGGGCCAAGGCCTCGTGCCCATGGGCATTTGGCCCATTGGTGGGAGGAGGAGGCCGGCCTTAAGGGGCCAAACCTAGGATGCCCCCTCCTCCCCTTTGGCCGCCCCACTTCCCCCATTGGCCGCCTCCCCATCTCCCTTGGCTGCCTCCTTGCTCCTTGCCCCCACCATGCCCCTGCTGCCGGCGAGGATCGTCCACCCTGCTGCCCCGCTGTTGGAGGAGGAAGGCGAGGCTCTTCGCGGGGCTGTTGTTCAAGAAGGAGAAGGAGGAGGGACAAGGAGAGGATCGTCTTCGAGGCTAGATCATCGTCGTCCCGCGGGTCTTCAAGGGTAGCGAAGTGTTTCCCCGCTGTTTGATGAGTTTTAGTTGCGAATCCGATTAGTTGCGTTAGATCGTCTTGCTGCCGGTATACGTTCAGTTCTGTCCAGGAAGTTGTGCGACGGTTTTCGTGACCTTAGAGGCAGAATCAGAGGATCCCATCTCCTAGAGTTTTGTAGGTTTTGTTCTTAGCTTTCATTGGCCACCGAGTTCACTCGATTCCGATGTCTGAGTCAAAAGTTATGGTCGATTTAGTTTCTGCTGCCAGAAATCTGACGAGAATAAACTGTCTGGATATTTCCTAAAATATGATAGGAAATTGGAAGAATCTGAAAGTTCACCCAACTAGGTTATTGTAGATAATTCGATAACCTTTTCAGATTGTTAAAGAACGATCAATTCGGAGTTATATCTCAAAAGTTATGGTCATCTGAATATTGCTGTTGGACTGCTGTCCAGAGACGGTTTTCTGTCAGTAAGTCGGTGTTCTGCAGTGTTAAAGATTGTCGTTTTTGCGTAGGTTGAAGGTAGAATTGGGTCTGGGCCTCTCCTAGAAAGTTGTAGATATCGTAGTTACCTTTCATTGCCGACAAGAATCAAGTCATTCGGACTTCGGTAGCCAAAGTTATGAATTTCTTAGTATTTCGGTGTTTCTGGAGAGAAGCAGAATTACTAGTGTTGGTTAACATGATAGAAGCGCATATTTAGAGGGGTTTCAGAGGGTCTCACCATAACGAAAAACGAGGCTAATCCTCTTAGCTTTCAGGAAAACTAAAGATCACTAAATTCGGACGAACGTAGAAGGTTATGATAGTTTTAGTGCGCTGTCCAGAAAGGGTGACGTGAAATCGATGTTTTGTTAATCAGCTTAAAAGTGATTTTAGAAGGCCGAATCAGGGAAGCTCACCAACTAGGTTTAGATGGGAAATTTGATTGCCTTTCAATGAAGTCCAAGAACACTTAATTTGGACCACCGTACGGAAAGATATGAATTTTAGAACTTGACTGTTCACAGAAGGTACAGAACAACAATTAGGAATTTGGAGTCGGGTTTGGGTTGCGAGCTATTGCTAGTTGTGTTTGTTTTTAGAATTCATGTGGTTCGTTACTGTGGTCTTAGTCTATGTTCTTGATTGAATTTAGGTGGGGGAAGAGTACCGGAGGCGGCACCGACTTCACGTTCCCAGTTCTCACGTGGTTAAGGCAAGTGCATTGTTTGATTCGTGATTGTGTTTGATTGGTCATGATTGTGTGTTTCTCGATATGTGGTAGCATAGTGAGATTGTTGGCTTGATGTTGATTTAAGATTGGTGGATCGTCATATATGTCAGGCTCTATTGTTATATGTTGTTCTTGTCTTGTGGTAATTTGATGATGATTAATTGATGAGCATGTGCATATTGAGATCATATTGAGGCTTGGTCATGTGGTGACCAAGTATGTTTCCTTTGAGATTCCCGTCATGAAGGTGACGGGCCCGAGATCCCCACACTCGTGGAGTGTGGGCTTGAGGTCCCCATTACTTGCGGAGTAATGGGCAATTGGTCCCTGTGCGTGCGCGCACAGGCATGGGTATGCGGCGACGGTTGCATACTCTGCATTACGGTGTAATGCACACGTAAAGATAAAGAGAATGGATCCTTGAGCATTGCATCGCATGTGAAATGTTTTGTGGTTGATCTTCTATATATTGATGCTGATGTTATGACTTCTATTTACGTATTTGCTGAGTCCGTGGACTCACTCTTGCTTTTGTGGTTATTTTAGGTACAGAGCCAAGAACGACATGCATGGGGAAGTAGATGCTAGTCACACACATGCCACATGAACTAAATAAAGTTGAATGATCTTGGATCGTAATTGTTTTTAGTAAATGGGCGAGATGCTCAAAGGTTTATTATATCTTGTGTCTTGAGGTGATTTAAGTGTAATAATGATGAGTAGTGAAACTTTATACTTCAACTGGATTGCTAGAAATGTAGCATATCTTTGATTATCTTTTGATGTCTCTAGATGGTAGTTTGGTTAATTTATGATTCATTTGAATGTTGGAACCTCCGTGTAATTAACTTTACAAGGAGGTTCACTAAATTTATTAAGTTTGCTTTGATTAGAATTATTAGGGTTTGTTTGGTAGCATTCCGGGCTCATGTTGGGTGAAAGTTACTGATTAGTATCGAGCGCGGCGGTAGGTCCGTGGTGATTGGATTTACAACCTAGGCAACTTAAATTGCTAAAATTTTGTAATGGTTAATGAACTTGTAAACTGACACCTTTGGTGCAGTAGGATGGGATGGGTCAAGCATTGCATTTACGCATCTGTTGAGTTGTATTAATGATTCTGTTTGAGATGATCTGTTATATCTATAGTATAATACTATAGTTATTATGTGTGGGGTAACCCATGTTGAGAGGTGGAGGTAGTGGTTGTGGTCCCGGGCTATACCAGGTTACACCACCGTTAGTGGTATAGGAATAGCGAAGTATCCACATGAGAGATCGTAGTACGAGCGTTGGTAGCAGTATGCTTAAAAGAGTTGTTCTCTTCCTGAATTTGAATTTGGTCAACTCTTATCCAGTTGAGATTGATGAGTTTCTCTTGGGTTATTTATTCTTGTGGTTGATGGGTTGCTTTGAGAAAAAATTGGTGTGTTTTCTTTGGCTTAATTTGTCTGTAAAGCAATCATTATTTTCCCAAGCGACGAGTTATTCTTGCGGTGGTGAGAACCGAGTTGATTGTCAAGTTTGACCTTTATTTTGGAGTTTTGTCCTTCTCATTGGAAAGCTTGACCCATTTATCCGGTTGATGTTCTTGGATAATGAAAGTTTCCTTTGCAAGTCTGTAGTACGTGGAAGTTTTGATTCAATATATTTCTTTTGGGTATCTTGAGTGTTGAAGTTGAAAAGTTCTTTTATAAAAGAAAACGCCAAACCCTTTAGCGATGTCATCTCGTGGTTAAGTGGGAGGTTATAATCGGAGAAGTTAGTGAATATGATATGAGTTATCAAGTTGGGACCGTAGTGTGTTGTATAATCGATCCTAACTAAGATCCTCGGAAGGAAAGTTGATTAATTTGATGGTGTCATGTAGTAGTTCTTGTTGAACTGTGATTAGGTGTCTGGCTATACCTAATTGGAATCAATAGAGTTATTAACCATTGTGGAACATTAACGAGTGGTTGATCCTGAGTTGTTTAGTTTGCTAAACTAGTTAGATTATTTGATCTTAATGGATTAATCTAAGCGTGCGAAAAGAGAAATATAAGATGTGTTCGATTTGTCGTCTTGGTAGATATTAATATAGAAATCTTCTTTAATTGGCTATTTGATGATCTTATTTATGCTCGTGGGAGTACAAATAGATATAGGACCATCACTTCGTCCATGATTGAATAATCATCAAAAGTTTATGATAACCTCTAGATTGGAGTTAGTGTGTACTAAATAAGTATGAGCATTCCGAATATCTTGTGTTTCATTGGAAAGGTTTATGATGGGATTTAATAGGTGACATGTGTTTGCTTGATGGTGAGATTGTCGATAATAGTATGTCTTTGATGAAAGGGTTTTGGTGTAACCTTGTAAATTGTGTAGTAGGTTCCTTGAAAATACGGTGGTTGTTATAGTGAGGGTGTAAGAATTTGGTGTACCCTCATTTGAAGAAGAGAGGATAAAGTGAAATGTGATTTGAGTGGTTTTGGGGACTTTATAAAGGAAGAGTTGATGATAACGAACCTTGCTAAGAGTGAAATATTCTTGATGTTAGTAATAAGGTCTACAAGAGATTGTGACGTGTTGGAGTGGTGATGATTCTTACGGAGAGAAAGTAAGTTGATTGTTTTAATAACGGTTAAATGAAATATTTGGAGTTTTGTATTCGTGACCTTTTGGGGACTCATGATTTTTGCAGATAGATAAAATTAGTTGAGCAATGTGACATATGGAAAGGTTCCGTTTGGTTCAAAGTGATGAATGTGTTTTGGTATTAAAGACATCTCTTGTTTGGTTTGACAAGTAATGTTGTAATCAAAGAGATTACTTTCGTTGTGTTAACGGAAAATGTTTACCATAAGTATTTGAGGTTGGAGCTTAAAAAAATGTAATCCATAACTTTCTTGTTGTCTCATTGTGAAGAGTTTCTTGGGTTTGCATAGCAATGTTTTATTATGATTTATGGTGGTGGAAAAATTTCTTCTTGTGGGACTTGTGCCTCGACAGGTGGGCTCGTATCTTGTTTTCTGAGATCCTACTATTTGGTGTCTCTCTTGGTCTCGTGCTCACTTCGAGGAGCCACGATTTCTTGTCTGTTGAACCTTGTATCTTTTTATTTCTTCCTTTTGAATAAGGAAGTAACCAAATTGTGTTGCCAAGTGTTATAAAGAGTAGCATGGTGATTGGCTGGAGGTGTTGAAGTATTTGGAATTTGTTGAGATTTTTCGGGAACCAATCTATTTGAAGAGCAGTATAAAGTGAATTGGTTTCGATTTACAACACCCGGAGAGAATTCTATTTAAATGGAAAGTTGTCGATGAGATAAAAGTGATTAGTGTTGCAACTAGTGGAACTTATTGCGAATTATGATCCAGTAACCTTTGTCCGTGTTGGAATATTGGGATTATCGAAATTATGGACTCTTGATAAACTTATCAGAGTATCGCAATTGGATACTTAGTATGATTGTGCAGAAGTGTTGTGGTGGTGAAGTTTAATGAAAGTAGCGGCGTGGAGGAATCTAAGTGTCATGCTGATTAATGGGATAGCAGAAATCGTTGAACTATTGTCAACTATGACTCAGCCTTAGCAAGTAACCTTATGGGAGTTAAATTATTTCTAAGGATGTCATGGTCAAAGGATATATTTATTTATTGACGCTAGTGATTGGGTATATTTGAATGTCGGTTAAGCGATTAGGGTTTGGCGAATGGGTATATTGTGGTTGTGTAACTGAATTGGATTGGTGTGGATTAGAGAAGGTCTAAGACTTGTGAAATAAATCGTCTTGGGGCGGTTACTTGATTATGTGCGTATGGTAGAATAAGAGTGGATTTGAGTAGTGGAATGATCAGCGATAGTATCCTTTGGGGCTAGTATATGAGAGTGTGGGATGTGAATTTGAAATTTTTCATCCTTAACGGATTAAGGGATGTGATGGTGGGTGAAATCTATATTGAGTTGTGTTGGAAATTATTTTGACAAGTTCATTCGGTAGGAAATTGGCTAGAGTACAATATTGTGGATTGGAAGAGTCTCCCTACATAATTGTGGATTTTGTGTTCGGTGAGAGCATAGGTTTGAGGTTGCCAATTTAAGAGAAATGAGTTAATGCGTTATACGATGATTTGGGATCCTATGGTTTAAGAGAAAGTTGGTTTCTTAAAAGAAAGATTTTGGTAAAGGGTGTGATCTTGGATAGTTAGATGCTTTCTTAGTTCTTACTTGAACTATGTGGTTATGATGGATGTCGATTATAAATTGAGTTGGTTCTTGTCGGTATGTGTGATTCCTACCAGTTAGAAAAAAGGGTAAGGCTGGTTTTCGAGTAATTTCGCTTTTGGCTTGTGTGGCATTATTTCTAAACTGCCTATTTTGGAAAGTGGAAAAGATTTCGTGGTAAATCCATTGATTTTGAATTGGGCTCTTCTAAGAGAAGGTGACTTTGAGTTGGTTGCATTTTGACTCCTTTGTTTTCAGCTGAGTTTTTCTGATAAGTGAGTTGTGGTGAGTTCTTTGTGCGTCCCTTGTTAAAGGAGATCTTGCTTGCTTAAGTAAAGTGATCGATTGAGTGTTGGAACAAGAGTTCTGCGGGTTCTGTGCGGTGATGTACTTGGTACAAAAGGAAGTTTAACCAAAGGTGTGTTGGATAGGTTCCTTAGTCACGGAATATGTAGATTGGCGATCGCTAGGACCGCCTCGAGTACATGCGTGGAGTAATGTAAGGTCTTGTATATTTGGTGATGAGAGTACATGAGAGGTCCGAGCTTGAGTTTTTGGTTAGAGCTGTTGGCCAACGAGTAAGACCTTACCTTTGAGCCCGTGTGTTGAGTGTACCTGTAAAGGTCGAGACTAGTGTTGAGGTGGAAGACCTTAGTATCCGTCAAGGTGTTGTGAGGCCATAAGTCCAAGAGGGAAGCGACTTGTGAATTGGAGTCTCACTTGCGCACACTATCTGGAGTTATTCGATGGGTGTGGGAATGTTGGTAAGCTTTTCTTGTGATTATACCTTGGCGTAGCGTTGTTAGAATTCGGGGACGAATTCAGTTTAAGGGGTAGAATGTAATACTCCAGAGTAGAAATCGGGAGAAAACCAAATATTTTAAATAAAAAGTATTAATTAGAATTTGATCTGGGAGAAGGATCTATTGGGAAACCGTTACTTAAACAGTTATTGGAGGGCTTAGCAGCAAATTTTGGACAGCGTGGGCCAAGGCCTCAGGCCCATGGGCATTTGGCCCATTGGTGGGAGGAGGAGGCCGGCCTTAAGGGGCCAAACCTAGGATGCCCCCCCTCCCCTTTGGCCGCCCCACTTCCCCCATTGGCCGCCCCTCCCCATCTCCCCTTGGCTGCCTCCTTGCTCCCTTGCGCCCCCACCATGCCCCCTGCTGCCGGCGAGGATCGTCCACCCTGCTGCCCTGCTGTTGGAGGAGGAAGGCGAGGCTCTTCGCGGGGCTGTTGTTCAAGAAGGAGAAGGAGGGGAGGGACAAGGAGAGGATCGTCTTCGAGGCTAGATCATCGTCGTCCCGCGGGTCTTCAAGGGTAACGAAGTGTTTCCCCCCGCTGTTTGATGAGTTTTAGTTGCGAATCCGATTAGTTGCGTTAGATCGTCTTGCTGCCGGTAAACGTTCAGTTCTGTCCAGGAAGTTGTGCGACGGTTTTCGCGACCTTAGAGGCAGAATCAGAGGATCCCATCTCCTAGAGTTTTGTAGGTTTTGTTCTTAGCTTTCATTGGCCACCGAGTTCACTCGATTCCGATGTCTGAGTCAAAAGTTATGGTCGATTTAGTTTCTGCTGCCAGAAATCTGACGAGAATAAACTGTCTGGATATTTCCTAAAATATGATAGGGAAATTGGAAGAATCTGAAAGTTCACCCAACTAGGTTATTGTAGATAATTCGATAACCTTTTCAGATTGTTAAAGAACGATCAATTCGGAGTTATATCTCAAAAGTTATGGTCATCTGAATATTGCTGTTGGACTGCTGTCCAGAGACGGTTTTCTGTCAGTAAGTCGGTGTTCTGCAGTGTTAAAGATTGTCGTTTTTGCGTAGGTTGAAGGTAGAATTGGGTCTGGGCCTCTCCTAGAAAGTTGTAGATATCGTAGTTACCTTTCATTTCCGACAAGAATCAAGTCATTCGGACTTCGGTAGCCAAAGTTATGAATTTCTTAGTATTTCGGTGTTTCTGGAGAGAAGCAGAATTACTAGTGTTGGTTAACATGATAGAAGCGCATATTTAGAGGGGTTTCCAGAGGGTCTCACCATAACGAAAAACGAGGCTAATCCTCTTAGCTTTCAGGAAAACTAAAGATCACTAAATTTGGACGAACGTAGAGAAGGTTATGATAGTTTTAGTGCGCTGTCCAGAAAGGGTGACGTGAAATCGATGTTTTGTTAATCAGCTTAAAAGTGATTTTAGAAGGCCGAATCAGGGAAGCTCACCAACTAGGTTTAGATGGGAAATTTGATTGCCTTTCAATGAAGTCCAAGAACACTTAATTTGGACCACCGTACGGAAAGATATGAATTTTAGAACTTGACTGTTCACAGAAGGTACAGAACAACAATTAGGAATTTGGAGTCGGGTTTGGGTTGCGAGCTATTGCTAGTTGTGTTTGTTTTTAGAATTCATGTGGTTCGTTACTGTGGTCTTAGTCTATGTTCTTGATTGAATTTAGGTGGGGGAAGAGTACCGGAGGCGGCACCGACTTCACGTTCCTAGTTCTCA
Organism: Ampelocalamus luodianensis; assembly: GCA_036346255.1. Classification (NCBI taxonomy): domain Eukaryota; kingdom Viridiplantae; phylum Streptophyta; class Magnoliopsida; order Poales; family Poaceae; genus Ampelocalamus; species Ampelocalamus luodianensis. The sequence goes on along the minus strand of JAYEVH010000157.1, from coordinate 27,051 downwards.
CGTGGTTAAGGCAAGTGCATTGTTTGATTCGTGATTGTGTTTGATTGGTCATGATTGTGTGTTTCTCGATATGTGGTAGCATAGTGAGATTGTTGGCTTGATGTTGATTTAAGATTGGTGGATCGTCATATATGTCCAGGCTCTATTGTTATATGTTGTTACTGTCTTGTGGTAATTTGATGATGATTAACTGATGAGCATGTGCATATTGAGATCATATTGAGGCTTGGTCATGTGGTGACCAAGTATGTTTCCTTTGAGATTCCCGTCATGAAGGTGACGGGCCCGAGATCCCCACACTCGTGGAGTGTGGGCTTGAGGTCCCCATTACTTGCGGAGTAATGGGCAATTGGTCCCTGTGCGTGCGCGCACAGGCATGGGTATGCGGCGGCGGTTGCATACTGCATTACGGTGTAATGCACACGAAAGATAAAGAGAATGGATCCTGAGCATTGCATCGCATGTGAAATGTTTTGTGGTTGATCTTCTATATATTGATGCTTGATGTTATGACTTCTATTTCGTACTTGCTGAGTGCATGGACTCACTCTTGCTTTGTGGTTATTTTAGGTACAGAGCCAAGAACGACATGCAAAGGGGAAGTAGATCGCTAGTCACACACATGCCACATGAACTAAATAAAGTTGAATGATCTTGGATCGTAATTGTTTTTAGTAAATGGGCGAGATGCTCAAAGGTTTATTATATCTTGTGTCTTGAGGTGATTTAAGTGTAATAATGATGAGTAGTGAAACTTTATACTTCACTGGATTGCTAGAAATGTAGCATATCTTTGATTATCTTTTGATGTCTCTAGATGGTAGTTTGGTTAATTTATGATTCATTTGAATGTTGGAACCTCCGTGTAATTAACTTTACAAGGGAGGTTCTGCCGAAATTTATTAAGTTTGCTTTGATTAGAATTATTAGGGTTTGTTTGGTAGCATTCCAGGCTCATGTTGGGCTGGGGTGTTACAGATCATTAGGTATCGGTTTGTCAATTAAACCTTGATCGGTAGAAAATTGCGTGTATGCGATTGTGATTTGCCGAGGAGAGACTAGTAGAGCTAGGTAGTTAGTATTAGCTTAAATAGTATATCGGAGATCGATTGATGGATTTAATCATGGTCATATGCCCATGAGTCGGTGGATTTCGTGTAATTATCGGATGGGTTGTTTATTTGGAAGATCGTGAGTTCGGGCATCACTCGATGGATTAACTACCTTGATAATGTATTAGTGGAGGTTAGTACGGGATTTAGATCAAGATATGAGAATATGATTGGAGAGTGTTATACATGTGATTGGATTCAACAGGAGAATCGATTAAGTATATGAGTATGAGAAGGTTAGATTTGTCGGTAGATGTTTTCCTTAGGAAATAAATAGAAAAGAAAAGAAAATACATATACACCACTTGTCATGGTAGAGGCTAGGTCATCCTACCTATAAAAAAAATTATTTAATGCAGTAGCAAAATCAGAAAGGAATTATTTTTACACGAAAAAGTCTTTTAACTTCAATAATTCATAACTAATTCATATGAACTCCAAATGGGGTGATTCAATTTTTATTGATCTTAAATTTTAATTACCTTTCATGCCATGTAAAGATTATCCCTACCACTGTTCTACAAATTTTCGCGAAACAATTAAATTCAGATGAACAGTAACTGGACCATGATTTTTCCGCATTTTCGAGAAAACTGATTTTCAAACTATTATAACTCTCTCATATAAACTCCAAATGGAATAATTTTTGTACCTAAATTCATCTAAAATCATAATATATCTACCGTATAAATTTCATGCATTTTGGAGCAATTTGAGTTTTTGGCTATTTCTCGGTGTTTATTCGATATCGCTTTTCTTTAGATTCCGAGTTGCCGGAAGTATGAAAGTAAATAACCGAGAGTGAGCAAGTGAACTACCAGCAAGGCAAGCATCATTTGAACTTTCTTTTGCATCATATTTGATCCCAGTTTTGGTTAAGTTAGTGCAATGATAATTGCTTGCATGCTATTTTGATTATGTAAATATTTTTGTGATGTGTAGTTTAGTTATGTCCTATGCTTGAGGTTAATCTTGAATTATGCCAACTCCTATATGCTTAAGATAGGATGTGTGAATTATGGGTTATAGAATTGCTTAGCCATGCAAGTCTAGACACGGTAGTTCGATCGTCGGGAATAACCCGGCGGTTTTGGGATAAACGCAACTCTCATTTTATGATTTATACTTCAGATCTTTGTAGCTGTTTTATGAGTTAAATTTTGTCATTTTTAAATGAGCTTTTGGTCTGGACAAGTGTTGGTTAGTGATGGTGCTTTGTGCACGAGCATTGGGTAAGTGGAAGGACTTATGCGGACAATTGAGGACCGAACTTTGTGCGTCGTTAATTCAAGTACACTCGTCTGCCACCTGCGGGTTGGGAGCCGTATGGTTAAGTAGGGGGAGGGTTTTATTGTGTTAAGTCCTTGGTGGTGTAAGGGGCATAGCGACCGTGAAATCCTATGTTCCTTAGGAGCCGATGTAATCCTTTATAGTGTGCAAGAGAGCGCTAATTCTTTTTGTTTTGATTGCATCGGTATTTCCAATATAACTTGTGAGACCCCTAGCAAGTGCTATCAGACGCTTGTACTAGGCAAGTAACCATCTCACAAGGGGGACTTAGCCTAATGGGATCTTCTTGCTAAAAACGACCATATCTTGATTTACCCGGCCGACACACCATAGGAAGTGTGCTATATTCGGAGGCATCTGGAGGCTAACGGGCTAATCAAGTCGTGTGGGTAAAGTAGTACACCCCTGCAGGGTATCAATCTATTCGAATAGCCGTGTCCACGGTTATGGACAACCGCTTGAGTTCGGGAGTTAATATTGTTAGACTTTTAATTCAAATTATGGGTGAACTTGGTATTCGTCATGAACGGGATGTTCATGTGTTTAGTACATCAAAGTGGGCTGCCACTTTGGTCTTTGTATGATTCAATTGTTTATTACTGAAATGCTTTACTACATGCTTTACTTCTACTTCAAATCTTATTTTAAAATGGGCACATGAAAACTAGTATGTGTAGGATGTTAATTGTTGCGTCTCTTTAGCAAAACTAAACCAATATGAGCCATCCCTTGAATGACCCTTATGCATAACTATTTTTATTTGTGCAAGACTTGCGAGTACACTTGTACTCAGCCAGATGTTTGCTGGCCTTTTCAGGTGAGGAAGAATATGAGTCTGACGATCTTGTTAGTGTTGGCTTGGGTGACACTAACGAGTAGTGTGCTATCATTTAACCCCGATCGGTTGCCGATGGGTGATGGGCATACCACTCACGGTCTTTGCTTTATTTATTTGCTTCATTGCTACTTGATACTTTACTTTGAATTTGGCCGGTCGGCCGTATGTAATAAGCTGTAGACTTTGACTATTATGTAGTATGTCTTTTGATCTCTTGTTGTATGCGTTGTATGGATGTAATCAACGTTGTATGAGGGTATGAGTATATTGGTCGTTGATCTTGGGAGCCAATATAAGTCATACTCGTTGTTGATGAATTCCCATTTAACTCACTAAGTGTAGTGCTTCGAATCGAAAGAGAACCGATAATCATGTAGCGCTCGCAAATGAGCAGCACGCATGATCGTTGAGGCTCTAGTATTCGGCCAAGCCTCTCACTTGGATAGAGTTAAATTGGAATTCATTTACCGAGACCCGTGATTATGTCCCTAAGACCTTGTTTAATCTCGGTCTTATGGAGATAATTACCGGGGTCCCCACACCTACCAGGTGGAGGGGAGGTAGTTCCTTACTCCCCACCTGCACTTTGTCAGCCTTGTGAGATCCCACGACGGATATCTTCGTCGTGTATCTCGCGAGCTGTTGGAGGCCCGCTGGAGGATCTACACCCTGGAGGATGTACAACATCGCACCGATGGTGGCTCAGGGGCTCTTCTCCCAGGAGCTATTGTATGGGGAGGATGCCATACTAGTGTCTACTGAGGAGCTACCGCAGCCCACCATCCGCATCCAGACCCGCACCCGATGTCCCCGCGTATTGTACCCTTCATCCAAGGCTATCGTGTCGACCTTTCTGTACCCATCGCTTCGTACGAAGGGGTACTTGGCACTGTTCATCTAGGTCGAGAAGTGCCCTTGCTTGCCGTCTTTGCTTGGTTAGTGGGGCCGGTGGGCCGCCACTACCACAATAACTTAATTTGGTTTTCGGAAATGCTATATGTTAGTTGCATGTGTGTTTTGGGTGATATCGTCAAATTTTCTTTTTTTTTCTCTTCAAGATTCTGGGCGCCTTAGCTCTGCCACCATCTCTGGTGAAGCCAACCGCTATCATCTAAGCTGGCTCACCTCATATGAGGAGGAAGTGGCGTGTGGGAGGCAGGGTTAAAAAGATTTTTTTTTAAATAATCTATATTTTATTATAAATTACAAATATAATCTTGCTTTTTTTATTACAGAATATACCCATGTCGCCACCCGTTGGCGGCGACTACTAATCACCACCGTTGGCGGCGGGACCCGATCATGCCAAGTAGAGGCGTTGCATGTCTGCCGCTTGTTGTTAGGCGACGGTGGCGATCGTAACCATTGGGCGACGAGCTCATCTCTGTTGTTTTTGAAAATAATATTATTTTTAAGAATCAATTACAAAATATATGTAGTCGCTAAAAAAAATTACGAAAATATGGAACTTATCGCTAGTTTAGCGTGAATGGAGGTCCTAGTCGCATTATCACTTAACCTTAGTTTCGCGATCGTAATCATACCTCAAGCGTTGTCGATTAATTCTCCAAAAATTAATCATAGTACAATAACATACTACGATGACAAAGTGTTATTGTGAGTGCAACAGATTTGGTACCATTTAAATTATATGAAAATCAAAAAGTGGCTAAGTGGAACATGAAAAATGAAAAACTGGCTGGATATATGTGAATATATTTTTAATTTATGTCGTGTATTGTTGTAGTAAGGTGAATATTGTAAGAATTTTGTGAGGACGATTGCGGTTTTAATGATTAAATGCGTATGAAGGCAAGCGATATTACAATAAGAATGAATGTTTCATCGAACTCTGAGGCGCCTTCCTCACATCCACTAGTTCTGGAAAAGTTTGGTGTGTGAAAGGTCACGACTAGCGGCACGATCGCGAGCGGCGGTCTCATGGGGAGACAACCAGTCCTTCAAAAGTTTGCGGATTTTCTCCCATTCCTTCTCCTTGTCCATGTTTTCTACTTGGTGGTCTTGGTGTGGAGTTCTTGGATGAATTGCGCTGTATTTATAGGTACAACGGAGGAGTGGTAGCGGGCTCGAGAAAAGGCGGCTCGTTGGGTCACATTGTCTGCAGCTACTTCGTATGGTCATGTCACGAGAAAAAGCTGGTCGTCGGGTTACATCGTCCTCAAAAGCTACCTCGTCCGTCATGTCCTCGAGAAAAATTTGGGTCGTCGGGTTACATCGTCTGATAAAGCTACCTCGTCGGGTCATGCCCTCGGGATCAATATCTGCGTCGTGTGGTCACACCGTCTGAGAAAAAGCCGCTCGTTTGGTCACATCGTCCGAGCGCGGCTAGTCGGGTCACGTCGTCAAGAAAAAGCATTCCACGAACACGTGTTGCACGAACGAGTGGGAAGTACAACGCGAAAGTATTACATGCATCACGTACGCAAAAGTATGACATGCATCACATACGCAAAAGTATTACATGCACCACATATGAAGTGCAAAATTTAAGTATGACATAACGAACAAATGTACCCGTAGCATCCCCTCCCCCTACTAGCTCCATACTAGGCCCCGCCAACCGCACCCCCATCATCCCCTCCTCCATCACCACGGCCCACTCCACCTCCGTCTCCTCCCCTACGGGCTCGCTTGGGCCCCCTCCTCTGTGCCCAGGTGTCGGGCCTCGGCCCGACAGGAAAGACGATGCTGAGCCACAGTGCAGCGACGGGACCGAGAGGCGAAGGGGGGCGAGCGGCTCTGTGTGGTGGTACCGCGCGCGGCGTCAGGCTACGCAGAGAGAACCTCAGCCGAAGTGGGCTGAGGAGCCGGGTAGTCGTCCACCAAGAAGTCGTGGCCTTCCGCCATGTAAGTTGGAGAGGACCCTTGGTCATGCGGAATTGGACCTACACAGTAAAGTATTGTTAGTCAATTAACAAAAACACGATGTATGCTGACAAACGGAGATGTTACGTACTCTCAGCTAACGCCATAGCGTGCGCGAAGGCGTCTGTAGGGTAGTATGGCACGCCGTCACGCGCCTCGTGTGTCGAGAGTGTGAAGGCAAAGGGTTGTGGAGGACCAACGTAGAGCGGCGCTGTCAGTGTACGGGGCTGTGCCCAGGCGGACCCCCCAGCCTCCTCAGGCCTCGGCGGACAGGGCCTGCTCGAGCATCCGGCCTCGTCAGGGTTTGCCGGTGTCGGACGTGGCCTAGCTGACCCTCTCGTCGGTGGCTCTTGCCGGGCGATGCAGCCTGACGGGCGTATCGCTGTCGACCGTGCAACCGCGGTATCAACCTCCGTGTAGCTGGCGCCGCGACAACGAGCCGAAAATCGTGCGGCTTGATCAGCCACACGGCGCACCATCTGGGCCGTCTCTCGCGTGTGCCTCGACACCGTCCGATAACCTCTCGAACCCATGACCGAAGCGATCGTCAGTAATCTGCGGCGATGCTCGCCTACACGGAAAACAAGACCTGGTGAAATATGTAATGGCAGAGGCCTAAACTGAAGTATTCGAAGTAGGATGTAACGTCTGCGCGCAGGCACGTCTGCGCGAAATGCACGGTATGTGTGCGCCGGTGCCGGACACGTGGTGCGGCGCATCTGCGGCAAATCACGAGCTCAGTGCGTGTCAGGAGCGTGCGGCGGAGGTACGCGTCGTAGGTCGTAGGGTCGTAAGCCGTGTCCTCCTGCACACGGTCATCTAGTGCGCCGGCCCACTGGACCACCCAGTCGTTCATCCTACCACCCCAGTTCGTACCGCGACGAACTCCCTTCCTACTGAACCTGCAAGACGTAACATGTAATTAGAAGTCATGCGTACTAGACGGCGACAAATAGCGGGGATGTTTGTCGATTACTCACGCGTGCGCCGCCGGGCACGCGGCCGTCGGTATCGGAACCTCTGCGTAGGCGGCTGTCGCATCACGCGATGTGCCGCGTAGTCCTCAACGTAGATGTCGAAGACGAGCACCCTGCGGGTGAGCCATTAGTCCCGGCCGTGCAGGCACAGGGAGGAAAGCCCGTGAGGAGCGCGGCGGCTAACTCCTCGGGAGTCGGCGCCAGCGAGCGTCGTCGCCGTGAGCGGTCGAGCGGCTCCACGAGCGGCTCGTGCGCGCGTGTGACCCGCACGTCGCGCAAACCGTACTGCGAAGAACACAAGACGACATATTAGATTGAACGATCGATAATATTAAATAATAAGTCACAGAAAATAATACGTACCCATCGCGGCACAAAGGGAGCCCATAGTCGGCCGATCAACCTGCGCCTCGAAGTACATCTCACGCCCGTAGAGAGCGTAAATCAACAAGGGTCGTCCGAGGCTAAAGCGCTCGAGCGACCACAAGCGCAGCAGAGAGGACACCGTGAGGATGGAGTTCGCCGCGATCGAAGCGAGTCGCACAAGCGCGATAGGTGGCGGCAAGTACACCAAACCCGGTGATCTGCGTGGCCTCTCCGTCGGCGATAGCCACGGCGTCTGCGATGAGCGTAGCGTCGGCGGTGTCGCCGTGGTACGGTGGTAAATAGGACCCACCGAATAGCCACGGCAAGTATGCCTCAGTGCCGTGACACTCTGCCGTGCGTCGCGTCGAGTCCATCCGCTGCGGTTGTGTACAACAAAAAGAAAGTAAGATCGTACTACAAAAAGAGTGCACGGTTCGGCGCGAACATCGTCGAACACGTGCAGCTGCGATACCACCGTTAGGACGGGCCGTGCCTCTGGGTCTCCGGGAAGATGTAGTACTGCCGCGCCGCGGCGAAGGACTCCTGAAACCGCCTGAATGTCCTCACGCCAGTTCTCCGGAGGCTCCTGCAGGAAGCGTCGGGACCGCAAGAGCTGTCAACAAGGACCGGTCGAATGGGAAGCGTCGAGACCGCTCTGGGCGGCATGGACGTTTGCGGGTGCTGCCGGCTCATCCTCGTCGTCACCCGCGGGTGCTGCCGGCTCGTCCTCGTCCGTGGCTTTGCACCATCCGGCGAGTGGTAGTATCTGCAGCACCGAGCACGCAAAACAACAAAGGTTAGTACGACATGTGCGTTTCGTGATAACATAGTGCCAACGAATGCTAACTGGTTGCATCGGCGTGGGTCTAGCCTCCGTGGCCACCCGAGGTGTCGCGTGCGGACCACCCCCACACGATCGCGTCGGCGCACTGCAGGATGAGGACACGACGCGGCGCGATGTAGCGGTCGATCGCTCTTCCAAGAGAGCGAAACTCGATCCGATCCGTGAGCCATACGCAAAACAAATTGAAGGTACAAAATACATGGAAATATTACATGAAATGTAAAACAGGAGTAAATTTAACTTGTAAACAATGAAACCAATACAAAGTACATACTGCGGAATCGCTTACATAAGCAATACGAAGTACACACCGTACCCACGACAATACAAATTATATAGTAGCAGAACTGTTACATAAACTTTCAAAATTACATAGTGGCGGGGCGGTTACATGAACAATACAAAGTACACATGGCAATACAAATTATATTGTACGAGCGATGGCGAAACGATTACATAAATAATACAACGTACACAGGTCCCACTTTCCACATCGCAAGAAGCGGTGCCGCAAGCCATGGCGAGCCTACTCCTCGGTGGTGCCTTGCATCGTCGGTGTGTGGCCCTCTGCCGCAGAGCCGCGGCGTTGACCCAACGCCCGGCTTGTGCCGTCCATATCATTGGTATCTGCCGACTGCCGACGCCCCTTGCCACCCTTCAACATGTCAAGGTGCGGAATCGAGATCCTGTTTGCAATGTCCTCGGTGGCGAAGTTACCCACGACCACGAAGCCCTAAGCTCACGGTCAAGCCCGCACCACCCCATCGCCGAGTACTCCGACACAAAGTTGGACGGGTCTATGCGCACAATCCCGCGCGGCGAGACATGGGAGCATGGCTTGTGTAATAGCCTCGGTTTGTTGCATGTACAATGAGGTTCGTTCACATGATCTCAAGCCATACCTCATGCGTGACAAAAGAACGAGCCGTCCCAAATCCGGCTCTATCCGGAGGAGCACGCGTCGAACGATGCTCCGTATTGCCCATCACGTGCCGTGTGCGATCGGCCCTTCTCATCTTCGCTGTATGTATGCCGTAATCTTGAGCGATCTGTTGTTTGAAGGTTCTTTGGCATGAAGTGCGGCATTTGAACGCCTCTCCTGAAATACCCGGTTGTCTTTATGCGTAACACCTTCCACGATGGCGGCGAGGCTGAGAGCGGAGGCCCCTAAGAACCCGGTTGTACACCTCGCAAGGTTAGTCGTCATTATTCCATAACTCGCCCCATCGGTGTCGTGCGGCGATGACCACTTCTCCAATGGCGCCCTCGATCCGGTCGCGAGGTCCTCCGCCGCTCAAAGAGTTCGGACTCGTCCGTGGTTCATGTTGTCCGCGTGTTTCTGTTGTGCTCATCCAATAGCACCCATAAGGCGTCAAATTTTAGTTCTTTGGTTCTGCATAGCGGCCTCTTGAATAGCTTCACTAACGATTGCTTGGGAACTTCTTAAAGAAGTTCGCCTAAGTGCCGAATGCACCATCTACTCCTCATATCCGACCAAGGAGCGGCTCATCGGGGTCTTCTTGCGGTTTTCTTATGGCCTTGGCATCCCGTGTGGCGATCGTGGATCACGCACACACGGGGCGACCTCCAACAACTCCCACCCTTAGATGTCGAAGGAACCACAACCGGTGTCGTAATTCTCACCTTCGGCGAATCGATGGCCAATGGCGGGGTGATTATTCCGTCAACGCCTATGGTACATTATGATTTGCCCCTTGTATTTCCGGTCAAAAGGTCCCGTCAGCGAGATCACGGGCAGCATATGACTAAAAGCCTCGTCACGGGCCGAAGGCTAAGAAGGCCCTTTGCAATATTAAAAACCCGCGGTTTTTAGATGGCATGTCTCTTACGGCGATGTCGTTCCCGAGTTTCTCTCTGCGGCACCTCGGCATACGGGAAGGTTGTCATCGCGCCTCAAAAGATCAAACCGTCTTTCTAAAGCCTTTTGCCCGCACGCCACGCCTTTGCGTGGCTGATCTTGTACTTGAATTTCTTATCGATGGCCACCATAATGTGCTTGGCCTCCACATCCTTCTTCTCTACTATCTCTCCATACATCAAATTGGCTACGAAGGTCGGCGTTAGGTTACGATGTGCGGACAAAGCGATGTTGAGCATGCGAGTGCGCCTCTACCTTAGAGACAATCCGGTGAGTCTCATACTTTGGTCTATGTGCGTGCACTCGCCAAGGACAATTGGCTTGCTCGCGCTTGCGATTATCGCTCTGGCTAGATTTTATGACCCAAAACGTCCGCTGCATGGACATAGCCCACAACATAATGGCATCCTGGAAGGATGTCTTATCAGCAAACATTGAGTGCAACCGAACCTCAGTAGCATGGTACTCCCACGGCGATTCGTGCTCGTCGTGCGTACTTACACCCTCAACGTCAAATCTATTCCATTCCTGGGGGATGGGAGCTCCGTCCTCATCAGAACTATCCTCGTCGGCCTCCTGTAGAGCTTCCTCTTCAGCCAAGGCCATCCGGTCATCGCTATCCATTTGACGCAATATGTACTCCATGTGCTCTCCTTCATCAGCTTGTCCTGTAGGCTCACCATGCGGTGCCCGATCTTCTTCTTCTGCATTTTCGCGTCGGGCTCATCACAAAGCAACATCCTTGAACCCTTCCTAATGCCTTCCTCCACCTCCTCTTCTTCACCAACATCTGAGCACCAGCTGCTCCCACCACGAGATGATATCCGACAACGGTCCTGCACGACTTCTTTTGGGCATGGTTGCACAAGCACTACACACTCATATTCACGGCGCCTCTGGACTTCTGAAGCCCTTCCACCTGGCCGTGCGCATCGGTGTTCTCAACTCCCATCGATGTCAGTCGGAGCCGGCTCTAAAGCCCTTGTATGACGGCGCGCACACCTCGGGGTCAAGGAGAAGCTACGGTGAGCGATACATCACATCTGCGATCGTGCATTCTCGCCGTGCGGGTGTACTAGAGTGGCTTGAGAAAAACTACTCAAGTCAACACCGCGACGGACCTTCACGAGCGGTGCCAACACCGTAATGCACTTTCAATGTAGTGGGTACAGGCATGACTTCATCAGTATATATACGCAAATATTTTTAATATTACAACTAGTCGAGATCAACGCACGACATGCAACCACTACTACATTGTATTTTACATTTCTAAGGCTCTTCGTCTATAAATCGGCAACTACACTACATCATGATCAACACCCCGTTCATTCCAAAGAAGTCATCATACTAATTTACCTCTACTACGTAGCTATTCAACCTCTGCTAATTTGTTCATACTAATTTACCTCTACTAATTTGTTCGTACACCTAATTCATAGTCTACCTAAACCTAATTTTTTCCTCAACCTAACATCCTAATTTTTTCCTCTACCTAACATCCTATTTTTTTCCTCTACCTAAAATCTCTACCTAAAATCTCTAACAGACTAAAATCTCTACCTAAAATCTCTAACAGACTAAAATCTCTACCTAAAATCTCTAACAAATTAAACTACATAAACTAATTACCTACTACAAAATGTACATTACAAAATCAAAAAACTTACCTCCGCGAAATCTTCTTCTCCCTTCCCCCTCCCTCTTCTTCTCTCTTTTTCTCTCTTTTTCTCTCTTTTTCTCTCTTCTTTCTTCCTCCCTCTCTTTCCCTCTTTCCCTCTTCCTCCCTCTTTCCCTCTTTTCCCTTCTCTGCTTCTTCTCCCGAGCGGCGTCGGGGACATGTGCGTCGTTTATAAAGCCCCTCCGATCGCCCAACCGTTCGTGGCGGAGGCTCCTATCGCCAGTGTTTGGCGGCGCAGTGTGCCCAGCGGTTGGCGATCGCACGCAGTGTGCGCCTAACCATTGGGCGACTGTGTCCTGTCGCCCAACGGGGTGGCGACTGGGTCCTATCGCCCAACGGGGTGGCGACAGGGGTATATTCATGTAATAAAAAAAAGGCAAGATTATATTTGTAATTTATAATAAAATGTAGATTATTTTTAAAAAAAAATCGGGTTAAAAATATCGGCCGGTGAAAAATCTGTGAAAATCATTTCTATCGGACTGGTAGAAACTCAAATCGGTTCCAAAAATTTCTGTTTGCACAAATTTTGTTAAATATAGAAGAAATTTATGCCGAAATTTATTTTCAAAAAATTTGGCCGATATTTTCAACAGATTTTCGGTCAATTGTTTTTAAAATTCAAATTTTGATTTGAAAATTTCGCAAAAATTTTGATTTTATTAGCCAGGCCTACGGACACCAGTATTCAAAACCTTAGTAGGAGGGCGATCGAGATTGAGAGTAAAGGCAATGGAGGTGCATGCAAGGATTGTAGTCGTGTTGTTAGGGTTGGGGGAGGCTAGTGGATGAGTTAATTTCTTATACAACTGTATTAGCTCTAATATATATCTGATCCATCTCCACCGTTATAATCTAGACCCACCACAATCAATAGAGTAGATTTTTCTTTTTTTTTCTTCAATTAATATGATAGTTTCTAGCCCTTAAGACTGATTGTAGTGGTTCATTTGCCTCTGAATAATATAATAGATGGATAGAAGATAGACATATCTAGTTTAATCTTGTTATATACCATCGGCACTCGAATTTTTTGCCGATACGGTCATTTTTTGAAGCGTATTTACACATATGGCAACTTTCGAAGTGTATTTGCAAAAATAGCACGTCGGGCGCACGGTGAACCTGCGCCCGCGCTCTCAGCGTGACACCTGCGCGCGCCCGCCGCCAACTTCGGCCGTGGCGCGAGCTCACCGCGCGCCCGCCACCTCGACTCCGCCGCGCGCCACGTCGGCCTTCCGGAACTGCGCGCCAACGTCCCGGCGCGAGCTCGGCTGCGCCAACCACCGAAAAAAAGGAAACACTATGCCCTAGGTTAGCCGGCGGTTAGTTTAGGTTTAGGGTTAGGTTAGGTTTAGTAATTAGATTAGGTTAATTACATAGTTTAGATTCTGAAATTTAAAAGAATTTTAAAATATAGGAAATGAGTTCTAAAAATTATGAAAATTTTTATGTAACTCTTGACATCGTGTACTTATTTGTGTAAATTTTTTGTAATTTTATCTATTTAGAATTATTATCGCTACTTAGTATCAATTGTTATCAGTATACTCGCTTGTTTGAGATTAAGGTTTCATAATTTCATGTGACTTGAAATGTATTTGAGATTTGTCGGTAGTGGCCATCTTTTCCACCGCCATCTTTTCCACCGCCATCTTTTCCACCGTCCCTCCTCCTCCTCCACACATCATCGCCTCATCCGAAATTTGGCGCCAATGTTTACGAATTCAGCATGCGCCGCGACTCCTTCTCCACTCGACTATAAATACCAAACTCGGCACTCGCTCTTCGCTCATATCAATTGCGTTTGATTCTTGTTCTTGCGCTCGTCGTTTGAGAACTCGAGAGAACATAATTAATTTTATTGGGATATTAAGCGTTTTCCTTCTTCTAAATAAACAAGCGTTGATTTATTACTTCCCCATCGCTCGTCGCTCGGCGTTGATGTATTACTTCCCTCGAGGGCTAATTGATTACTTCCTCAGAAGAAGCGGGTAATTTGTGTTATGCTTTTGCCGTTTCTCGATCGACTAGTCGTAATGAGATAATTTAGAGGTAATTAATTAGTAAGTAATTAGTTAGTTGACTAGTAATAAATTAGTTTAGTGCTAATTAATTAGTCGTAATTAGTTTAGTAGTCATCATTACAGTATTAAGTAAGTGAAAATGAAATCTTGATATTTTTAGTGGTAATTAATCAATCGTAATTAGTTAGTTTAGAGGTAATTAATTAGTTGTAATTAGTTAGTTCACTAGTAATGAATTAGTTTAGTCGTAATTAGTTTAGTAGTCATCATTACGATTATAGTAAGTAAGTACAAATAAAATACTCGTAATTTTGTAGTGGTAATTAATTAATCATAAGTAGTTAGTTTAGATGTAATTAATTAGTCATAATTATTTAGTGATTGTTGTGGCTTTAGGTATTTTCGAACATGCAAGATTTCTTTGGTGTTTTTGGCGATGGGCTCGTGCGGGCGGACACGATGGGTTAGACCTATCGAAATGCCGAGTACAAGGTGGTCGGCGGAGGGCTCCACACGATGAATATTCACGGTGCGAAGTCTGCATCAGGAGGAGTTAAATCACGGAGCCAACGGCGAAGAAAATTATGATCGAGCGATCACACGCACGAATTATGTGTGGGAGCTCGTAAGGTGAATGGAAGCATAGGATGGAGCGGTATATGGAGATTGTCTCTCGGCCAGGCGGTCATTCACGGGAAGCCTATGGTGTGCGTAAATTTCGTACATAGGGCATCGGAAACCACGATGATGCGAGAGGCCTCTACAAGCCGACAAGCGCGATGCGAGCACGAAGATGGCAGCCGCGGAATGTCTTTGCCTCGGAGAGAGTCCGTGCCTAATTTTGTGCCAAGCGAGGCGGAAACATGGTGGTCGGCCGCATCGGCGCCACAGTATCTGGACGAGCCTCTCGGGTTGGAGTCAGGCGAGGACAGACCCAAGCTCGGATGAGTGCAAGCGAGGGCGCACATGGCCGGTGGTCGCCACGTGGCATCAAGACTTGATGATATCGAGTGCGTTAGCTCGTACTACCGCAAGAAGAAGGCTCGGTGGGGTTTGAAGCCGACACCCTCTTAGTTGGGCGGCGCTTCCACGACAAGGGGCGTTCAACAAGCTATAACGCGGTATGCCACTGTCCATCGGCCGTGTGTACAGAGTGCACGGTCCAACCGGAAAATGCGCGATGAAGTGCGTAGTAGAAGGCTGCCACGGCAAGATCGGCGCTCGCCGAGCAAAGATCTTGGTCGATCTTCACGATCAAGGAGTTGATCGACCACGATTGCGAGCTTAGTGAGCCCTGCGGCGACATCGGGCGTGACTTCGCATATGTTGCAAACCTCATCACGCACCTAGTTGAGGCGGGCGTGTCTATCTCCCCAAGTGTTGATGTCGAAAGTCGCCAATAAGGTTGGCTATCGATTAGCTACTGCAAGGTCAGCGAGCAAAGTAGAAGGTTATCGAGACTATGCGGGACATACGAAGGCGTACAACCTTGTGCGAGATTGCTTCACGGTGCGAATCAAACCCGGCGCATACATAAACAAGCTTGGCCGTGAAGATCTTTGGCAAAGGCCCAACCGCTTCATCTTGGACCGGGTGTTACGGGCTTTCGCTCGGGCCATCGGGGCTTCAAGTTCTGCCGTCCGTGCTAACCATGGATGGCACTTTCCTACTGAGGAGGTACAAGGGCACCATCCTCACGCGGTGGCGGCCGTCACGAATGACCAGCTTCTCCGATGGCATTTGCCATTGTGGAAGTGAGAACACATCCGGTGGTGTGGTTCTTGAAGAACGTGAAGAGGCGGTGGTGGGAGACCGGCCCAAGGTGCGCCTAATCACATACCGCATCTTGGGTTGTTGGCGGCAATCAAGACCATGCGAGGTTCGACGGATCCATCTCACGATGGAGCGACATGCAATCTAGGTGGTGCATGAGGCATCTTGCATCTAACTTGTTCACAGGTTCCGCGATCGGGAACTCATGAAGGCGTTCAAAGCATTGTGTCTGCGAGAACCGAGAGACGGAAGTTTGAGTCTATTTGGAGAGACCTCGAACAGGACTACGAGGCATACAAGGAGTCCACTCGGAGGGTGCAACCCGATGGCGCCATAAGCTTCTCAGTGGATTAACGCCACGCTCTGGATTGGAGAAATGGTCCCTCCTCTATGACACGAGCGGTGCGAGATGCGGGATTATGACGACCAACATGTCAGAGTCTACAATGGCGTCCTCAAAGGTGTGCGCGCCTCCCTATCACGCGATCGTTCAAGAGACATGGACTCGCCTTGTTGGTTATTTCGTCAATAGAGCCACTGCGGCCAAGCGGCGGATGGGCGAAGGCAGCGGTGGTCGAGAACATGCGAGACACATGGGCCGGAAGATGGAGAGGCGAATGCACGACATCCGGGTGATCGGCGGCCTCGGTAATCTGCGAGATCAAGCCGGCGAATCGTCAACGATCATGCAAGGGGAAAGAAAGCAGCATGCACCACGGGTGATGTGGCGACATGCACTGCAACAAGCGAAGCTCCTCCACAAGCCATGCTCGCCGTGTACAAGGCATGTGCACAAATGCGGCGAATGGCTACACCATACATCTCTGAGTACTACGACATGCGGCACCTATTCGGTACATGGGTGGAAGTTTCACTCGTGCGGCTTGGAAATGAATTATAAGGATCTTTGGCGGACATGGTGCAATGGGGTCCCAACGAGGACTTGAAGAGAACGAGGGGAAGGCGGCGGCGGGCGGCGCTTCGAGAATGACATGGATGCTAGTCAGCGTAGCGTATTAGCCGCACAATCAAGTGCGGGATATGCAAGACCCACAGGCACTCAATGAAGGATTGTCCCAATAGACCTAGCTCGTCCGTCGTTATTCGATGTCGTAATTTCAAGTTTTTCTGTCTTCCTTGTTATGTCTCGATATTTGAATTTTAGGTTTTGGATATTAGGGTTTCATGGTTCCAAATATGCTATACTTTCCCTTACTTTTGAATGTATAAAAAATGCTAAATTGCAAGTCCATTGGAGATGTCGACATGCAATGCACGCGACGCATCCATTAAGCGATCCACTCGATAAAAGGCAGCGATAATGACATGAAGCAATCCACTCGATAAAGGCCACCACAATGATGCATCGACCATTAAGTTACATGGTTCACGAGATTGAACATAATTGCGTAAATAAGGGGCGAGTGCAGGTACATGCTTCTCTGAGTGGTGCCTAATGGTAGATGGTGTCTCGCGCTACCCACATAGAGTGTTGTTCAGGGGCCGCCTCGGGCGTGGGTTGCCGTCATTGTAGTGGCGCGCACATATGCGGCTAGGGTTGCGCGTGCGTGTGTGGGATCATAGGAACTTCCTATGTTTACGACCTCCTCGTTGCCCCTCTCGGCGCATCATTGGCGGAGGTCATCGTTTTCCTCGTTGAGATCGTCAATCCGTGCCTCCAACTCAAAGATCGGTTCCACAATCTATCCACATACACGCAACATGTCGTTCATGGGAGGATCGATCCAGCGGACAAAGTCGCATTTCACCATCTGCTTTGGAAAGGAGGGTTAACGGGAGGCTCTATTAGCGATGCGTAAAGGAAACAACACTAATTGTACCCGAGAGTGTGGGCATCGGAAGAAGCGTCGTCCTCCATCGAAAGGGCCCTCCAAGACACGCACGCGGCGTCCACGCTGTGTCGCATTTCGGCCATACCGGTTGAGCACGCTTGTTCGGCATCAACGGTAGTTAGGCCCAAAGTCCTCCCTCCTTTGAAGGGAAGGTCTTGCTTTGGCGACCCGGTTGGAATGGTCCTATTGTTTAAATGCGCCATGGTATGTCCTACTTTAAATCGCGTGGGCGTGCATTTTATAGCCCGCGAGGTGAGGCTTGTAGATGGCGAGACCAGGCGTGTGACTCCTGCAAAGTAAGGCGTGACAACACTCTGCCGAGATCAGCTTTTGGATCGAAAAGACAAGACTCGCAAAGTAGGACATGGCGTTTGCACGCAAAGTAAGGCGTGACAACACTCTGCGTCCTCGACTTTTGGACCGAAAAGACAAGACTCTCCAAAGCAAGGCGTGGCAGCTCGTAACATCCCAAGTACACACATAACAACCAAAATCGTGTACAAATATAGTAAAATAAAATCGCATAACACGCGATACTACGGCTCACTCTTACGAGTCACTACTCTGCTCTGCTGCTGCGGCTGCGTTAGCGTCGCGGCCTTGTTTTGCGCCGAGCATGACTGTGGATCGTCCACGATCGGGAGCGCGTGTCGGTGCGGAGGGTAGGGAGACCGTTGAGCGAGTGGACGATGGTGACTGCGGGCGGTGCACGGTAGCCGTACATGTCGCCGTGATCGACCATGCCGGCACGGGGACAACTCCGAGGAATTCATCCACAACGGAGGCTATTAAACCACTTTGGGGTTGCGATGCCTGCAACTCTGGTTGCGCGGATGAAGTCAAGCCTTCGACGTAGGGGGCTCCCGCGTACCCGGAGGAGCTCTGGCCTGGAACGTACTGTGGGGCACCGAACCCAGAGGAGCTCTGCCCTGGAACATACTGTGGGGCACCGAACCCAGAGGAGCTCTGCCCTGGAACATACTGTGGGCCACCGAACCCGGAGGAGCTCTGCCCTGAGTACGCTAGAAACCCTGGCTGCCATTGATCGTTCCCTAGCGTCGTGTACTGCTCCCTCACACGAGCTGGGAGGCCCGTATCCTCGTCATCAGTCGACGTGAACTGGTCGTCCCCCCCACGGGCAACTGAAGGCTGCAAGACGGAACGATGTTAGTACAAGTAAGCACTCTAGACGTAAAGTAACAACCTCGTACCTCCCGGATATGCCGCTGCGAATAAGCGAGGCGAGATCACCGATCCGTATACTGGTCCGGACGGCGAAGTGATTCATCGACGAACCTACGCGAGAAACGGCATGATGTTAGCGGCATGTATGGCATAAACCAAAAAGCGAGCGTAAATTTGCACATAGCGACTTACCCGCGCGACTGTCCGCGGATGGCCGCGGAAGCGCTACGGCGCTGCCGGACTCGCTAGGTCATCTTTGAAGACCTAGCGGGTGAGCACGGTCCCCACTTCGAGCCCGATCGCGCGGTGTCGTCCCTCGAGCGACCGCGGCTCAAGTTCTTTACTATTTTCTTCATCTCCGCGAGATGTGCTTCAAAACTTTATACCCGGGGGTTCTATACGAAATTTGAGGCGTCGTCCGATCGCTCTGGACATGCGGCACCGCTCAAGCTGCGATGACATACGTGCGAGTTCATTAACAAAAGATGCGAATGTCGTCAATAAACTGCGAACCAGTCGTAAGTGCCGTCTGGCGTCGTCAAGTCGGAAGCGATGTAGCGATCGTGCGTCGCGCGGAGCTCTCCTCGTGGTGCGTCGGTGTGTCACCTCCTCTGGCGCTCGGAGGAGAATAGTCGATCTTCGCGCGTTAGTGGCACGTACCACTCCATATCGCACCATCGACTCATGGTCGTGCGGGCGCTGCTCATGCGGATATCCACGTGCGCCGTGTTTATCCATGTCATAGTCCACTTCTCGATGCATTTGCGGTCCGAATCGCCCACCCCACCTCGTTTGCATTTCGGAAAGATTAATGTTAGAAAAGAAGATGTAAGGCTGCGAATATTACTCGGATAAAGTTTGACTCACGGGTGTATCTTTCGCTCCGAGAGCTGCGTCAGAGGCGCGGTGATGTCTGAACCAAGCCCATCGCATTACGCTGCCGCCCGCGTAAGGCTCCACCATATGTGAGAACACGGTGGCGGTCGTTCTACCGCAATGCGTCGGGATGCATTGGATGGACGGCCGTGCGGCGCTCGTCGGCGAAACGAGGATACCATACACACGGATGATGTCGCTCGTGCAACGACTAAAACTCGTTGTGGTACAACGGTAGCACCTCGCCGGTCTTGCGGCGGCCGTGCGACGGGCACCGATCCACCGTAAGCCCATGGTGGCGCGTCTCTGGCGTCATGTGGGGTCCAACTAAAGAATGCGGGTGCACCGCTTTCGTATGGTCGGCGCCCAATGGAAGTGCTCCCAACTCCACGGTGCGAGAGCACGTAGCGACGGCTAGGTTGGTAGCGGTGCTACCGTGTCGCGGCGTCACACAACCCGGTATGTGGCGCAAGGGCGGTGATCCCGGCTATCTTGAGGCATCGGCCCGGTCCGCGTCAACCAAAGACTTCGGCGATGGGGATGGTGGGGTTCAAAACATCCCCTTTGATGTTGGAAACATGACCCAACCAAGAGGCGTAGAATGTAAGCAGCGAGTGCGTCCTAACGACCTCGTCGGTGCCCTCGGGCATTTCTGAAATGCCTCGGCCAAATCGGGGGCGCCACGTGCACCCTCGGGATAGATTGGCCAAGCGTTGCTCCACCTGGCCTTCGATCCGCTTTCGCGGGGCCGGAACAAGCGGCACACCTCGGATCGGGAGACCGATCGAGAGCGACACGTCTGTAGGGTGACCGTCATCTCACCCCACCGAAAGTGGAAGGTGTGCGTCTCGGCCTCCACACAGCCGACAAGTGCGGACAGCGAGCTACCGTCGGTGAACCGCGTCGACGGAGACCATCCTCGCAAAGGGCAACAAGCTCGTGCATGCGAAGATCGGGGCGTAACGATCGTCCAGCGCCCACAGTCCCTCCCGCCGGCGCCGAGCGGAGGGCCATCGCGCCAGGTGAGCCACACTTGCACGGTGGTCCTCATCGTAGAATGGTTCCAGTAGCTCCGGTACAGACATGCCTAGCAACACATGCAATAGAGAACATTAGTCGAATATAGCTAATGAACATAAATGATTGTAAATTAATTTCAATTCCAAAATTTTATGTGGTAGTAACAAGTTTCAAACCTTGTGCATGTTCTTAGCCATAGTGCATGTTCTGCTAACACCGAGTGCATGTTCTAAGCCATAGTGCATGTTGTAAGCTATAGTGCATGTTCAGCTAAAGTACAATAAAAAAGGAAACCAACACAATTCTAAGCCATAGTGCATGTTCTGCTAACACCAAGTTAAAAATTAAAAATTTTACGGTCGGGTTCCTCATACTAACACTAAACCTAACAACAATAAGTGCGCTAACACTAAACCTAACAACAATAAGTGCGCTAACACTAACCTAACAACAATAAGTTTGCTAACGATGCGTCAGGGATCTTGCCATAGTGCATGTTACGCTAACACCAAGTTAAAAATTTAAAATTTTACATTCGGGTTCCTCATACTAACACTAAACCTAACAACAATAAGTCCGCTAACACTAACCTAACAACAATAAGTGCGCTAACACTAACCCTAACAACAATAAGTGCGCTAACTTGATGCGTCAGGGATCTTGCCATAGTGCATGTTCTGCTAAGTAGACTAATTGAAAAGAAAAGGCTTTGCTAAGTCTGCTAACACTCTGTCTCCTCAGTTTCGTTTCAATTCTAAGTCTACTAACACTCTATTTCAATTTTGTTTAACGACCTCTAAATATTTTAATATTTTACAGTCAGGCTCCTCACACTATGTAAATCACCGAGTTAAAATTTACAACACTAACAACAATAAGTCTACTAAGTCAACTAATCGCATTGCTAACTACTAAGTATTCTAATTACGTACTAATCACACTAAATCTTCCATCAAAATATACCGACTACATAACTATAACTACTTAGTTTCTACAATAACAAACTACAATTCATCTAATCACATTCTAATCACATTGCTAAACCTACCTAAAACTATAGCCGAATGCGAATGACACTTACTTTTTCTAGGTGCTCATACGATTTCAACTTCTCTCTGGTTGGCTTCTACCTTCTCTGCCACGAGCTCAGTGCGATATGAAGTGAACTACTAAAAGAACGAATGAACCACTACGAATGTAGTCCCGCTAGCTCTCTCCTCCACTGCTCTTAAAGAGAATCGTTACCCCGCGCGCAAATTAAGCCATAAATTTCGGCTCACAATTTGAGACAAGAGACAAGAGGTGACGGATCAATGCTTTGGTGGAAAATACAGAAGTGAGGGCCTCCTTTGCATCTTTTCATAATCAACACATGGCGGGGCCTGGTTCAAATGTGTAAACAATCAACACTGTTGCAAATGGAAGGAGGAGGGCCTTACGCAAATAGTTCAAATGTGTAAACAATCAACACTGTTATGGCCTTACGCAAATGGTTCAAATATAGAGCCCGGAAGGGCCTCTCAAAATGAAGAACCAACGATTCAAATCTTTGCTATCAACACATATTAGAATAACACAATCATATCGATTAACAATAAAAATCTAAACAAATAAAATTATACAAAATTTATACAAACAAATAAAATTTGATACACTACACAAAAAAATTTATAATTTTTCAACTCATTTTATATTTTAAAATTACCACAAATTTTCCTAAAGCTAACCTAATTAACCTTACTTAATCTCTCAATTAACAATTAAATTAAATTAATGCGATGCGAGGCGGGCGCGAGCTCACCTGCGCCGGAGGCGGGGCCATCACCTGCGAGCACCGCGGCACGTGGCACGAGGCGGCGGCGCGCGCACGAGGAGCGGGCGCCTGCCGCGTGGCGGCACGAGGCGGGCGCGGCGAGCTGCGCCCGGCGGCGAGGCGATGGGCGGGCGCGTGGCGGCGAGCGATGGCGCTGCGGTGGGCGGCCAGGTGTGGCGGGCGTGTGGCGGCGGAGGCCGGCGCGGGTGACCTGCGCCGGGTAGTGAGCGGCTGCGGGGTGGGGCGAGCGCGTGGCGCGGAGAGCGAGCGCCGCGGGAGGCGGTGAGTGGCGGTCGCGCGCGAGTGAGCGAGGCGGTGGTGGCGCGCGGAGTGAGCTGCGCGCGCGGGTGAGCGCGCAGTCGGCGCTCCCATCGCGGGCGCGGGGTCACCGTGCGCCCGAGGTCGCCATTTTTGCAAATACGATTCGAAAGCTGCCATATGTGTAAATACGCTTCATAAAATGACCGTATCGGCAAAAAATTCTCGGCACTCGTGTACATGTCATTGTATACTAGTACAGCAAATAGACTCTCGGAAACAACAACAAATTCAAGTTACACAAACTGCAGATAATACAAGGAAAACCCACAATAGTACTCGATCTGAACAATGCATGATCCCCTGGGTGAACCCAACCTTTCCTCCCTTCACATCGTATATCATCTCCATCGATCGCTGCGCCAAGTTGCCAATGACAGAGATCGGGAACTCGTTGCGCGCATCCGACGCTCCAAACGCAAGGCACGCGACGGAAAAGTAGTTGGTGGGGTCGGTGAAGTACATCATCCGCTCCACCTCGAGCTGCAGAAACGAGCCCCCTGCGAACTTGAGCCGGACGATAGGTATCTTGATGACGTTCAGCCCGGTGAAGTTGTAGCACGTGTCGAGCAGGTCGAACGCCGGAGCCGGGGTAATCCGCCATCTGCCGCTGGAACTCCTTCCGAGCACAGCGTACACGGACGGGGTGAAGTAGGTGAAGATCGTCCCGCGTCCAGCAACGTGAAGTTGGCGATGGGTGCCGTCGGCGGGATCGGGAGTCTCTCCTCCGACATTTAACCCGACGAGCTCGACGAAGTAGAAGGTTGGCAGCACCGTGTTGTCCACCAGTGGCGCGTATTGCACGTCCTGGCGGCCGGCGTATTCGGACCTGGCGGCGCCGATGGAGAGAATCCGTGGGAGCTTATGTTTGACGGGAGGCGGTAGGAGAAGGCGACGGCATGTCGTCGCTGGGGAAGAAGAGACTCGGGGCGCCAGTGAGCGGTTGTTCCTGCTGAGGTCGATCACGCCAGCCAACCCGTAGAACAGTCGGGGTCCACGGCCTCCATGCACCGAACGTGAAGCTTTCGACGGTGGTCGACGGCGAGCGTGAGCGTGTCCTTGACGTAGGTGCCACTGGCCTCCGTGATATGGTCGTTTCCGAGCCTGAACGCACAGGTCTGCCCAGAACAATTCCCGGGCATTCCGGCGAGCCGCAGGGGCGGTGGCAAGGGCGAGGACCGGGAAGGGTAGAATGCCGGGTCGCACGGGCCATCCCCAACCTTGCGGCTTGCACCGGCGGCGATGTGCGAAGGCGGTCTCGATGTTCACGGTGAACTGCTGCGCTGGCGTGCCGTAGCCGAGGACGACGGTGTAGTCCAGATTGCCTGGGAACTCCTTGTCGGCGTTTCCACTTGTGGGGATCTTCTCACCTGATGTGGACGCGGCACCGGAGTGGGCCTCGTAGAGGGCTCGGAGTCGGAGGCCGTCTGTGAGGACCCCCGAAATCGGATCCGTATAGTTAAGTAATTACGCCGTAAACGCAATACTTAACGTGAGACGCACACGATTCCGAGTGACTCGGATATGTGTCACATGCTAGCTCCCAGGATCGATGGCTAACATGCACATATCCTAGTACACAACATTGCAATCACATCCATACACAATGTACAAGAGTAAAAGAATCAATTACAACCTCATTTAGATAGCACCTTATAGTACAAGGTTGCGAAAGAGGACCGATCGGCCAAATCTAATTAACACAAATAAATTGCAGCGGAAGATAAACTTAAAATATAAAGGGAATAACCGAGTTGGTATGCCCACAATCCCACAAGCAACCAAGCTGGAGTTAAAGCCGTTGCACCGTCGTTCTCACTGAATAAATAGACACACATTAGAGTACAAAGTTGTACTCATGAGACTTTCAAAAGAAATAAGGATGCATGTAAGTATCAAAGAAGGCTACTACACTAGTCAATTTTTAGCATAAAGCAAGTTTTGCATATAGATAAACAATAAAGATTCTAACTAGCCATTTGTAAAACATTTAGAAAACATTTTATAGCGATAAGTAATGATCATCAATGGTATAATCTCCAATTATAATCAACACACGAACATCCCATTCGTGGCAACATAAGATCTAAACAAACTAGCATAAAGATATAACATTTTCGACTATAACCAAAACTTAAGTTCCCAAAAGCTAAGCGTGCTGCTTTCCACAAGTGTTGTCCATAACCTAAGGCGAGGCTATTCGAATAGATTTAGTTACTCTGAGTTATGCGACTTTACCCACGATATGCATTCCTCTTAATGTCGGCCAATGCACTCTTCCATAGGAGTGTGGCTGAGGTAGCATAACGAGGCCGTTACAATGTCATATCCTAACTATCAAACCACCCGAGGACGGTCCATGGCGGGCAGTGCGATCGCTTTGAACCACGTGGGAAACCCCATTGTGTAAGTAAGTCCCAACTAAACAAGAGACCCTTAAGAGCAAGTAAGGTTAACGCTTAACATGCCCCCACGAGATTGACAAAAGAACAATTAAATACATAACAATAACAATTGTCAATCTCATTGTGTTTTGATAGCTAACACACAACAAATTATTAAGCCAAGCCTTCGCCATTATCCTGTGTGGTTGCACGTAGACTTGGTTCATCACACCACGAATCGTCCTTAAACACTCGAGCGGGGCTACATGAATGCAGGACCACCCCTTCATCACCTTATCACCCGTCAAGTCCAACATACAACAACAACAACTTCCCAACAAGTCACAATAACCAGATTCAAAGATCCGGAAACAACCCTCAATGTCAATATAATTCAATCCATAAAATCCTCAAATTTCATTAAGATTCAATTCGATTCATAGGCCGATGGACTAGTTCCATCAACCACTTTATCGACTACAACTACTAGCATGGCTAAGCATCGTTCTACAAACTAGCAAACAACCCATATAACATATATCCTTAATCATTCAAGGTAAAGGGTAATCAACATTCAAGGAGGGCTAATGCAGCAATTAGGAGATTAACTACTTCTACCCATAAACATATATTTCAAAATAGCATGCAATTGCGAATAATAAAACTCACACAAAACATTTAAGAACCACTTTAGGAGCAATATGATCAAGAGGAGGGTGCTCGCACCTTTCTTTGTATCACTTGTTCATTCTCAGTTTACAATCATAATACTCTCACGAATATATCGTTATCGTGAAAACCTAATAAAAAGCGATATTGCAATAAATATCAAATAAAGCCAAAAATTCAACATACTCAAAAATGCATGAAATTTATGCAGTAGGTAGGTCATGATTTTAGATTAATTTAAGTGAAAGAATTATTCCATTTGGACTTAGTATGTGCAAGTTATGGTGTTTTGAATTTCAGATTTTAACACGCCTTCACTCATTTAATTTAATTATGAGGTGAAAATTTGTAGAGCATTGGTGATTACATGGACCACATGGATAAATAGGTAATATTATTATAAGTTCAAAACAGTTGAGTTTGCTTCAATTGGAGTTTTCATGATTTAGTTATTGATTTCCAAAGTTATCAGCATTAATAGTGTAAACATAATTCATTTTGGGATCGCTCTCCGCAAATTATAGCTTCTGTAACAGAGGTGAGATTGAAACCATTTTTATAAATAAGTTGACTTAAAATAAAAATTATTAAAAGTGGTTTCACTATTTTTGGAGTTAAAATGAAATAGTTATGTATTTTTGAAGTTAACAGCAATTTTCTATTGTAAAAATAATAGAGTTATAGATCATTTTCTTAAATCTATATTCTCTACTTCTGAGATATATTTGAAACCTATTTTAAAATAAAATTCACTTAGTATGAAAAATATCAGAACTAGTTTCATAAATTTTGGAGTCGATTTGAATTAGATATGGATTTTTGAAGTTAATACAATTTTTCCAGTGTATAAATAATTGTATTCTGAATTTCTTAAGTATGGAATATTTTTTCTACCGAGGCTGAGCTAGCCGCAGACACTTACAGGCGGGACCGGGGTCAAGGATTTCACCCGGTCAACAAGGGCTCGGTCTCGGCCAAACTTGGGTGGGCGTGATTCGAGGAATACATCTTACTTTTATTAAAGCGTAAATCCTTCCTACTACACTAGGAATCGTGATCCCGAAATAGAAAACATATATTACGAATTACACATTCACTTAACAGGACATACGGGCCCACGTAATAGACTCTAGAATTAAGTAGTGAACATTAACTCGGTTAACTATTGCTAACCGAAACAAAGATCACGATTAATAAATACTAATCAATGCGCTTAACTCCTAATGATTGGCTACTGGTAGCGGTCGGAGCATGCCACGC